>JARNME010000012.1:4853909-5350525 GCA_030179655.1 Scaptomyza flava
AAGCAATAGCTTTAAATTCATGGTTTGGCTTCTAGAATAAAACTGCATTTAAGAAATTACATTTAAATAAAATTCGATTTTTGGTCATATTCATGTTAAAATTTTATAACAAAAATTGACTTGGACATTGGTAAAAATCTTTCGACTTCCACAACTTCCTCAAAAGTGACCCGATTTTCAAAAGCAATAGCTTAAAATTCATGGTTTGGCTTCTAGAATAAAACTGCATTTAAGAAATTACATTTAAATAAAATTCGATTTTTGGTCATATTCATGTTAAAATTTTATAAACAAAAATTGACTTGGGCATTGGTAAAAATCTTTCGACTTCCACAACTTCCTCAAAAGTGACCCGATTTTCAAAAGCAATAGCTTTAAATTCATGGTTTGGC
Source organism: Scaptomyza flava (assembly GCA_030179655.1). Classification (NCBI taxonomy): domain Eukaryota; kingdom Metazoa; phylum Arthropoda; class Insecta; order Diptera; family Drosophilidae; genus Scaptomyza; species Scaptomyza flava. The sequence goes on from JARNME010000012.1 coordinate 4,854,302, forward strand.
TTCTAGAATAAAACTGCATTTAAGAAATTACATTTAAATAAAATTCGATATTTGGTCATATTCATGTTAAAATTTTATAAACAAAAATTGACTTGGGCATTGGTAAAAATCTTTCGACTTCCACAACTTCCTCAAAACTGACCCGATTTTCAAAAGCAATAGCTTAAAATTCATGGTTTGGCTTCTAGAATAAAACTGCATTTAAGAAATTACATTTAAATAAAATTCGATTTTTGGTCATATTCATGTTAAAATTTTATAAACAAAAATTGACTTGGGCATTGGTAAAAATCTTTCGACTTCCACAACTTCCTCAAAAGTGACCCGATTTTCAAAAGCAATAGCTTAAAAGTCATGGTTTGGCTTCTAGAATAAAACTGCATTTAAGAAATTACATTTAAATAAAATTCGATTTTTGGTCATATTCATGTTAAAATTTTATAAACAAAAATTGACTTGGGCATTGGTAAAAATCTTTCGACTTCCACAACTTCCTCAAAAGTGACCCGATTTTCAAAAACAATAGCTTAAACTTCATGGTTTGGCTTCTAGAATAAAACTGCATTTAAGAAATTACATTTAAATAAAATTCGATTTTTGGTCATATTCATGTTAAAATTTTATAAACAAAAATTGACTTGGGCATTGGTAAAAATCTTTCGACTTCCACAACTTCCTCAAAAGTGACCCGATTTTCAAAAGCAATAGCTTAAAATTCATGGTTTGGCTTCTAGAATAAAACTGCATTTAAGAAATTACATTTAAATAAAATTCGATTTTTGGTCATATTCATGTTAAAATTTTATAAACAAAAATTGACTTGGGCATTGGTAAAAATCTTTCGACTTCCACAACTTCCTCAAAAGTGACCCGATTTTCAAAAGCAATAGCTTGAAATTCATGGTTTGGCTTCTAGAATAAAACTGCATTTAAGAAATTACATTTAAATAAAATTCGATTTTTGGTCATATTCATGTTAAAATTTTATAAACAAAAATTGACTTGGGCATTGGTAAAAATCTTTCGACTTCCACAACTTGCTCAAAAGTGACCCGATTTTCAAAAGCAATAGCTTAAAAGTCATGGTTTGGCTTCTAGAATAAAACTGCATTTAAGAAATTACAATTAAACTAAATTCGATTTTTGGTCAATATTCATGTTTAAGTTTTATGCCAAGAAATCGACATGACCATTTCTTTCGACTTCCATAACTTCGGCAAAACTGAACCGATTTTCAAAAACAATGTCTTGAAAGTCATGGTTTGGCCTCTTAAATAAAATTTTTCATTATTTCATTTCAATAAAGTTCGATTTTTGGTTAAAATTCATGTTAAAATTTGGTGGCAAAAAATCGACTTGGGCGTTGGTTAAATCTTTCTTTTAAATGTTTCATTTTTACATAATATATAAAAAAAAAAAAACGACATAGCTACCGACAAAATGAGGAGCAAATCGTCTTTGTTGAAATTGAAATTGCTGAATACATAAATATCTCGAAAATATACATTTTGTCATAATTTGCCAGGGCAACGCTGCGTATACGCAACACGCAATTCAACACCTCATTAAACCAATCAAAATTTTTAACACAGAATGCTTGTGCAGTAGACGAGGGTAGGTAGAAACGAGAGGTGTCACAAATATTTAGACAGTTTAGCGGATTTGTCAAATGCTGCAGGATCAAAGGCAAAACACAAGGAGCTTTTGATTGATTGAGCAGGCAAAGGACTTTTTGCTTAACTGAGAGTCAAAAGGCTTTTGTTTAAGTAAATTGTGTGTGGCGAAAAGGTTTTCTCAACGTTGCTTTTTGGGCTCAGCCGATTAACCATTCTGCTTCTTCTTGTGTTACTTCATTGTAAGGGTGTGTGTGTGTGTGTCAATTAGGTGTTGATAGGATTGAGAGAAAGAAGTCTCAGGCCCACCGGACAGCATTTCTCGTTTAGTTTTTTACACTGTAAACTCCCCACTGTTTTTTCTTTTTTGCTTGCCTAAGCACTTTTATTCGTTTTGTCTGGCAAACACACACACAAACACACACTCACACATTTGAACACAGTCAAACCTCAAGCAAAATAAATGCACAAGAAAAATGTTAAGAATAAAGAAAATCTCCGCCCGGCAGCCAAAAACATAAAACTTTGCACATTCATTGGAACATTTTGTGCTCTCTTTCTATTGGATTTTATTTTTCAGATTTTTCTTTTTCGTTTGTTCTTTAGTCGACAATTTTTCGGGTTTGTGTGTTTGTGAAAAGTGTACGCTTTTTTAATTTAATGAAAATTTTCCACTTCGCCGATTGACATTTTGTGTCTTTTGTCGCTATCACTACTCCTACTACTCTCTCTTCAACATTTTAACTGTTTTAGTTTTGCGCGCTGCTTGCGGTGCAAAATGCGCAAAGTTGAGCCAGAGTGAGTTCTGCACACCGTGGGTTTTTGCAAATAAACACACAAATTTACTTCACTTGGCTGTCGTCTTAAATGCCGCCCGCCAGCGACGGCAAAAAGTCATTCCACACGCTGCGGCGGCTGCGGCTGTGGCTGTGGATGAACTAACGCAGCGGCGGCAGGCGTTCGACGCAGCACAGTGGCCATTTAGTCAATAAACAAATAACGAAATCGAATTACTGCATTCGTAAGAAATTGGTAAAGGGAGCTTTAAACACGCTTTAAACACGCTTTAAACACTTGGGTCACGACCTGGCCCATCAGAATACAGAAAGATCAATCCGTTTCCGGTCATAAGAGTTTATGGCTCCATCTCGAAGATTTTTTTAATATGTTTTAACCACTGTGCGCGCGAGCTATTGTCACAACTTTGGGCATTGCCTTTGTTTGTCGTGCAAGTTTTTGGCGTGTAATCAAATGCATATTTGCATGCAGGAATACACCCCTGGAATCACACCTCATCTCCTATCTACCTCATGCTCCAACTCCTCCCACTAACAACACTTTGCCTTTTGTATTATTTTCTGCAAGACTTGCGAAAAACTTGCGAAAACGGCAAAGTTTTAACACTGGCAACGCGAGCAAAGTATGCAAAAACGCTGATAGCAAAAGAAACAAATCTGACAGTGAAACTATAAGATTCAAACGGTTATAGAGGCGTCTCTACATACATACATACATACATACATATATCCTTGGCAGTGTTCGTATATCTAACTAACTATCGTTGAGCGTCCATTGAACGCTGCCCAGGCGATAAAGTCAATTAGCAAGCAACTGCAACTGCCATAAAAGAGCACAAGAATCGAAAATTAACTTAACTAAATCACATTAAGCGATGTGTAGGGTAGATTAGAGACAATGGAAAGGGTATTAGTATAATATGCAGTGCACGCACATTAAATGTTATTAACACACTTAGAGCCGCATCAAATGCATTCAGCTCTTTTGTCTTACGTCTTCAATTGAATGCTTATCTAATTTTAAATGCCAAAGGTTTGGATGCGTGGGTGTTTAAGGGGATTGTAGTGTAGGGTTGTTGCTGCCACATTTGTAAGCAGCACAATGCAATTGTGACGTGACAATTGCAGCCAGCACGTACATAGTGAGCTCTTGTTGTAAGCCTTGGCACCAAAGCAAACAGCTTTAAGGCATCAAAAAATAGCCAAAGTGCAAAGGCCGACAGTTGAGGAAGACAAGGAAGACCAGGGGAAAGAAGGGTTTGCCATTTACATTCATCATCATAAGTCACTGCCCGCACAAATAGAATGCAACGAAACGAAATGAAATGAAATATTTGCGCTGCAAGCCAGCGGGCCAAGGATTAAGAAAGGAAGCTACAGCCAGCCAAATAGAGCTGTAAAGGTAAGCCAAAGGAAACTAAAAAACTTCAAAAACAAAATAAAACTGCTTTAGTTAAGATTGAGACTGTTGGGGTGATTCCCTGTAGACCATCTGTACCAAACCTTTGTTTCTTAAGAACTTTAATGCATTTTATTCAAATTATAAGGTTATCGATTTTTATCGATTAATTAACAAACTAACTTTTGCATGCATAAAATATCCACTATACACATAAAAAATACTTATGGCCAAGAGTAAATATATAAATCCATCTAGAACTAACACCCCTTCGAGCTACTAGTTCCAGGGTATAAAGCAAGCACTGGGGAATATGGCAAAACAACAAGATTTTCCACTTGCCAACTGCATCAACTGTTGAACCCGCCGTTTCTGTTGCATTTGTTGTTGTTTTTTTTATGAACTTAATGAAATAGAGTACGTTTTGGGTGGATGCAACCAAAAGTGCTGCATAAGTCAAGGCGCTGTGGCAGGCTGCCATTAACATTTGCCCCACGTACCACGAACTAACGCAAATGCCAACAAATGCCAGCTCAAATTGCCGGCATATTTAATAAACACTGGCAAAATAGTAGAAACTCGAATGCCTGGCATTTCTCCTGCACAACAGGGACTAAGCCGTAGGGAACTACATCCCATAAATCAACAGGTTAACAGATAAGATGCGCTCTCTTTGTAGCTAAACAAAGCGAATGGCAGACGTAAATTCATTAACATTATCCAAATTACTTTGCTATGCCGGCAGCTTACAACAGCTTGAAAAATGATATAAATAACAACTGAAACAACCTGCGGATAACCGGGGAATACGATGTAAAACTCATTTGTAAGGAACGAAAAACAATGATACAAACGAATAAATTCGAAGCGTTGCTTCAATTTTGAAGAAACTATGAAACACAAATACTATTGACCAAAAAATAAGAATCAACCTATAATTTAAGCTTAGCTTTTTTATCGAATTCCAGCAGACAACGACTTATTTTTGGTTTTACGACTGCCAAAGCTGATTGACAGCACAAGATGGACAACTATTTGATTTCGTCAGAAATAGAAGCGGACATTTTACCAAAAAAAAGGGAAGAAGGAAAACATAAAAAAAATCATAGGAAAGTGTTTGTTGTTGGTTTTATGAGAGGAAGCTCCATATCTGTCAACTTAACCCAAGTAAAGTGAGAAATGGAGAAGGGATTGGAATAAATGCGCATTTTTTTGTGTTTAATGGTTGGCTGGACACTTTAAGACCGAAACAGAGTTATAAATGGAAAGAAGAAAAACAAAAGTTTTGATGGACTGCATTAGCCTTGAACTTGTGGCGGTGTTAAACAACGTTGTTCGGCAACTGCACTCAACTGGAATGTAATTTATTTGCAGAGTAACTAGTAACTCTCACAGGAAATACCAAACATCCTGTGTGGTTGGCAGAAAATGTAAGCCGCATTTCCGCTCATGCAATTTTAATTTGTCAAATGGCAAAGCGGACGGCGGCAGCAACAGCAGCTTTGTGCAACTAAAATTAACTGGTTGAAATTTTACAATCCACGCGAGCACAGCATGCAAGGATTAGAAGCAACGGCGACGGCATCAGCATCAGAATGCAGCCAAGTTGAGCAAAGTCAGACACCGCCGACTTGGTCGAGCCACTCGAATTGGACCATTAGTTTTGACGGCATTAGTTGGCGCTTTTCATGGCGCAGACACAACCAGACAGTCAGCCAGCTAGTCAGCAAAATAAATAAAAGACGAGCAGCGGGCCCAAGCGAGCCTGGAATACTCAACTCTATTCTGTTTAGTTCTTGCTTCCCTTTGCTCCCACGGTGAAATTATGCATGTAATAAAAAGCGGCGACGCATCAGCGAGCAACGCCGCCCACAAATGCACTTGCCACGCCCACTCTTGTCGCCCCCACCGAAATTTTAAGTGCATTAACATAAACTGGCGGCCAGAATACCAACCCCACCAAACAGCCTCACCACACTCTTTGTAGAAAAGATAAATAAAGCTTGTGGGCGTCAGCGGTGCATGCAACACATTGCGCGTGGGGCAGAAAGAGAAGGGGTGTAGAAAAGCTGATGAGTGCAACGACTTGACAGCGTCAGCAGCATCGACATCTAAAAATAAGCGATGTGCGCGTGAGAAGTCGTGCGAGCGTGAGTTGAACTCAAACTTCAAGTCGGTCAAGGCTCAAGAAAATTTTTAGAATATTTTGCAAGCATTAATAACCATTGCAAATCATAATATAGCTACGAACCTAAGTCAATCAGTTTAACAAGAAAAAAGGATTAATTAGCTAATATTAAAGTCTTTCAAGCGCATATTTATCGTGTTCGAAATTGACAGTCACGCTGCCTTCACAAATTTGTAACATTTGACAGGAAGCGTTTTGCCCGCACAGACATGACGGCATTTTACAACACAGGAAGCGCGTCTAGGTGGGTGTCTGTAAGCGAGTGTATGTGTGTGTGTGTGTGTGTGACAGGCATTAACAGACTCGTAAACTGGCAAGTTGCTTGTTATGTTGATTACACAACCGAACGAGAGAGAGAGAGAGAGAGAGAAAGCTAGTTAACCAAAAAGTAAACTTAAAACTCAAAAGTTGCACTTGAAAATGCGGCAGCTATAAAATGTGAATGGAGAAAAAGAGAGAGAGAGAGAGAGAGAAATGCGGGTTGTTAACAACTGTCCGCTAGCCAGAAAATGTCCGTCTTTTGTTGAGCAACCATTTAAAACATAGGCACGCCCCACGCAAAAAAGTATGCAACACTTTTGGCAACACTCTGCTGGAAGTACGTGTCAAGTCAGAAGTGCTAAAAAATAATACTAACAACAGCAACAAAACAAAACTCAAAACACAAAACACATGCGAACAAATACAAATTTAAACAGGAATAAGATACATCTGGCAGCACAGCTGTCATTTTGACCCCCAACGCCTTGCGTAGCAGAAATTTTTGCGCAAGAGTTGAAAGTTGAATGCCTCGGCAAATGCACCCGCGCAGCAACGAAAAGTTCTCTCCCTTGCTATGAAAAATGCACACTACCCTTACTGCCACTTTTGAAGTTGCCTTTCACAAAAGTTTTCCACACGCAACAGTCGATCTGTACTAACGCCACATTTTGGTATTGTTTTTCGTTGCAAATTTATTACAACATTTGCCACGCGCTGCTTTTTATCTCTTGCGTTGGGCGAGGTTTATTTATCTGGCACGTTAAATTTACTTTTGACGCCACACACACACACACACAAAATGAATACTTTTCATATTTTTTTTCCCCGTCTTCTTCTTGCTTCTTTTCATAATTTTGTTCGCCTCGAGGCCAAATTGTCGTCTTTATTTGCAGCAATGCACAAATGTTAGCGCAGTTTTTTTTCCCCCCCATTTAAGCATTTTGCATTCCATTTCAATGCACAGCAGCAGCAGAAGCAGCAGCAGCTCTGACTAAACGTGGCAAACGTTTTGAGATTTTCAAATGTGCGCCCGCATGACATTTGCGATTTTCTGCACATTTTGTATTTTATTGAACTGTTTGTCACAAGTGCTCTTTTAAGCCAGATATAAATGGGGAAAAAAAAACCGAAAACTCTCCCTCATAACATATCGTATCAAAAAGCATGTAAACTTTATGAAAATCAAATGGAAATAAAAATGGACAACGCTCATAAACAATAATATCGCCAAAGAGTATAAGTAACAAGTATATATTGGGGCTGTTGGGCGTGTCAGCTGCTTGGGCTAACTGGCAGCAACTTAATAAAAACGAAAAATGTATGAAATACTTTTACGACTTTCGAAGACATTTTTACAGCTTGCTTTGGCAAAACTTGGCTAACGATATGCGATATGCACGAGATGCCGGATGCCGGCATCCAAACCTTCTATCCTAACCAGTGCAGACCACTAAGGTCCAGTCCCAAAGTCCGAGCAGTCTCGAATGCATGTCGGCATCATAAAACCGAAAGTCATTTCGCACAGAACGTGTCTGTTCCTGCTGCTGCGGCTGCTGTTAGCCAAGAAGCCAAAGTCATTGCAGCCAATAATAATTCCAATTGTAGTACAGTGACAATTTCTTTCTATGCACAGTTTTTGTCCTTTTTTTTTTGTGCCCAGTATGCGTCCGTTTTTCTTTGGGGTACAATGTACCCAACAATGGTCAGCAGCAGCAGCGATTTTATTGCCCAACGTTGGCATTTTAAGTGCAGCAACTGCAACGGCAACGTACCAAAAACATTATTTGGTCAATGTAGACGACATGACGCGGCCATTAAACGCAACAAATAAGCAAACAATGGCTTAAAACTTGACAATAGACGAGGAAAGGGAGGTAAGCGGACTTGCAGCAGCAGTTGAGCAAGGAAGAAATTAGTAAAGTCCTTAAGCGATGTTCATACTTCGAGTCTGTCTTGATGGCGGCAGATGTTGATGACTAAAGCTGGGAGCTTCTTAAAATTACGCTCATACATATATCTCATCCTTACAAAACTTTTACAGGACTAAGTAGCTGAAAGACAGGCGCAACTGATAGCAGCTCTTCTCGTTGTGTGTGTGTGTGTGTGAGAGTTAAAAAATAGACGTGCGGACAATTACAGAACGCCAATGGCCATAACATTTACCTATTTATTCTCAATTCAAAATATAAACATTGATTGCATACTTTTTGGGATCACTTTTAAATCATGCTTAAAATATTTTGCACTACCAAACGCACTAGCAAGAAGACTCCTCAGGCAACGCACTAGAAGGCGTCTTAGAAGGGTGCAACCCATCGACTTGCCAATAATTAAATGGAAAACAAACACTTCCTGACTATAAACTATATGTGCCTTATTTATATTTAACTCAAAGCATCAGCTTGTCTAAAACGTTAAAGACAACACACACAAAATCTGATTAGATTAGGTAATTGCCTTCAATGTATCTATTAGTATGTGTCTCAACTAATTGGCTACAATAATATTTGTTAACTAATAAGCCAAATGTGATGAGGACTCAACATAATGAAATCAGGAGAAAAAGTTAAAATTATTTGGGCGCTCAAGCGGAAACCGCCTAGGGAAGGACAGCCAGCCAGCCAGCCATCAAGCGAAGCTGACGAGAACAATTTATTTATTTTGTTTTTGGAAAAGCTAATTAGCAACTAAAAAGAAATTAAAGCAAAGCACGCTAGAAAGATACACACACACACACACAAGGACAATGGACTTTCCCGTTAACGCACAAACGACACACGAAATGAGAGGGAGACAGAGTAAGAGAAGCTGCGCGACGCTGAACTGAGCGAACGGTGTGCTACAACTAATTAAATGCAATAAGCCAGCCGGCAACTAGTGGACGTGGCTCCAACTAGTAGTGCTGCAGAGAACCATGGGTTAGGGATTGTGATGGAGACTTGGTGTGACAGGAAGTGGCGGACATAATAAATGCGGCAAACGAGTGACAACTTTGTTTTGATGTGCAAGGACATTAACGGGACGACTACGAAACGCCCTTTCGCTCCTATGCTTTGCGGCACAAACTAACGAGACGAAGAGCGCATTTTAATTTGTACATTAAAGTAATTAGTTTAACATTAGTTGGCTTTGCATTTAGTTTTAATGAACAAGCAAATTTCCCTAGTCGCGGCACTTACCGCTCTTGAAGGTGGCCATTAGACGCTCCGAGTCAGCGCCATGCTGACAATCAAATAGCGATGTGTCCAACAGATCGCTAGGTAAATACCCAAGCAATCCATGCATTCTACAAAAGAAAACACAAATTAGCAACTATTTATCATAAATTAAACCAATTAGTAAGCTCACTTGTCATCCACATAGGTGAATTTCATGTCCAGACCGTGTTTGGTCAGGAAAGTGCTGGTGCCCAGCGGTATTTCAATGTTCGAGGGATTCGGTACGGGTCTACCGATTGCAATGAGCACACGTTCGCCTTTGCCATTAACACTCAAATGTCCAGTTATACGTATTACCTGAAAGGTGATAAAGTTATGTTATTATACTTTTTAAGGATATTATTATAGCATTTACCTTGTATGAGGCGCTCTTAATGTTAATGCTGCGACCGCGACTGGTTAATGTGCATTTCATGCGCACAGACAGATCACGATGATGTGTGCTGACGCCCGATTCGACAAGTTGCTCATTTTTGATCTTTTCAGCAATGCCATTGCGTTTGAGATTAAGCGCCTCCTTGATATCGGCATGGTCACACTGGTGCACATAGTCCCAAATCGGCTGACCCAGCGTATCGATCTATAAGTAAGTACAGTTAGTTAATTATATCTAAGCTAAACCAAATTTTAATTTTAAATGAATTCGAAATACTTTTACTAACAGTATTGGTCTATTCTTTTCTATGTATTCTATATTTAACGCACCTTTGTAATGCCCAAATAGTCAATAATATTCTCCGATACATATGTGATATCTCCATCGTTGGACAATACCAACAGAAAGCCATCCATTGCTTGTATCAACAATTGGCTAGCTTCCGCGCACTTAAGCCAATCTTCGTGATCATTTTCAACCTTGGGCTTCACAACCGCTGATTCTTCCTTGCCAGTCGTCGTCTCAAGGTGTTCACGCATCTTGGGAACTACAAATAATAATATTATAGTTAGTTTATGTTGATCATACATCGTGGAATATAAATGAATCTTACCAAACTGCAGCATCTGACGTATTTTAAGTGTGACAATTGTGATGCGCATCACAGATGCCTTGTCCAGCTGATTGACATCATCCGGCTTAACGGGCAATGACTGAGATAGTTCCATAAAGATTTCCGTCTCCTTGGAGCGACGGCAACGTGCCGCATCGCGCGACTTTTCCTTGCGCTTTTCATTGTTCCTACAAAAGAGAAGAGGAAAACACAGATTAATTTTGCATCCGTAATCGAATTTCAAAAGGTTTAAAACTAGATCCGAGCTGTTCAAGATCACGTAGACCATTCTCTCTATCTTTCTTGACGAAGACGACGATGCGTTTTTCCAATGCATTCACAAAATTTGCATTACGTTCAGCTCAGGGACGTTGCGGAGAGAGATTTAAATGCCAAAGTGGCACACAGAAATGCGTACAATTACAATTGTTGCGATTCGTTGCGTGTTTATTTTGATTTGATTCAATTGACGCGAATAGCGCACAATTTTTCAATTGAGCACCAAGCAAGGCGAAGGTGTCAAAGTTCATGGCAACTGCAAAATATTGTTACGCTACATATGCGTTGATTGTATGAGCATTCGAATTAAATCACATGGAAAATAATCACAGTGTGCGGAAATAAAATGAAATATGTTAATTGCAATAATATATATTCTTTTTCTTGGCAATTTTGTAGAAATTTTCAGTTGGAGATTGGCAAAACGTTAATTTCTTATGTTCAGGGTCATTATTTAGTTTTAAAGAAACTCTTCTAAGGAAAATATCGCAAATGTCTCTTCTGTCTGCTGTGACAATCAGAATATACGTATGTGAACCTTTGCCTTTTAGCCAACCATTGTTGCAATTGTGTTGCCATAGACGAACTCAAGTGGCAATGTTGAGTTGACTTAAGATAGCCAAAGCCTGCTGACATGACACTCGCTAATTAGATAATGATCAAACAAAGCCTTGGCAACACTTGCTTCAAACAGAAATGAATAAAAAGGAATACTAAAGGTTTTTAAGAATAACAAGTTAAAATAAAAGATTATCAATCAAAAACTATGCATATATAAGAAACTCTGAAATTTTATATTTCCTATCAAAACAAACGCAAAATTCACATGACAAACAGCAAAGGTATAAATAAATTATATATACTTAGAGAGAGAGCACTGACCTAACGCAAATACAAGTCGTGTTGCCAATTTTATTATGACTAATTCTGACTAAATTACGTCCCTATAGTCCCCATAGATGCCAAGAAAATCTCGTGAGCTGTCCGACAACTAATAGTTAATAGTCAAATGATTTAATAATTATATTGCGCGAACTGCGGCACGTAGTGAACAAAAGACACAAATGTCACACGAAAAATTCATAATATTAATAAAATTTGTGAAATTCTATACTTTGAGTCAGCAAGCCGTAGAAACAAGACTAAGCCAACAAACAGATAACAAAATCAAATTTTATGTAAAAAAAAATAAGACAAGTTGTTTTAACTTGGCAACAAGTTGGCTCGCTTTTTTCAAAGCTTTACATGTCAATTAATGCCGCCATATCAGTGAGACAGACAGACAGTTAGACTGAAACTAAATCAAACATTTGCAGTCAAATTGACAGAATAATACAATTTGTAAATGCTTCTCTTTAAATGGCTTTTGGCAACAAATATGTGCAAATAAATATTAACTTTAAATCTTTTGCACACTGTTGGAAATAACAGAAAAATACAAGTATTCAAATTAAGCAGCCCAAAATTGGTAACTTGCTTAAACCTTGTTAATTAAATGGCTTAAATTATATGTTCGCCGGCCCATATACTAAAGCGATTTCTCTTATGTATATCTCCCATTGCCTTTTGAAAAGATTCATTTAAAAATAACAAATTTCTCATCTTGCCAAAGTTTCCGGCTCAAGCTGCTTAAAACCTGATTTATCGAAATATTGCAAAGCAATATTCTTATTGTTATTCAACAAATCAAAAATTCAAACAGTTAACCAATGTTTTTCTTTATCTTTAATTGCACAAACAAAAAGTTAATGCGATCATAAAAAATAAACTCGCAATGCACATAAATGTGTTTATAAATACATAAAGTATTGAACCAACCTAACGCCTTTCTCTCTTCGCAGAGAGATAAAGAGAGAGAGAGAGAGAGAGCGTGACTTTATTCGCATGCTAATAACCTGCTTAAGCCTCTTAAATGGCAAAGTTGCGGTAGTGTGTGGGGGAGGTTGAGGGGTGAAGGCAGTTAGAGTAGTCATTAAAACAGAAGTGAATTGCTTTTAAATATTCACAAAAGCATTCGCAGCTTGTTTTTGTTGTTAACTATTGTTAAGCATTTCCGGCTGCGGCTGCAACATTCAGTAGCAACGAATCAAAATAGCTGCAATGGGATAAATATTCGGCACGTGCGCTGTTATAAACTTTACATTGAATAGTTTTTTTTATCTCAACAAAATGATTTGTTTAAGATTTTTATAACTGTTGGGCATGCGACCATAAAAAGCAGTTCAGTCACACAGCTTCCCTTTAATCGATTTAGTTCGAACAGATTAAACAGATTCAATAGAATTTTAGGTATGCGAGGGGAAAAAATAGATTACCTAATTGATTGCAATTATTTCTGTAAAGCAAACTGAAGTGTTTTATTGGCTAAATAATTGTCTATGCCAATTTGAACTACTTAACCAGTTAGGCAAGCATTTGAAGCAAATAAGCCATATTAATGTGCTAAGTATTTGAAAAACTATTTATAAAGGGTTTTCGGATATACAATAGATAAGCAAGTATTATGGCTAAACGTGCGGCTCGTTTGCACTTTGCCAAACGTAAACAAAGTCTTGGCAAAGCAAACGAGACACTCAAACAAACAAACAAATATGAATACACTCACGCACACACTCAAAAGTAAGAAGCTCATTCGTTTTGTGAGTGCTCGGAATTTTAAATATGAAATGATGAAAATGCGTCAATGGGAAAGATTTATTTACACAAAAATATTGAGCCGAAGTTTTGCAGCTCGTTTTGGATAAGGTTCTACTTTCCAATATATTCTTACTTCATAAAAAGGCTATATAAATATTTATAATAGATCATAATTCCAATTATACACTGAATATAAAGGATTGATAAGCATGTATAGATTTTTGACTTCCTTTCGAGAATCCAAGCAAATGTTGGGATAGAATGACCTCTCTAATGCAATCACAAGTTGGTAGCTGCATTTTTGCTATCATAATTTGATTAATGAAATGCCACACAATATTTTACTGATAGTACAGGGTATACAAATGTTTGTATGTGCATAAATCTTAAGTATATACAAATGACTGTCTTACGTATAATAATAATACTGTGGGTGAGATAAGATGTGCGTCCGCTTTGGTTACTTAGTTTGTTTGCTGTTGGTTTTGTGTGATAAGCGAAACAATGTGTCATTTAGAGTGTAGAGTTTAGAACAAACGCTGACAGACAGTTGGGTTATATGTAGCTTATAAGCGGCATAAGTAGTAAATAGTTTCTTACATAAAATCTTCAATGTCCACAAACTGTGAGAACTGACAAGCTTCAGGTTCGCTGGGCGCAAAGCCAAAGCAACGTTCATAGCCCCAATTTGGATTGCCCTGGCAAGGTGCAGGCAAATAAGGAAGTCTTAGATCTGGACGTATATAAGGCAACGTTGCCTGCTGCCCAAATCCAGCTGGGAACTGACAAAAGTCCGTTGATTGTCGCTGATGATAAGGATGATAACGCGACACATCCAAACTTGAGGCATTATTGTTGTTGTTGTTGTTGTAAATAACACCAGCAGCAGCAGCAGCAAATGGAGCAACATGTTGTTGTGGTGCAGGAATGTTATAGAAACCACCATTATTGAAATTAACAGCTGGCTCATTGGTTGGCCTACAACCGTACAATGAACCATTTGTCAGGGTTTGTTGTGGTTGTTGTTGTTGTTGCGGTTTAATATCGGTATCATAAAATGTGGCATCATCGCCGTAGAAATCATTTTCATCGCTATTAAAATCACAGTTTCTCCACGAATTATACATTATGACTTATTAAGTGGCTTTAAATCCATTAAACACCCCTAAACACACACACAAGAACCGTTTGGTATGAACATTTGAATTAAACAGAAAATCTTCGTAGCACGAAATTCATATTTATAGCGTTTTGCAACTGTTATCATCGAAAAAAAAAAGAGTTAAAACACCCACACATACCTTAACACAACTAAGCTCCATGAAAATCCTAGAGAATGTTGCCATTATAAAGAGTGAAACGCTCTCAATGAACAACACAAATGTTAGAATGACAGCGCTATACTACTGCATATTAACATTAGTTATCAGTGCGTTATCAGTACAAGAGAGACAGCTGCTGCGGCTGATAAGATAATGGCCAAAACAACGTGTTACGGGCCCAAAAATTATCCATGTGTAAATTGACCAGAGATACGGGCGCAAAATATAACAAAAATCACACACATGGCAATTATAAAACAATTTATTTATTCTCTTGTTTCGTAATTAACGTGGCCAAAAGCGTTGCATACTCTTGAGCGCATTAATTTGTTATTTCCCTCTCTTTCATCGTGCTTATCTTTGAAGGACTCTTGGCAAAAATATTTGCATAAATGAGACAGAAACTGCGGTAGTTTTTTAATGCCAAATCAAATAAATCATAAAAACTAAGCGTTTAAAAAAAAATCATTTAGCATTTAGCTGGCAGACAAGAGAAGCTACTGAGCCAGAAAAAAACTAATGCCGTCAGTTAGCTGCCTTTTAATGCCAGTTAGCCATCGTTTTGTGTTAACAGCATAGCAAAAATATATATAACCAAATATTAGTATTGTTTTTTAGGTAAACAAATGATCTGAAAGTGAAATGAGATAAGCAACAATACAATGGCAAAACAGCAGCAATGTTTAAATAACGTTTAAATCTGGTTAAATCTGCCATTGAGATTTACCCTTATCCTGTATTTTGGGCAAATTTTGCCCAAACGCGTTTTTAGCTGTACGTATCTGACGTATATTTAGCGATATCGGCATGAAACTTCTTGACAATTATTTATTTTGGTATATTTAGCAGTGTTGTGAAAATTAATATTGTGGATCCATTAAGGACTCTCCCACGGAGAAAGTGACAAATCTTGTATTTTGGGCAATTTTTGCCCAATCTAATTTTCCGGTGTTTCCGCAAGCAAAGTATATACCAATGTTCGTCAAGTCTCATACTATCATACAAATAAACTGATTGACATACCCAGAATTTTTTTTAGTGCAGTCTCGTCTGCAAAAAAAAAAAAACAACATAATACCTACAAATTTCTTTGCCCAACAACAAAAATATCAGAGGTCCGTTACATTCTTGGTTGCGATTAGACGACAAAAAAAAATACGAAAAATTGTTTGTGTATATTGCATTGCTTATGGGTAGAGCAGTTCATGTATACATAAACTGCTCGCCTTACATAACAGTAATTTTCGTGAACGAGTGAAAACAAATGAGGCAACTGTGCAAATGTTCATAAGGCGTTGATGATTACCGATTTAGACTGTGTGTTTTGTTTTTCAAAGTCAAAATAAATAGTTTTGTTTTACCCTAAGTTTACTCAGGAAAAGAAAAAACAATGCCCAAAAGGGTATGTATAAAAATATGTTTATACATTTCAATAAAGTGCCATTATAAATAAATTTCAATTAGTCAGCGGCGCTTACTCGATGCCAAATAGAAGAGCTGCTGAGCGAATCAGACAGTGAGGCTGAAGGGCGTATCCCTGACCATGAAAGCTCTCTTGACGATTTCGAAATCTCATCAGATGAACGATCAGTGACATGTGTTTCCATTTCCGAGGGAGAAAGTATTTACTCCGATGAACAACAATTTTCTGTTCCAGAGCAAGACCCACCTTCTGGTTTTATTTCTAAGGACAAAAAAACAATGTGGTACGAAAAATGTGGCAGCTCATTGGTTGGTAGGAAAAGGAAAGAAAACATAATTACTACTGCTCCAGGACCAACTCAATATGCCATTGCACGTGTTAGTGATATCAAATCTACATTTGAGTTGTTTATGACAAAGGAGATGCAAATTATTATTATAAAGATGACAAATATTGAAGGTATTCACCATATTTTCGAAAACTTTGCACATTACAAACTTATTTATACATTACTAAATAGGTATAAAAGTGTTTGGAGAAGCTTGGGAGGAAATAAACCATGCTTCCTTGAATGCATATTTTGGATTGCTGCTATTAGCTGGCGTGTATCGCTCTTGTGGTGAAGCATTGGAATGTTTATGGGACGATCTGAAAGGAAGACCCATATTCAAAGCAACAATGTCGCTGCGTAGATTCCAAAATATAAGCAGAGCTCTTCGATTTGACGATAAATCAGATAGAGCGGATCGGCGAGCTCGTGATAAGCTGGCACCTATAAGAGTTTTGTGGGACAAATGGGCTCATAATTTGAAGATTATGTATAATCCAAACGAATGCGTGACAGTTGATGAGCAGCTAGTGGCATATCGTGGAAAATGTCCATTTAGGCAATATATTCCTTCGAAGCCAGCGAAATATGGAATTAAAATTTGGACACTGTGCGACTCTAACACCAACTATGCCTGGTCTATGCAAGTGTATATCGGACGAAATCGTAATTGCGCTCCTGAAAAGAACCAAGGCATGCGAGTTGTACTAGAACTTGCAGAAGGACTCAAAGGCCGGAATATAACTTGCGATAACTTTTTCACCTCATACGATCTTGCTGTTGAACTGCTGAAAAAGAAAATGACAATAGTTGGGACTGTGCGTAAAAATAAGTTATTTCTACCTCCACGTATTTTGGACATGAGAAAAAATCCTGTCTTTTACTCAGAATTCCTTTTTGAACATAAATATAATGTAACGTTAGTAGCTTATGTTCCAAAAAAATATCGGTGCGTATATCTAATAAGCACATTGCACCAAGACGCAAGAATACACGATAACCAGTCAAAGAAACCAGAAATAATAGAGTATTATAACCATACAAAGGCTGGCGTGGATACACTCGACCAACTGGTTGCCACATATACTTGCAAGCGGAAGACTAATAGATGGCCTGTAGCTCTTTTCGCAAATATGATAGATGTTTCTGCATGCAATGCTTTTGTGATTTGGGCAGCAATAAATCCAGAGTGGAACAAATCAAAGCATTTTCGTCGCCGACTCTTTTTGGAAGAACTGGGATTAAAGCTTTTGAAGGAGGAAAAGCAGGAGCGTAAGACACAGCCATATGGCACTGTCGCCAGAAAGCTTACTCACCCGAAAGAAGAGAAAAAAACAAAGAGAGCCCGTTGTCATTTCTGCGAAAACAAGTCTAACAGCACTAAATACAACACAAAATGCAAGAGCTGTAACTTTTTCGTGTGCAAAAATCATTCTATTACAGAAATTATATGCAATGCCTGCAACAAAATGTAATATAACTAAAAAAATTATATTGGGCAAAATTGGCCCAAAATACAATATTCGTTGCTATTTTTTTTTACAGGATGAGGGTTAAGCAGCAGAAAAAAAACTTATTGGCGATTTGCTGCACGTCCCTGAGGCTGCACATAAATTTACTTTCCCTTTCACACAATCGAAATAAGTATGATAAAGGGGCAAAGAGAACATATTTAACGCAATGAATAAAGTTATCGCATTTGGCAGGCAGCAGCGCTTGTTGGATTTATGCGTAACAAGCAAGCAAAGCACAAACAAAGATACAGATTCAAAGATACAAATGCATTTCGGCTGCTGCATGGCAGCAACAGCTGTTGAAGTATACATATGTATATATAGTATATATGCATGCGTATATATATAAATCGAGGAATAAGAAAAGCAAAACAAGCACAACAATGATATGCACGGAACAACATTTACACACAACCCGCATAATGTCAACATATTTTGGTTCGATTGCGCAAAAAGTAGGTCGCTGTTCCAGACCGACGCTTTAACAACAATACCAACAACAACAACAACAACATTATATATATATAAACGAAAATACAAAAACGAAAGAAACAACAATAAGGCTAACAATTTAAATATTTTTCATTGTGTGTTCGCAAGCTTGTGTTAATTTTATGCGTTTGCCTTGCGTTGATATTGAAATATTTCCACACACAACAACGAAGTATTTATTTATGTATCAAAAATTAAACTCAAAAATCGATTTAGATTTATTAAGCTAAGAATTCTTTTGAATTTCCTCCGTTTATAAGAAAGTTTCGTTTAATAAGCATTCTAATAGCAAATAAGTATTTAATATTGTTGTATTGTTTGTTGTATTAAATCTATGCCACAACAAACACCAATGAAATAATTCTTTTTAATCGGGGTTAATATGCCTAACAAGTAAATCAAATAAACAGACAGCCAACCAAGTGAGCAACAAGGTTGCGATTAGCGATGGCAACGTGATAATCGTATATCGATGAGTGAAATATATTTTGTTTTCAAAGTGCGCTCTTAACAATAAACTTTCCGTTTAAGTTTGTTTTGTGCTCTTAGCTTAGCAGATAAATATTTGATCAGCTTCAAACCCTCTTATTTCCAAATTAAAGTTAAAAACATGCACAATAATCAGCTGTCAGTATCAAAAGATAGATTTTGAGAAAAATTAGATACAAGTTTATTGATGCCAGGCAACCAGTTTAGCATTTGAACATGGCAAACATGCTGCTGTTTGAATGTTTGACTTTCCTTTGGTTTGAGACTGTTACAGAACCGCTTTTCAGTCGTAAATCCAATCAACTTAAGTCACGTAGGCCAAACTGATATGTTCAAATTTTATGCAAATGTTACACATTTTTTTCTAAGTCTCATTTTGAATTAATGATCGCTCTTAAAGGCGACTGCCCAAAAACAAAGGCAGATAAACAATAACAAAGTAAGTGTGCTGAACAAGAAGATACCTCGTAATTTCTCGTTTGATAATAGAATTGTGGGAAAAACAAAATGGAAGGTATTCGATTAAGACTTTCAATCAACGAATTAGGCAACCCTTAACGATATTAATCGACACGGAGCCAATGAAAAAACAACGGAAAAACACAAAAGTATCATCCATTGATGCTACCTATGAATGAATACCTGCACCGAAGGGTATAGCAAAATAAAAACAAACAGATTTAAAAATATCTGAGAATAACAAAAATAAGAACAACAAAAAACTGGATGTGCTGGAAACAAAACAAAAAAACAGGTTTCTTTTTGTTTTTGTATTTTTTAAAAATAAATCCAAAAGCAGAAAAATATGTAGCTGAGGCAAAAAGAAGACGAAACCAGCAGCCCAAAGGCAAGCAAAATGAACTGCATTGTGCTTAAAATAGAAAAGAGCAGCAAACAGGTGAGGGGCAAAGAGGCCGATGCGTCAATGCACTCAAGGATACTTTGATAAGTTAACACAATAATAAGATAAGTTTTAGTCACAAAATTGTGCAATTTGGCATTTGGGTTTTGGATAAAGGTTTTCTATGGGTTTGTTGCACTAGTATTGCTATTGACATTGAAGTTAAGGTCTCGGTCAACGCGTTCTCTTTTTGAGCCGCCACAAAACTTGCCAGCCAAAGCTTTGTATAATTATCGCAAATTCAAAAGCCAAGCGTGATTAATGATTACGTTTTAGACTTCTTAAGTGTGCAAAATTTGCTTTTCGCCTGCCCCTTTTAACATCCAACTGCTTCCGATAAACTACGTCAGTCGTTTTTAAGTGTATTCATCAACACGTGTCATAGATTATTGTTTTACGTAATTCAAATGAAATTAATAGGATAACAAAGTGTTGAATTTCATACAGTTATACATTTGCATATTTTTGATAAGACCTGCATTGATTATATACTAGGTATAGCAAAATATCAACTAAATGAACCGTTAGATAGGGTGTTGTTTGGTGTGCAGTGATTGTTTCCTAGTTAAAAAGATCCGTCAACCCTATTATAAATATTAGCAAACAGCGCCGACAGCAGCAATTAAAACGACGGCGCTGACGCTGACGACGCAGCAGTTGAAGAAAAACAAAACAAAAACTGAAAGCAAAAATTGATTATGCAATAGTCCAACAGCCCATCCGAGAGATCACATGGCAGGAGCGTTGTCAATTTTCTTTAGCTGAACTATGGCTAGTGTGGTGAATATTGGGTAGTTGGATCTAGAAGGGTGACCCAAACTCACCTTCGTTTCTCCTTAGGCTTCCCGTTGGCGGTCAAAGCTGAAGCTGCTGCTGGCGTCGCCTTGCCTCCAGCGTTGGACGACGACGTTGCTGCTGTTGTGGCGGCATCGGCGCTCCGTTGCTTTTGTGCCGCCGCTGCCGCATCGATTGTATCAATTAACGAAACCATTTTCTTTGAAATGATACTGTCTTAGCAGCATTCAAATTTGTAGCTGTTTTTTTCTTTTATTCACTTTTTGTCACTTTTACTTTTATTTCTTTTATTTGTATATTCTGTTGAGACTCTTGGTAATGCTTTTGTTGTTGGTGATGTTGTTGTTTTCGGTGTTTTCAAATACAAAACTATCGTAATGAAATTACTTTGTATATTTTCGAATTCTTTATCGCACGTCTTTCGTATGCACACTAATACGTAACTGCGTATGTACGTTGTTCGGTGTATGTGTGCGTATAGCTTTGTCAGTGTGTGCGAGGCAGGCAACACCAAAAATTTTTAGTTCACGGAAGCTTATAAAAAAAAACACAATTGGTTCGTTAGCATATGTTGTATTGGCACTGTCGCTGAGAATATGTATATTTTATTTGTTTAAAAGCGAATAACACAACACTCACTTCACTGGCGGGCTGTTGGTATTTGGACTTTCTATTATGTTACTGATTTTGAACTGCAAGCGATATGCCACAAGGTTATGGCTTGTTTTTATTTATGTATTTGGCCTGTAGAACGACTAGATTGCACTGGAGCCCACAAACTATTGCACTTTGAAATTCTGCACAGATTTAATGTTTAATTCACGTTTAAGCTTTTCACATGTAAGATTTATTAGCACATTAAGCATTTTAATATGCTTTTAACAACATTTTCTTCACGGTTTTCACGACTTTTCCTATGGTTTTCGACCGATAAAATATGGAGGTTAGGCGATAAGTAATCGACAACAACGTTGCTTCATATGTTTTTGGTAAATATGCTTAAAAATACTAAAACTATACCAAATGGTATTTTTACTCTGAAAAAATATATCAAATTTAAATTTCAGTACATTCAATTGGATATGATATAAGCTAGCTTATAGGAAAAGAATATAACAATTCGAGTTGCAAATTAAAATTAAGCAAAGATGTTTATTTTTTTTATCAACCCATCAACAGCTTTGGTAAAAAACAGCTGTAAAATGGAATGAAACACAACAATAGCCGCTAATGAAATGTTAAAATTAACAGTTATACGACTATAGTAAACATGTTTTAATAACTCTTATGTTTATTTATTTATTCAACTTTGGACACTTCTTTGGTGGCAATCTGTGCATCAGATGTTGTAGCTGCAGCAGCTCCGGCACCGCCCGATAGCTCGTCCACATCTTTGACACCAGCTCCGCTTTCTGCGTTCATAACATCGCCAAGGGCATCATCATCATCATCGCCACCACTCGGCTTATTATAGACGGTCGGATATTGCTGAAAACAGTCCTGCATTTTACGGAAAGCCTCGTAACAATCAGAACCTTTAGGTTCCGCCTCACTATAATGGAAACAGGAAAACGCCTCACGGAAATCAACACCACAAGGTCCAGTTGCCATGCCACCCAAACAGGGACAGCCCCAATTGATGTCGCCATCTTTGGTGATGAGGCCTTGTGGCGGCTCTGGCGCTGGTAACTCAATCGTGCTGGGCACAGCGTGATCCTCTTTAGTGGCAAAGATAACTTTGTCCTTGCCAAAGACCTTACAATATGAGAATGCCATTTTGGAACTATTCACAATCTATGTCCAGCGGCGCTTTTGATGTTTTCAGCACTCGAAAGTGACAGGGCACTTCCTGATAGGAGCCAATCAAAGTAATTGCTATACGTGTCCGCTCGGCGAACTCTTCGGGCACACGAAAGACAACACGTTGCTGCTCCGCACTGAATGTGATTATATCCAAAAAGGTCTTGCCTCGAATTTCGCCAAATAAACTCTCCAACGAGCTTAAAACGCAACCACAAAAATAGATGGGAGTGAGCACAAGGGAATCCGTTTTTTTAAATTTCCTAAAATAGTACAACAAAAGCGTTTAAGTTTCTTTTCGGTTCATACAACAACAAGCACGTGTGCGACCTATCAAATCGTTATTTCTCTACTTACAGTTGCACATCAAAGTAATGCTGACTTATCATACTTCAAATAACGAATTGGTTTCAGGCCGACTGCTTTTGCACGGCTTTTAATTATATACAAACGTCAGAATCTCGTTGTAAATGCCGGTGTACACTTGTTTTATTTTTATGTAATTCGCTTGCTGCTGCTTCTATTCGTGCGTTCCTTTGTCTTCTTCTTAGAGCTTGACCAGCTGATTATGTCGTTCTTTAAAGTGAATGGCAAAAAATGAATGTCAAAATTTCACAACAAAGCGCGCGTCTCATATTAATAAAAAGTGGCCACAAATAATTTAAAAGTTCGAAGGCGTTTGCCAAAACAAAAGAGAATTGAATTGTGTCAAAATGGAGCAAAAGCAACGTTCGGCCCAAAAGCAAACGGAAGTGGCTGCAGCCACCACGGCTGAATTGTCCGATGAAGAGGAGGACGCGGGTCCGCTTGATGTGGGCAAATTGCAGGTTTGACAAACAAAATGCATTACAATTTCCAATTTATATACAATTTCGAACTACTTAGGGCAACAATATCAATCCCCGAGACATAAAGCTGCTGCAACAAGCAAGTTTACATACTGTGGAATCAGTTTCATTTGCAACTCGTCGCCAGCTGCTGAATATTAAAGGACTGGGCGAATCGAAGGTGGATCACATCATGAAGGAGGCAAATAAGTTGGTGCCACTTAACTTTACAAGCGCCCGCACTTTTCATCAAATGCGCTCCGAAGTTGTGATGCTCTCCACAGGCTCTAAGGAGCTGGACAAACTACTTGGTGGTGGCATCGAGACGGGCTCCATAACCGAAATCTTTGGCGAGTTTCGTTGTGGCAAGACACAAATTTGTCACACCCTTGCAGTTACCTGTCAGCTGCCCATTAGCCAAAACGGTGGCGAGGGTAAAGCGTTATATATTGATACAGAAGGCACGTTTCGTCCGGAACGCCTGTCGGCCATTGCACAGCGCTACAACATGAAGGAGGCAGATGTTCTTGACAATGTGGCCTGTGCACGTGCCCACAATACGGATCAGCAGACAAAGCTTGTTCAAATGGCAGCGGGCATGATGTTTGAATCAAGGTTTGAATATAAGGTTGCGAAAATGAAGTTTTTCATTAAATCATCTTTATCTTTGCAGATATGCCTTGATTATTGTGGATAGTGCCATGGCTCTATATCGGTCGGAGTATATTGGACGTGGTGAGCTGGCCGCTCGCCAAAATCACTTGGGCTTATTTTTACGCATGCTGCAGCGTTTGGCCGATGAGTTTGGTGTGGCGGTGGTCATCACTAATCAGGTAACGGCACAAGTTGATGGTGGTGCATCCATGTTTCAGGCGGATGCCAAGAAACCCATCGGTGGCCACATTATGGCACACGCATCCACGACACGTTTATATCTGCGCAAGGGAAAGGGAGATGCACGCATTTGTAAAATATACGATTCGCCCTGCTTGCCCGAGTCGGAGGCAATGTTTGCTATACTCCCAGAGGGTATTGGTGATGTCAAGGAGAATGATTGATTAAGAATAAAGTCGCAAATTTGTTTTATATTTTTTTTTTCGTATGTAAATAATAATAATAGATACTCTTTTAATAAAACTAAAAGAAAATTAGATTTCTCCTTAGCATATTTTTCGGTGTGTAAACACATTCACGTACACACATACATACATAAACTATGCAGATGCTCAAAGGAATACCATTTCCATTCGTTCCAAAACAAATCGTCATTGTTTCGCAAGTTGCACATACATAGTACATATAATAAACAATAAGCAGCCAACAACAACGCGAAATGGAAGAAGAGTGGAGGCAATCAGATGAGGACAATGGTGATCCACTGGCATTACAGACCGAACAAGACGAGAGCGTGGAATACGATGTTAATGCCATTCTGGAGCCTCAAATTATTATTGAAGACACGCAGCAACTGCGACGCAGTAAACGATGCAAAAACAATAAAAATCAACTAAATAAACCACAACAAAAAGATATTCAGCAAATTGAAACTAAAGTCGTGTTCCATCCTGCCCCACTCTTTCCAATTACACTCAATATGAGGAAACGCATCATGCGTATGAAGCAACGCATGCTGGTCACATTGCAATTCAGCGACAAGCAATTAGCCCAGAGAAGCGAAAAGCGTGCAAGGCAAACACAGGAGAGCCGGCAAAGGGCAAAAAATGCGAACACTGACTACCGACGTAAGGAAACGGCCAAGAAAATAGCGAGAACAAAGATACAGAGAGAGATGGAAACAACAGAGCAGCAGGCGATGCGTCTTGCAAAAAAACGTGAAGAAGCACACCGTTATGTTGCGAAACGAAAGATCACGGAAACTGATGAGCAGAAGACAGCGCGCAAAGAATATCACCACATGTATAACAAAAATCGTAAACCCGTTAGTTTTGTATAGAGATATTACGAAATATTTTTTTACACTCGAACTTCAGTTTTCTTCGTGCAACCCTAAACTCAGATTTTCCATCAAAAGGGGGTGGAGATATCCGAAAGGGATGCACCCATGCCTCAATTGATTTTTCACAGATACATATATGAAAATGCGCTTTGAGTGCATTTAAACTCTTATTCTTTTGTGAGATAGAAGTTGTGCAATTATTCCTTTATATGGTTCTTATAGTTATTCCAAGACAAATTTCAGCTAAATACGTCAAGAGTTTATTTATGTTATTATCAATCATTATACACATCATTGTATTTCCATATTTTTGCGTATAACATTGTTAACTATTGTAATTGTATTTGACGGGGTTTTTACGAATGTTTTGTATTGAGGATTGAAGCTCCCGACGATGGGTTGAGATATACATATGAAAATATATATCATAAAGAAAAGCAACCAGGTTATCCAATGGGTCAATAAAATGGTGTTTAATGTTCAATTTGTAAGTCCTCACAACAATCCCTCGCTCGGGCGAGAGATTCAAGCTTAAAGTTAACTGTAAAGGAAAAAATAAATTATTTTGGATGAGCTAAATGGACATATGAAAGGTATAGATAGCAACACATACCTTATGTAGACATCTAGAACAATAGGGTGCACTTTTAAGAAAATTAATGCGCCGCTTTTTTCTTTACGTAGCCTCACTAGATTTAGGCATGCTCTGTGATTTTGGTTGCTCCTGGGTTGGCCTCATTTTCTTGCCTTGTCCTAACCAGATTATCGTAGCTGCTCTGGCTCATTGTGACGCGCAGATTATCATTGATTTTGGTCGTGTAGGCCTTATAGACCTTCACCTTTTCGCAGAACTCATGCCAGAAGTTCTCTTCAGGATCGGTTTCCGTACTGAAAAGCGCCTTAAACGAATCATAAATGCCTGCCGACACTTTCCGTATGATCATTGCCCTCTCTTTAAATGCTAGCTCATCAGCTTTATCCATTTTCCATAGATCAAGATTGCCAACATAGCGACGTAAGCGACGCATTATGTCAACACATTCGGGATTTCGCAATAGCATCAATTTATTTAGCTCAATTTCTTTGAGCTGCTCGAGTATCTCCAGGCAACGGCCCACATTAGCCCGACGCAGTCCTAGGCATTCACGCAGCTGCTGCGACAACTGGATAAAGTCACGCTCCATAAATAGAGCATCCTCTTGATCGATTAGCTCCTCTATAAAACGAGCTGCCTCCCCTTTGGGAATCTCACTACGCATCGGTTCAATGACAATACGATCTAGCATCGTTTCAGGATCAAGCTGTCCAGACTCCAATTTCATCTTCAATTCGACCGCTTCCTTGCGCGACTTTTCACGCCATTCCCGTTCTGCTTCTTTGCTTGCAAAGCTGGACGGCTTTTCGTAGTTCATCTTGATGCCTAAGCACTTGGCAGATGGCATGTATACCATGAGCAAATCATTTTGTATCTTATGAAGCTTAAAAATAATAATAAAATACAATTTGTAGTTGGCATAATAAAGGAAATTAGGCCACTGCAACCAGTGGCAAAGTCGCGTGCCTGAATTTGACATATACTCGAAAGAAAAAAACCTTCAATTTAATTGAAAATATGCTGGCGAACACTTACTTTGTTGTGGATAATTTTGCGACGCTTTTGCATTGGGGTAACGGCTGCCGTTGGCTTTGACTTTTTCGTCGCCTTAGTAGCTGTTGATGATGTGATGCCTTCGGGTGGGAAGCGTTTCTTATGCGGCGGTGGTGTGTCCACAGCATCGGTGCTTATACCCTCCGAATCACCGTCCACATGGCGTGGTGCCTTCGCCTTGCGTGCGCCTTTTTTCTTTTCCCCAACTGCAGAAGTTGCTCCAGCGGCTGGAGTTTTAGTGGTTGGTGTCGTTGAAGCTAGAGTTTCTTTTGCAGAATCAGCCTCTTTTTCAGGGGTAGCATTTTGTGAGGTTACACCTTCAGATGGTTTTGCGGGCTCTGTTTCCGAACCGGCTTCTGCAATTGCACCATCATCAGATGCTGCTAGCGGCTCTTCGGTAGCGACTTCCATGGTGCTATCATTGCCGTCATCGGTGTTTGCCAAATCGATGGGAGCCGAATCCTCGCCACGCATTGCACTTTCAATTTGATCAATGGCCTCGCTAAACTTGGCGCGTTTCATATTTTTAGAATGA
The DNA here is from genome assembly GCA_030179655.1 of Scaptomyza flava. Lineage (NCBI taxonomy): Eukaryota > Metazoa > Arthropoda > Insecta > Diptera > Drosophilidae > Scaptomyza > Scaptomyza flava. The sequence continues at coordinate 4,881,714 of JARNME010000012.1, forward strand.
GCAAACTTCTCCTTGTTATCAGCATAGGTGAAAAGATCTTCCAATTTTATATTGGCCGTCTCGCCAGTGCCGTAAAAGTAAACATTGTACTTTTTGTTGTTGTACTTCGTGATCTTTGCTGGCCATGCTGGATAGCCTTTTACTTTGGCAAATACCAAATCGCCAATGTTAAACTGTTTGCCGGCTTTTTCCTTACCCATTGTGCCGATTGACTATTTTGTTAGAATCCGTGTGAAGTATGTATTTGATGTTTGAGGCTAGTTGGCGTCTGCACCACTTTCTTGCATTCACAAGAAACTCGCGCTTTGCTCTTCTTCTTTCCTTTTCAATATTCTCTCCCTTATTCTCAATTGCTTGTAGCTGTACACGGTAATTCGTCAGCTGTTTTACAGCACCAAATATTCACAACAGAGATTTGTTAGCCACAAACTGGTATTTGGAATGGAAAAACTGATGATACTTGTTTCACGGCTTTGCTAAGAGTGACATTTAAGTAATTTACACTTGAATTTAAGTGAAAACAAATCACAGAATAGCATTTTGAGTTGTTCTGTTAGGTGAGGAGTGATTTCAAGTATCTGGCAACGTCAAAACACTAACCGCTAAAAATTCAAAATGCAGAATATTTGTGATATCGAAAATAAATTTATAATGTGTATGTGTTTTTAAAAAATATGGCGCCAAATCAATAGTTATTGCAGGTGAAGCTAATAAAGGCATGTAAAAAATCAAGATATTGAAATCGTTATATAAAAAAACTTTTTCTCGTTTATTTCAACAATGTGTTAATGAAGCTTCAACTTAACATTAACAAACAATTTAAAATGAAAAGGTTAAGTGCAATGCAAAATATGTTTGTATTTTTTAAGTGTAAAATGCAAAAATTTATATTTATTCATTTACAGGTAGAAATTCGCGAATATTTCAACTCACCCACACAAACACCGTACGCACTGCGCCGCGAATTCACCACGACGTCTGTTTACGCTAAACGCTACAAATGAAAATACACTTTTCGAATTGTGTTTGCCGCTTAGCGCCTAATGAGTCAGTCGACTTTTGCACGTCGAAAGAGAAAATTCAGCTGACTATTTTCCGCCTTCAACCAAGTGCTAGAAATATTTTGTTTACGCATCAACGAGCGAGAAAATTAAGTGTAACAAAATAGTTTTATATACGTTCTGGAATTTGTGGAATTTCTATATTCTGTGTGGCGCGAAATAACATCAAAAGGAGAACGCGAGATCGGGCAACGGACTCATAAACATGCAAGAGTTAATTACCATTCCCAATTTGCCAGCTAGCCTGGCAACAGACACACCCAACAAACTCAGGAGCATTGTGGACGACATTAAGAACAGATCAAAATCGGTTTTATCTAACAATGATATCAAAGACAAGGACCTCGACTGCCCAATGTGAGTCACCCAAATACTTTAAATACACGTTTATTTATTTACACACCTGCTTTGATCTTACAAATTTCTTTGTTCTTTACTAAAATAAACCCAGAAAAATGCATTTTTAAATACAGTTAATATTTAACTGTTCGTTCAATACAAGTCAAGGTCGCGCTTATGTCACGCTTCTCCCTAAAGCTCTCTCTCTCTCTCTCTAGTTTTAAATGGGTTGACAGCGTTTTGAGTAGTCTTGTTTTTTAGTAGGTGGGCTTGGCATACACTTAATTTATTCGCTACATTTTATTATACGCTTGGGTTTGCGTGATTAAATACCATTTTTGGATTCCTTATGCTTAAAAATATTTGTCTTCTCATTGTTTGTATATTTATGACTCCACTTTTAGAAACTTTAATCGAATTCTGTATACTATTCAAAAGAAAGAAAAACACATATGGCCATGTTCCCAGCTAAATTGAAATGTGCCAAATGCACACATTTTTATTCTCGTTTCTTTGTGCTGAATTCCATGTCAAATACCTTTACAGAACTCACGCTGCATCTGATCTATATATTTTGATGATTTCTGCTGTCTGTTTATAATATCGTGCTATAAAATTTTATAGTACATTACAAAAGATATGGTACATTCAAAAGTACTTCATAGTTAAGTCTTTAACTTGAAGACTAAATGCATTTTAAGTTTTGAAGATGTTGACAGATTGATCATCAATATCCAAATCTGCGAGATTTAAAAGTCAATAAATATTTGTTTGCATTTTTTCTTGAATTTCATTATCACTAGCCGTGACTCTGACAACTAAACTCAGGGACACAATAATTGCAAAAAAATAATATATATAAACAATAACACAATTTGAAGCAGACGAAGGTTGTCTTTCGGCTGTCAAATTTCGAACAGAAATCAACAAAAATTGGCAAACATTTTAACCTTGCATATTCGAAATGCCTATAGGAATCAGTTAGATGTGCAAATGTTTAGTACATGTGTAAGAATAAATTTATTCGCATTGTTAAACATACAATTGCATTTGTAATTGTTCAGGTAGAGGTATAAAAATAAATGTTCTGTGCACTTGATGCACCTTTGCAATCACAAGCTAGAGGAACTAGGCCGAAACAATGCTACAAGGCTACACTCATTATAAATAATACCATTAACCTATTTCCCTTTGTCATCACATGATTTTATTTGCAAAAAATTATTAAGTGTCAACAACACCGATGATAATTTACTTCTTATATAAAACATAAAAAAACACAAACATAAATTTTCATTTAATTCTAGAAAAAAGAGAACCACAAAATGTTATTATTGTTTTGCAGCATTTGTTGTTTGTTATAAACAAAATCATTGTGTCGCCTATAAAAATATTCTCATATACTATTTGAACTTTTTCACACGGCAGCAAATTATACCTACAGAATGTCTCTTTTTTTTGGACTTGGTCAAGTGAAAGTGTCCGATGATTAATTTTGGCAGCAAGCCAGCGGAATTCGTGATTATTATTTAATGACGACGAAATGTCGCCAGGCAAAAACCTATTGAACTTAAAAATAATTTAGTTTGATGTTGTTGTTGGTTTACATTAACATTCCTTAGAACTCAACTTTTAGGTGTGAACAAATCTGTCAACCAAACTCGCAGCACTTAACGGAAAACGAATTTTCCAAATTAGGCGCAAAGTGGTTTGATTAAAACATTAAAATTCCATATAATAATTGTGGAGAAGTTTTGTTTATGCCATAAACATTTCAATTAGCATTTCCTCATAGCATTCATAAACAGAATTTTGAGTCCGAGCAACTTACTTTTGTAAATATTCTTGTTTTATTTTTTTATATAAAATTTTGTCCACACAAAAACAAACTTCTTGTGTTATTTACCTATCATACAAACCACTTGAATAAAGCAAATCTATTTTTATAATGCGCATTTACAAAAAGAAAAAAAACACAAATTCCTTTATGTATTTATGTAGTAGTCTTCCATTGGGGCACATGTTTTTTGTTTCCAAAACGAAATGTTTAGTATTTTTATAGTATTCCTACGTAGCAGCTGAAAAAACTATGACGTACACACATGCATAGATCACTAAGAGAAATACGCCCTGGTACTAGAACAAAAAAAAAAAAAAAAACAGCTTGAACAATAAAAGCAAAGGTGATCTTTAAGTGTTCCATTCATAAAATCTTGTCAGTGCGAAAATTGCGCTTTAAGTTTTTTTTAAACTTTTAACACTTTTGTAATTACGTCTTTAATTTGACAAAAAACCATTTTGGCAAAAGCTAAAAATATGAGAGAAACATATCATTTTGACAGTTTGTTTACCGCGTTTTATATTAAGGCGTAAAAGAACTTATGTATTATACTTACTATTTGACAATTAGTCATAATGTTTAATAAAGGAATATATACATAAAAAAAAATAGGTTTGTGAATTAATTACTTATTAACTTTTGCTGTATGGCCCACAAAAAATTTAACTTTGAAGTTCGATTTAACGATTTAAAAAAAAAAAACAGGCAGAACAAAGAAACTAATATTAAAAAATGTGTTTCGTAAACCTTTCTTTAACAATTATTAAATATTTTTTACATTTTATCTCATTCCAGTCAAAGCAAATTGGAAGATCACACTCCATATCCAGGTATCTCACGCTTGACACCATCGCTGTATCTATGCGGCGCTGCCGCTGTTGTTCCTGCTCATCTGGATAAGCTGGGCGTAACTTGTGTGGTTAATGTGGCACCCGAACTGCCGGATACGCCGCTCTCAGACGTTACCAATCCATTATATCTACGCATAAATGCACAGGATCGTGCCGGTGTTAATTTGGCAGAACATTTCGAGGAGGTGGCCGATTTGATAGAAGAAGTGCGTCTCAGTGGTGGCTGCTCATTGGTGCACTGCGTTGCTGGAGTCAGTCGCTCGGCCTCACTGTGCTTGGCCTATCTGATAAAGTACTGCGGCATGAGTCTCCGGGAAGCGTATACGCATGTTCAGTCAAGAAGGCCGCAAGTGCGACCAAATTCCGGCTTCTTTCAGCAGCTGCGGCAATATGAACAGGAATTGCGAGGCAGCTGCTCGGTTGGAATGATTTATTTTGCTTCGTTGGACAAAGAAATCCCAGATCTACTAGAGCCGGAGTATAGAGCCATGGAGGAGTTTTATCAAAGATATCGTAGTTCGCTAAAGAAGCGTTAAGTTCAGTTTTCAAAAAGCCTACGTTTCCCTCGTTTTAATTGTTTTTGTGATATGTGTAGTTGCTAATTTATTTAATTTAGTCTGTAGATCCTAACTAATTGTACGTTATTAATAATGTGTTAAATATACAAATCTGCTGAATTCTATACTATATAAAGACGATGATTATTGATTTAATTGTTATAAGTGGGAAGTGTTTTCAAGCTGCTATCTCGGGTGTGAAATGAATTGAAAAGTGTTTATTGCCATATTTTCTCAAAATCTAAACACATTTTCAATTACATTGAATAGTTTTATTAATTTCGTAAACATCACGCAAGTATCTATTTAGTATATATACAGTAACATCATAATTAAGTCATTTTTAAACATATTTAATTAACTAATTTTGTTTTTATTTTTTTGTTTGGTGTTTTAAATGCTCACAATTATTGTACTCATTCCAAGCCACACAATCATGATTGTGTTTTCGTTGGTTATCTCATAAAAAAACTGACTTCGTTTCGGGCTTATTGAAATGAAGGTTCAGCTTTTGCAGTCTATATGCACTTACCAAGAAAATACATTTATGTGAATACGAATATACAAACGTTATCTTTTTTAAACTTTTGTCTTGTATGAGGACATACAATGAGTGCTTTAAACGTAGCACTCTTAACGAAAACTACTAGTAAAATATGACTTAAGAACAAAAAAATTTGCTAGTTAATGGCAGAAAGAAAACTTTAGTTTAGTTTAGTTAATGTAGTACGTTATACATTCCTCCTACTTGACTGTCGAAGTAGGCAACAGCTGATGCTGTTGCTGTTCCTGCAGCCCCGGTTGACTCATCAGTTTCTTAAGGTTCTCGTATGCTGTATTCATGATGCCCCAACTGATGAAGGAGCGACCCGTATTGAATGCACATCCGCGATAAAAGTTACCAATACGACAATCACGCTCTCGATATATCCGTTTGCAGGCCTGCCAACTGCCCTCTGAGGCGTGACCCATGCTGCTTTGAATCGAAACTTTAATCACATTTAGCGGATAAAATAATGTGCTAATACTGGCACCAATAACGGCTCCAGCTATAAATTCTTGTGCTGTTCTGCTTGATACCGATTTCTGAAAATTATTTTTTTTAAATATTGATTAATAAAAGTAGATAGGTAGTAAGTTCCATTAAATACTTACTCGATTTGGTAGGCGATCACTTGCCTCTTCACGCATCATGAAAAAGAAGGCATTCGATAAGCCGTTGCGCCAAAATACTGGTTCAATGCCTCTGTATAGTTCCCGAAATCCGTAATTACTAACTACATACCTACAAAAAACAAAAAATAGCAAACAAATGATAAACTTTAATCGCGCTCAGTTTAATTAAGCTACTCACCTAAACGCATTTTGCGTGTTGGAGAAATATTGATGGAATTTCGAGTCGGCTAATAGCGTTTGAACGCGTTCGAAAGGTAATAAAATTGATTCAACGCTTCCAGCGACGACACCTGCAATTACCTTAGCACCATGATCATTTAAGCGATAATCCTCCACGAGGTATCTGCGCGTGCCATCAAAGATGCCAAACATAATGGAGAGGGAGATGGTTTTTTGTGCAAGTGGCGGCAGCATGCCGCGATATAGAAATCCAAGACCCTCATGACGTAGCTGGAGCAGAGCAGATCTCACTGGGACACCATGCAGCATTTGCCGAAAGATAATCTTATATATGGGATAAGTGACAGAGATGTTGACGAACGCAGATCCACAGCCGCAAGCAAACTCCTCCCATTGGAAAGCGCCAAAGAAGCGTTCCAGAATAATGTTTGCATGAGCCCCTCGAACAGCTGTTGTGGTTGCAACTGTCACCGGCGCTGCAATTGTTTTGCTTTCGTCTGGTAATACCAAATCGACATCGGCTTTCATGTTGCTGCTGTTGTCGCGTGTGCATTTGCTACCTTGTTACCATTGTTTAAAATGGTGGTAGGCATTCGTTGCACACTTTTTGTTTGATAGCTCTATTTGTTTTGGTCTTGCATTCACATTGAATTCGCTTAATTATATAATAACGATTGAATTAATACAGCGAGCGCGTCCAGTGTGGTCGAGAGTGATGCATAGTTACATAAAAAACATTGCCTTTGACCCAGAGTGCTTGACAAGTGTCGCCGACTATTAACGTTATGATAATGAATTATGAATTACTTAATATTCACTTCTTTTTCTTGTATATTTATAAATAGATCATAGACACATCTGTGGTACGTACTACGCGACAACTCTGTTTTTAGTTATGTTGCACATGCATATGTTAATCGATAGCTTTTTAAAAGCTTCAAAATTGAGGGCTACGCACAATCATGCGATTTGGATTCTCAAACATTTTTAAATTAATTTATCTATGTTGATTTCTGTAACTTATAACAATTTATTAATTGAGCACTCTTAGTATTTAGTTTAGGATACATTTTTATGCTTATATACGGCTAGCACGCTAAATCCCTTATATCGGCCAAACATTTTGTATCAATATAAAACGGTAATAATCTAATATTTAACAAAGGCTACGCTGATCATGGCATAAAAAATCGTTTAACTTAGATGCATTAAATGCATTTCCTCAAACTATTAAGTAAGTATTGTAAAATTAGCGTATCATGCATTTATTTATGTTTGTAAAGCCAAACGGAAGCAAAAGTTGTCAGCCCTGTTCGCACTGTCATCGCTGGAAACTGCCAACCGCGGCCAACTTCGCGTCTTTTTTCTCTCTTTTTGACGTGCTCTTAGCATATTAGCGGTTCGTATATTCCTAAAAATCTGAATTTTTCTTAAACATCACCATAAAGTTTTGGATTTTTGTGAATTAAAAGAACAACTTATTATATGCGAAAGATAAGGAAGCTAGAAATTCAAGTGCAGAAAAAGTTTTCAGTGTTTACACAAATCCAACTTTGTTGACATTTGCATATACAAAATGTAAAATGGAATACTAATGAAAGTTTCTTTATATTGCAGCTCCAAAATGACTATTCGCCCAGCATATAGGCCCAAGATCGTTAAGAAGCGCAGCAAGCACTTCATCCGCCATCAGTCGGACCGTTATGCCAAGTTGTCGGTAAGTTGAATATAAAAAGCAAAGCATAATGTTGCATGTATTAACCGGACTGAATTTATTTTTCATATTGTGTGCAGCACAAATGGCGCAAACCCAAGGGTATTGACAACAGAGTACGTCGTCGCTTCAAGGGCCAATATCTGATGCCCAATATCGGTTATGGTTCCAACAAGCGCACCCGCCACATGCTGCCCACTGGCTTCAAGAAATTCCTTGTACACAATGTGCGCGAATTGGAGGTCCTGCTGATGCAGAACCGCGTCTACTGCGGCGAGATCGCCCATGGCGTTTCCTCAAAGAAGCGAAAAGAGATCGTTGAGCGTGCCAAGCAACTGGCCGTGCGTCTAACGAACCCCAATGGTCGCCTGCGCTCTCAGGAGAACGAATAAGCTTAAGTTTGAAATTCGCTTCATCGTGTTTTTATAACGTAGTCGGAATACACACATTTGAAACGTTATACAGAAAAGTGTGCAAATTATTTACTTTAGTTGGGTTTTATTTTGTGATACAGTGTTCAACAAAAGAAATTTTTCGCTTCTACAGCTAATTCCGAACTCGTGAACAATTAAAAAGAAATTAATTCGAAACAAAGTCAATTTAATCAGTCAAACTACGTTTATATTAAATAGACAAATTTACAAAAAGGAGCATTGCGTAAAAATGTGCATAAGGTTATTCAAGCCGGGAAAGTAGACAAATATGTGTTTACGGGCTTTAGCCTTCTGCTACAATTTTAAAACTAAACGAATATGATATAAGATAATTTATTATAGATTATTATTTATGCTAGTTATTCATTACTACATCGTGATCAAACTGCAAGTGATGAGCGAGTTCCTTTTTGTTTTCGAAGTTCACACTGCATATGAGGCATAAGCCGGGAGAAGGGTCATCGTTGTCAGACATTATAACTGTGACGGCTTGCTCGGACTCATCCACGTCTACTTGCAACTCTTCGACGACCTGATCATCGGCTGGCACCTCCTCGCGCACCCCATACACGACATCCCCGTCATGAGTTTTCATGTGCATTTTTAGCGTATATCGCTCAGTGAATGATTTGGGGCACACAGTGCAATAATGGCGTGGTCTATTCTCCTTGTGAATTAGAGTATGGTGATTAAATGTTTTACGCGACTTGAAAGAAACGTTGCAGATGCTGCAAATGATGGGATTCTCCTCAGCCTCATGACGCAAACGATGGTTGTACAACAGATTGTCTTGTGAGAAGCGCAATCCGCACTTTTCGCACTGGTACTTCTTCTTGTCCCAGTGCATACGCATGTGTCGCAGCGTATTGACTGGACGTGAGAAGCTTTTGGGGCAATAACGGCACTGCTTTTCCGTTTTACCTTCATGAACGTTCATATGCAGCTCTAGATATTCTTCGTCCCGGCGTATAATGCCGCAGATGGGACAGACATGCGCCTTGGATTTGTTGTGCTCATCGCTGATGTGCTTCTGTAATTGATAACGAGCATAGAATACCTTGCAACAAAAGCCGCATTCCTGTCGCTGGCGCTTTTGCGCAAATCTCCTTTGATCGTCAGAGTTATCCTCTGTTTTAATAGCGACTTCATTAGAGCCTACCTCGCAGAGAAACTCCTCTTCCTCCTCATCATCGTCATGTTCGTCTTCATATTCTTCTTTAATTGTCATTTCCTGATCGTCTTCTCTAACGAGCTCCTCAAACAAAGCCTCAGCTTCGGCATCGTCTTGAGCTGATGTATTCTCATAATCTTCGATCATAGTTTCGTCTTCGAACTCGGATTTGAGTGCCTCCTTTAACTGAGCAGTAAGTTTCTTTTGTGTCACCATTAAATTCACCATAATCGTATCATAGTCTGCTAGCTCCTGAAAACAACGCGGACAAAGCTTTGTGTCTTCCTTGAAATCAATTTCAGTTTTCATACAGCTAGCAAGATGTGTGAGTACCAGAGACACTGACTTGTGTGACGAGGGCACCTTTGCTGTGAGCGATTCATAATTTGCAGTGCCGTGTAAATCAACGGCACCACAAAAAAAACATGCATTCATTGTTTGTTATTTATTGTGTTCTTTCCCAACAAATTCGGCGTTTTACTTTAGGGATGTAAGTGTTTTAGGGATGGACCGATATTATAATATTTTCGCGAGTGCCGTACGCTTTTAGAGATTTCTTAATTTTTCCAATCTACCTTTTCTAGATACCTAATTCGCTTGCACACAGAGTTGCAAAGCAATCGATTAAAATTTCGATGTGTTGTTGCTGCCTGCACTTTCTTTTCCAACACTATTCGATACTTGTTTAGGGCTGGCATTGCGAGCAATATTTACAAGTATTGACGTTTCAATTGCTGAAATCGATTAAATAGCCAAAATGCAAAATTTTAAAAATTTATTGTATTAAAATACATAAAAATCTTTTATAAGTTTAAGATTATCCAATAAAGTTCAATCAACTTGTAAAATTTCACTTATTTGAAAACTAATTAAATCACTATCATGGCTTATCAAATTCGTGGCATATGACAATTCTTGTACAGGCTTAGCAAACGTGTTCTGTCTGACAGACACATTTTTAATTTTTTTTGATGCCGTCTGTGATTTTTTACTGGTACAAATAGATCCCTGACTTATGTTTTTATCACAAACGTCGCGTAATTTTGCCAACACAGAATATAAAATTTTTAAACGTTTCACAACTCGTTTTAGATCTACTTGAACCTTAAGTTCCAGTATAGCCTGACTTTCGCCCAAAATTACAACAAAATCCTGATGCAAACGCTTGCCAATTGCATCACAGCTCAATTGCTGGTAATTTACCTTAAGATGATAATGCTGAAAGATAACATTTCCCATTTGGGCAATTTGTAACAACTTTCCTTGAGGGTAAAGTTTCTCTGCACCATCAATACTCTCAGCTAGCATATCTAAATACGTATCAATAAGGGCTCGACTATTGATGATTTGATGAATAACATTTCGAAAAATCAAAAGCTCCTCCATAAAGTGATTAGCTAGAATGTCAGCATAAAATGAAGCTGGTGTGGACGTCTTTAGTTGAAATGCTGGCACAATGCACGAGTCCAAGGATTCCAAAGAGGCCAGGCAACTTCGTATAATTGTTTTCGTTTTAACGTCTGGTGTAAAAGCAATAGCAAACACTCCAATCTGTTGAATGCGATCCATGTTTGTATCAAATTCAGCAATATGTTTATCCACATCTTTTGAATTTTCACACTTTTGCAATACGTTCTTCAGTGTGTGAATGGATGTTTTCTCTGCATCGATCAGGCTTGTGAAGACCAAACGCAATAGAGCTTCATTTATATATGCCTCCAAAGAATACAAAGCTCGCTGAAGCGAACATGCTTCCAGCTTGCGTTCACCAAGATTATGTTTATCAAAATTCTGTTCAAAAACAGCGCATTCATCCAATACAATTTCACAAATAGCCGTCAGAGCTTTTTTGTCCGTTTCCAATGCGACATTTGCAAAGGCCAAGGCATGCCTTATAATGTGATTAACTTCAATACATAACTGGGGATTTTCATCGTCCAACAAACTTTTGGTGTCTTCACTGTGCACAATTTCGTTATAAGTCTCCAACTTTGTGAGCACCAAGTCTAGCACCTCTACAAAAGATAAATCTTCCAGTTTAACTCCAGTGCTAGCGATGGCATGCTCCGAGAGCTTATATAGTGATGCCTGCAATCGTCGCAAACACCACTCAATCCGATCAAGAAAATGTGTTCGAGTTAGTCGCAGATGAACACCTTTACCCAGAGTGCTCTCAATATTTATGGTCTGTTCCAGTTTTGTGATGCAGGTGATCACTTGTGTAAGACAGAGATATATTGTCTCGACATGTATTTTAATGTTGCCCTCCAGTTCGTATTTGGGTGCCACTTCCGGCAAATATAATTTAAATTTACTAGCAAACTTGTGGAATGTTGCGCAAAATGTATTTAACCAGGCTATATTTCCGGCGGTACCCTTTGCTATCAGCTCGGAGCACACATTCAATTTTATGAATAATTTGTCCATTTTAAATGTGTCGGTTCAGAGGTAAATTTTCAACTAATGTTAACTGTGCACTTCTCGGGCTATATAAATGGTAATGTCCTTAAAGCAGGTATGTTTTGTTTAAAACCTAACATCTGCCGTTTTATGGCACGGACTTTGAACACTCACATAAGCCTTAGCAGGTAAATATTTGATTCTTTTGGATTACGAAAAGGTTTTAACATACATTTTGTCTCTATGATTTTTAGCTTTTATTTCATTAATATCTTTGTAATAATAGTGATATATGTTTTTTTTTATGCCGGAAATCAGTCCAATATTTATTTTTTATACAAACAAGTAATAAGGTTTTCGATCATGCACGTTCAAAGAAGTGCTTAGTTAATTCTAAACTATGTCTTAATAAATTTGAATAAATTTATGCATTTTTAGTTTACGAATGTTTAAGGACAACTCCGACTTTTAATCTGCTGTAGAAGTTGATGAATCAGCATTTAAATGCACACGCTTGTGAACTTTTAAAGTATATTTGTCGACAAAAGATTTTTCACACTGTGTGCATGGATAGCGTGGCCTGTCTGCCTGATGGGTACGCAGGTGATGTTTGTATGTTCGTTTCGTTTTAAATTTCTGATGGCACACGTCACAGATTAGTTCGTGCTCCTCGGCATCGTGGCGCATTAGATGATTGTACATGAGCCAGGACAACGAGAAACGTTCGCCGCATTTGTCGCATTGATACTTCTTTTTATCCCAATGCACCTCCATGTGACGCAGAACGTTGCGCTTGTGCGAGAACTTTTTTGTGCAGTAGCGGCACTCCAATTCGGTTTTACCCTCGTGCAGGTTCATATGCAAATCGAGGACTTCCTCATCTTTCACTTTAAGTCCGCATATATTACAGGTGGCAAATTCGTTTTTTTGGCAGTTGTCTGTTTTAATATGCCGTTCGATGCAGGCCTGATTCGGAAACAATTCGCCACATATGTGACAGGGAATATCAAGATTATCATCGCCATCCGACTCATCCATGCTTTCCTCGCTTTCGCTGTATTGAACCTCTTGCTGTTGGTCATCGCTCATTGTGCAATACTGATCATCTTGTTGTTCGTCTTTTACTGCTGTGGTCGATGCATTATTCAGGAAATCCTCAAATGGGCTCTTTGATTTTGCTTCCGGCACTTTTGCTTTAACCACCTCTTTCTTCGGCTGCAGACAAACAGCTTTTTTATTTTTGCGACAACTCAGCAAGGCGTCGGCAATTTGGCGCTGCACTTGACTTAGATTTCTAACAAGCCGGTCGTAATTAAAGAGATATTCCAAACAATCCCGACAAGCAGCTGAGGTTGGCGTCAGTTCCAAACGTTGGTTTATTACTTTTTCAAAATACTTCAGTATGTCTTTAATGGGCTTGAATGTGCCGGGTACAATGCATCCTAAAATAATTGTTTAGTTTTAGTTATATTATTGTGCTGTTAATATTTATGAACATACCATCAATGAGCTGAAAGACGCCAACAGACTTCACTTTGCCACAAACAAAACAGAACGGCCGCTTTGCGCTCATTTCGCACAATATTTGATAGACTTTACAAAAAGTTATTCGAGTAAATATTCTTTTAATATTTTTACCAGTTTAATACATACCCGTTGTTAACTTTAAATTATTAAGTATTTTCTTTTTGGCTTGGCTAGATTTCCTGCACAGTTTTTTCTCTCATTTACAATTTCTTCTGGGCACACACACAGGAAAGCTGTCAGCTGTGGTTATTAACATTAACATTGACCAAGCAGTGATTTAACAGAGAGCATTATCGTTACATGTGACAGTCTTTTCACTTAATAAAACGAATTAAAATACCACCCTTGCTCTATACTGGTGATAAAAAACAGAAGAGATAATTATTATTAGACAATAACATATTTTTGTGACTGAAATAGTCACAGTAGCCATATCACACATGCTTGCTATTTAAAGAACAACGATAAATTTTGAATACCATCGAGCTTCGCAGTTACATTAGTAGCAGCTTCACAATAATTGTCATCTCTATATAATATGCATTGTCTTTTCAGAAATTTGCTAAAATCAGCTGTTGTACGTCCAAGTGGTAAGGCACAAAAATAGAGTCCTAAAATGGTACAGTTACTAAAGTCTGTTGCTATGACTTCTACTTCCAGGATTAAGATTTCTCAAAATGACCGAAAAGGATGTAATGGCAGTCCCTTTGGTAGACATAGATGGCGCAGGTATTTTCAAATACGTTCTGATCAAAATCACCGGCAACGAGGATTGTGCTGAGAACATTGAAAAGAATGTTGTTCGTGGATATGCAGATTGTGAATGGCATTGTAAGATCTGTTGTACTTAATTTGGTATAATGAAATGCAATATTAAATGAATTGTGTTATTATAGCTGACATTTACGACCGAGTAATGGAGGTATGCAAAAAGAAGGGTCTGGATACTCAATGCCTTGGTGGAGGTCGCATTGAACACAATCCAGATAAGAAGTACATAAAAGTCTATGGATACTCACAGGTAAATAAAACCGAATGCTTTTAATCATATACTGTACTAAATAATACATTCATCCCTAAAACAGGGCTTTGGGAAAGCTGATCACTTGGAATCAAAAAGAATCTTGCAAACCAAATTTACAGACTACGAGATTGAAACAACCGATGAGGGATATTAGTAGTACTCTACTGATCACATGGAATCAAAATGAATCTTGCAAACTAAATTTACAGACTGCGAGATTAAAACAACCGATGAGGGATACTAGTAGTACTCTCTATATTTAGTTGAGCATAGATGAAGTTTATTTATAAATTAAATATGTATAAATTTTGAGCACGGAAAATATTTGTTTGCTTTAACAATCGTAGTAGCAATTTGAAAAGCTAAAAAGTCTTGCCACGTCCAGAAAAAAAATGTAGTCGAGCTTCACACGTTCCGGAAGCAGAACGTTTTTGAAAATTTTCTAAATTTTTTAGTTTTGTCTTACTTTTATTAAACGTATTACTTATATTACAGATATGAACACTTCAAAATTTTCTTTTCCGTTTCGAGCTGCCGCTAACTTTTTTCGTAAGTCCTTGAATTTAAATATCTGCAAACAATTCAATATTCATTTAAGCATTCAAAATGTAGTGGGACGACTTTCATTAACAAATTCCAGTACTAAATATGCAGTGGGTCGACTTGCATCAACCGGTTGTGGTGGCGCCGGTAGCGCGCTTGTTAACACACCGAAGATAGAACTTGCCGATGGAAAAATTCTCTACCTGTTGATTTCAATTTACGTTCACGGTGAAACACTGTTCGCAAGGACTATCATCCGCGGTGCAAAAGCAAAACAACATCGTCAGTTCGTCAACTTTATATGTTTGGCAGTTTAATCCTAACTAATTTGTATTTATAGTGAATTTATACGATCGCGTCAAAGCCAGAATGAACGAGGTGGGTTTGTGTACTAAAGCTCTAGGTGGTGGTATGATGGACATCGACTCAGGAGAGCGTAAAATAAAAATTTACGGTAAATGCAAGGTAAGGAAAAAAACTTGTCCAAAATGGTTTACGTATTAATATGTTGCTTTTCTTAGACCTTTGGAAGAGCAAACCATCATAAAACAAAACGAATGTTAAAATCATCGAAGAAATACCGAAAATTCAAAATTTCTGTATATAAGTAATCGTTTAACGGCTATGAATTTTGGTTTTATTTCAGAAAGAAAATAATTTGGTAGAATAAAATTGAAATAAGCCAAACCATTATATGTTTTTATTTTAATTGGACAGCAGTCAATTTAGTATATGTATGTAAATGTATCGGCTCCAGTGATAACGCGTGTTTTGAAAGTCTTACAACACTGGCAAGCAGTATTAAACAATGTTTTTCGGCAAGCAGAATTCGATGTCTTATTTTGTTAAAACTTATTCGTCCTAAAAATGAATTGTTGCATTTGCCAGTTTTCTGTGCGCAATCCAAGAAATATACACGAGGAGACTATCGGAAAGCCACCGGTATTAATCAGTGATTTAGTTCTACAATGTACAAAGGGCACTAACTATGTGCTTGGCGAGGTGGGCTCGACAATATGCAAGAAATGCTGCGAGAAATTATTACGCTATCACAAATCCTTACAAGTCGCGGCGAAGATACGCCAGGAGATACTAGAATTAATACAAAGCCCTTTAATCTTGAACGAGTTGAAGACGTCGCTCGCACGAAATGAGCTTAAAAATGTTGACAGATTCGATGGTAGCGTCAGCGTCGAAATGGTCGAAACCGTGGATATTGCTGACTTAGATGATGGATCTGGGTTAATAGAACACCACAGCGAAAGAGCGACAGAGGTGGATCAAACAATTGTGGTGGAAACGGAAGCAGAACACGATTATATCGAAAAAAATTCTGATTGTGATGATGTAGAGGAATTCCAAACAGTTGGCTTGGAATTAGATATTGAGAACGAGATAATTATTGATGAAGAAGTTACCGAAGCCGATATCGATGAGGATGATGATGAAGATGACTCCAAGCCAACGTCTGACGATCTTGAAATATTTAAAGAGGAGGATAAGGATATATTAAGCGATTTCGAAGACCAAATTGATGGAACCATAGAATATTTAATTTCCGACGGCGAGGATCAAGACAGCTCTGGCGACTACACGGTTAACATTCAATGTCCCAGCTGTCCAGAACAGTTCAGCAGCCGTCGCTCATATAATGCGCATACAAAACGCGAGCATTTCCCTGGCTACGTGTGTGACCAGTGCGGCAAAACGTTGCAATCGTATTCCGGCTTCATTGGCCATTTACAGAATCATGAGCCAGTCAAACAGTTCGAGTGTCCGCATTGTGGTGAGCGGTTTAGCCGCAAATTCCGATTGAAACATCACATGGCCTGGCATACGGGCGAAACGCCATATCAATGCGAGGTGTGCTCAAAACGTTTTGTGCATAAAGTGGCGCTGTATAAGCACAAAATGATCCATGACACAGAATCGAAGCGTATGGAATGCCAGGTGTGTGGCTTCAAGACACGCACAAAAGCTCATCTGGAGCGGCACACACGCTCCCACACCGGTGCCAAACCCTTCGCGTGCCCGGTGTGCAACAAGCGTTTCTCTCAAATGTACAACATGAAGGCCCATCTGCGGGAACACGAGAATCCAGGCAGCAATCGACATCGACGCTTTCATTGCCCCAAATGCACCCACACGTTTATCAACGAACAGAACTACTTAAGTCATTGTGAGCGCAATGACTGTAAGCCTGTTTAGCATACCTACTAGGATTCACCCCATTTGGCACTCGGTTATAAACGTAACAATTGTACATAAAATACATTTACTTCTTAGGTTCCCCAAATATGCTTCAAATAAAAATGGTTGAAATATCAATTTATGTACTTTGTTTTTGTTTTTATTAAATCTACATGCATTTTGCTCACAAATAAAATATGGTTTTTACTATGGTAAATGTATATGTATTCATTAATTTCATATTTCTGCGGTTATTTTCAGATTCTTAAAAAAATATTTATTGTGTATGTTTTTGTGTAACTTACGAAAGTATAACTAATCAATTAATGTGTTAAGCAATTATGCAACTATTGGAGCAATTAGCACTCATCGTTTATAAAAAGAAATGTCCAATGTTAAATACATACATATGTATATATATATAAATATATATAATAGACGAAAGCACAATACATATTGTATGTATGTTTGTGTATAAATACATAAATTCAAATTTACATACTTCATCTAGAGTATAATAGATTATACAAAAATAAAACAGATTATATTTTGATTTTGTTGTCGAGTTGAATAGAACTTTGTTAATATCATCATATCATAAAATGCACATTATAAAAATATTAACAAAATTTATTGCAGGCAGTCCATAGTTAGTAAAAAGTAACAAACAAATCCAAATTCAGGAATACCCATTAAACTTTTCAATCAAATATTTTTCTTGTTTTGTGCTGTGCTCAAAAATCTCCAGTTGTTTTTTGTTTGTGTTTTAGAGCCCAAAAAACGGTACGGGATATACAAAATGCTTTTGTTTTTTTAACGAATTTCAGAATAACGATTTTTTTTTGTCGAGTTTTTTGTTTTTCGTTGAGTTTATGTGGTAAAAGATACAAAATACAATTAATACATATACGTATTTGTACGATATAGATTACATATATGTACATAAATACCTAAACGCACATAAATTTAATGTTCTCATCGGTGTTAATTCATAATTGTTTGTTAATCATATGTTTGTGTCTGTATTTAAAAAAAAAAATACCAACAGATAGATATTAAGGACGAAATAATGAAACACATTGCTTCTAAACCCTGTATTCCTAACCCCATCCCATATCCCGTTATACCCCCCGCCCCCCACACCCCGTGCAATAGTTTGTGATGCTTGCAAAAGCCTATTGAATGTACAGTTAGTTCTATTTAAGTTTTGATTTCTGGGAATAGCTTCTCAAGTTGTATCCTTTCTCATTCTCATAACCCCCCCATTTCATAATTTAGCTTAATAGAAATTTCTACACGTTACACCTTAAGATTAATCGGATGGTTTGACAAGACCCATCGCTTTGTCACCGAACAACGGCAGTATGTCGGAGTCGTTGACAATCTCTTCTTGAATCACTGGACTGTCCGGGTCTTCGCAATGCGTCTTAAAAAAGAATCTGCAAGAGACATTCACCAAAAATTAAAAAAGTTTCATAGTTGTTATAACAGAATGTTGCTTAACTTACCTAAAGTGACCTCTTCTTGGCAGATAGTCCTTAAATTGGCGCAGGGTCGGCTGAGTACCGGGTATTTTAATTCTGTAAGGAACTGGCTCTTCGCAGAATGAAAACACCACAACTGTTTCTGGCGGCTTTATCGGCAATGGCGGTGGACCCATCACTGCCTGATGATGCATGGTGCTGCTGCCGCTGCTGCTACTACTGAAGGAAGATAGTGGCTGCTGCTGATGCATAGCCACCATGTGGGGTTGTAGCTGCGGTTGGGCATATCGACGAGTGCGTCGCGGCTCGTCTTCCAGTCTTCGTTTTGCTTCCTCCAATTTTGAGGCCGTACTTGAACCAGAGCGGGAACTAAACAAAACATATTTGTATATAAACAAAGCAATTGTGTTAAGTAATGATTTTTGTGTTTGTTTGTTTACCTAGAATCTTTGTATTTCATAACAGTATCAGATGAGAACATGCTGATGCCGCTGTCTGTGTTCATTGAAGGCCATTTATTTGTTAGCTTCCTAGAGCAGGAACTGGGATCGGGCATTGATTTTGAGTGCTTCATGGAGTGACCACCTGTTGATTATTAAATGCAATGTAAGGTTAGGGTATTGCAGTTGATCGATTGTTTAACGACTTACTCAAACTCATGGCACCATCACTGACCATGCCCGAGTCATGTGTTGCAGTGCGTCTTCTCGATGGTATAGGCGGGCAAGGTGACATTGTGCCGGGTGAGCGATGTGGCGTTTGGTCCTTCCACACACGCGACACATGCTGGTCCAGTATGTCTTGGTCGTTGTCTTCATCGAGTGCAAACTTTTCCCGTATCGCCTCGGCAAATGCACGATCACTGGCACTGGATCTTTCGTTGTTTGGCAATGAAGCGCCGGGCATACGCTATAGGAGATGTAAATATGCATTTTAATATAAAAGCATTGTCAATTTGTTAAGTTATCAACCTCAAAACGTGCACGTTCTTCTAGATCACGCTTGCGTTTCACTTCTTCCAATTTGGGTATCAGCAGGGCCAAAAGCTCATCCTCCTTCAACGGTCTATGTTCGTTTGAATGTAATCGTTGCGTGCGGGGTATAACCTGCGCATTTAAACAATAGAATACCATTTTATAAATTTGAATTTAAAGTTTTCTTTGTCTTTTGCTACCTGAAAAGAGTTCGTTTCTTTGTTGGCCATGGCACTCTGACGTATGGCCTTGTTCTCTGTGGAGCTGTGTCTGCGTTCTATATAAGGACGGCCATCCCTGCGAAATAACACAAATAACATAATATTTATCAGTTACTTTCGTATACAATTGAATCAAGGAGAATATGTCTAGATTTGGATACATAACAGGCTCAAGCGATGGATGCATTGGACAACTACTTACATTGAACAACTGGAGAGTGACATTGTATCGGAATCGGTGCGTCCGCCAGAGCTAACGCTTGCCCTCTCCGAATCAACACGTGAGTTTGGTACAAAGGATGTATTCGTGCTCGCAGTATAAACATAACCATGAGCTCTATATCGCATTCGCATGCACATACGGCAGGACATTCATAATTTTATTTTTTTATAATGGGAGAGCAACAGAATTTGTTTTGTTTCCATGCAATGCGGCGAAATTTGTTTTGATTTTTATATACAAATATTATCGTTGTTTTCCCAAAAAATTTAAATAAATAAAATAGAATTAAAACAAACGATGTTTATATATAATATCCGTGTTTGTTGTTGTTGTTGTATTTTTGTTGATGTATTCGTTACGGTGAGTGTCACATTTGATGGTTGGTGTTGTTGTAGTTGTTGTTGTTGTTGTTGTTTTTGAACGTGTAGGTGGGTGCGTGCGTTTATGATCGTACAAATATATAAAGATTATATGTAAATAAAAAAATAAATAAATGAAATTAAACAATAATAAATAAATGTAATATAATTTAAACCAAATTTAATTAAATAGTTTGTAAAAATACAAAATAAACCTAAAATTACATTTTCTAGCATTGCAAATCAATTGAACTATGTCTTTGGCCTAAAGCTGCTTCTAATATTTTGAACTGAAATATCTTTGTAATTCAAAAACCTATCAAATATAATATCGAAATATACATCCAAAAAACATTATAATCAAATCTATTCACAAACGAAATCCATTTTATTAACATGCATCAACTGAATGCTTGAAACTATGCAGCGTTAGGGCTGGTCTATTTAGGATAATTGAAAAAATAAGGGTTGGTTATCGTTCATATTTAAGGTTACTTACCCGGGTGGTCTGATTTCCAGTCTTCTCTTTTGAGTTGCTATTAACAGATCGCGTGTGAGTCGCATTGGTAAATCGATATGCTGACGCGCTGAGCCGCCCTCCACTTGCACCTTCTCGAAGTCATCGCAAAGCGACAACTCCGAATCCTCGTGCAGCGTGGGTAGCGTGGAGCTGCGTGGCAGTGTATCTGTGGCACTGATCGACCCACTGGAACTAGCTGACGTTGACGGACCGTAGACACTGCCGCTGGCACTACATGTTCCAGCCGGCAGCACAGCACCGCTATTCATTGGCAAATTGATGAAAACTCCCGGTGGAATTGGGCCACCACCGCCGGCTGTTGCCAACAGTTGTTTGGAGTTTGCCGACGGCAGAGCACAGGCACCGGCCGTGCTGCCATTGTTGCTGCCACAACTGCCGACGCTGCCACTGCTGCCGGCGCTGCCCGATGCTGTTGCCCCACTGCTGCTGAAACGCTCCTGCACCGCAGACATTTGCTGAATATACTGTATGTACATCTCGGAACAGAGGAAGCTCGGATAGATGTTGTCGCGTATGGTGGCCTCCACATGCTGTTGCATGGGATCATAAATGTGCGGACTGAGCGGAATATCATTTGACTTGATGGCTTTAATTTGTGTGCGTAAATCATCAGAAATGGACAGTTGGCTTTTACGCAAAAATCTGCAAAAATAAACAGTTCATAAAGAATAGTTTTTGTGTTTTGGAAGTTGATAAACTTACCTATATATAGCTCCGATTATTTGCTTAACCTTCTCGGGATCTGTTTGTTGCTTGAGACCCTCGCAGGCAAAGTAGAAATTGAGATGATCATTGTAGGCGGGCGCCTCCTCCTCAACATACTTCTTGAACAACTCCACCCCATCGCGATCCTCGAGCAGATGATTAAGCGTGCGGGCCCAGTTCAAATATGATGGAGGTGAGTTCTTTAAGGTATCTATTACCCCTTCGGTCATCTGCACATTCAATCAAATTAGCAAAATATGAAAAAGTTTGTGTTGTTTTATTGCTCACCTTTTTAACTCGGCTCTCTTCTCCGGGTACAGGTGGTCGTGGCCCACTACACTCATTATCATCATGTTTCCGGAGTCCCAATGGATGGCTCATGCCACTCTTAATGCGCCCGCTTCTTTCCTTCTGTGGCGCCAACAACAACAATGTTGCACTCACAATAGCTCCTTAAACCGATTTCTAAGTTTTGGGCTTTTGTTTAAATATTTGATCTATCGCTATGCTTAATCTAATACAATCGAACGTTTTAACAAATCACAAATACCAGATATTTTAAAAATATTTGGGATATGGAAGATGCTCTTGATGTGTATGTGTGTTTGTGTTTGTGTGTGTATATATCGTTTTGCGAATTTGGAAGGCAGTTAGACAAGGCCTGAAAATAAGACGAAAAAATATGTGCTGATATATAGCATATTTCAATGTACATTAATCGGAAACATAGAAAAATATATGAACAATATGAAAAGATAAAGTTTATTTGCTACTTGACGAAAACTTTGAGGAAACTCTTTTATATACATACATATATTTGTTTTTTATCTAATAGTTATTATCATAATTATTTTTAGGACTAGATTATTTAGGTTATTCACAAACCACACAAAGAAAGCAAACGGTTTTCAGTATCGAATAGTTCTTTACAAATTCACAAAGATACAAACAACAATAAGTTAAATAACATTACATCTACAAAACCTTAAAACAATGACAATTCTCTGCATACAGCATATTGAAAACTGCATCAAACTTTCGAAAGGTTAAGTTATTTGCTTAGGCAAAAGTTATTTGCACAAATGGTAAAGTTCAATTGAAATGCTGCAAAATACAAATGCACTCAAACATATTTCACGCAGAATGCATTTTTGCTGAAGTAGTTTATTTGTTGTTCTAGTATATAGACAGACACGTTGATATTATTGCAAAAACTAGTATTTGGTTCTACTTTGCGCTTGCTGCTGCCATTAGCCTTAGGCAGCGCCGTTTAGTTATGTATAATTTGATATTGCTGGCAATTGAATGGCGGCCATTTTGAGAGCGCTTTTGATTGGTTCGTGTTATCGACCAATACAATATTCCAGGGCACATCTCCCATGGCAAAAGGGAAAGGGACAATAATCCGTGATGTACGAATTTTCGAAAATGGAACGCACACACACACACAAACACACAGAGTAAGGGTCGGTGATGGTGGTGGTGGCTCTGCTTCTATCTGACGCGCATGAAAATCAACAATATTTTTTTGCATTCGCTTTTGCCGCAGTCAAAGCAACAACGACTAGTACACAACTATAGAAGAGCACTGTCGCCGCCAACAACAGAGCAACGACAACAATCACAAAGGACGAAAAACAGAAGCAGCAACAGCAGCAGCAGCCCTTCCCAGCCAAAACAGGCACACACACACAAGCACAAGTAATATAAAAGAGGGGATGAACGTCTGCTGCGACAACAAAGAGAGCGCCCTAGCCAAGGAAACTCATCAAAACGCCATTTGCATAGCACTCCATTACAGCCAAAAGAACAAAGAAAAGGCACAATTAAAACGCTCAGAGCACAGAACACAGAACACAGAACGCTCGACGACGATAGCAACAGCCAGCCATTCCAATAGTCAGAGCGAGACCCCAAATTGGATGATACATCCAAACAACACACACACACCATCAACCACATCCACACAGACATCTAAACATGGGCCTGCTGTTGGCCACTTGAAGGCCTCCTTGTGGGGCGAAAACTGTGGCGCCGCATAGCAAGTCACTCAAAACGCAAAGGCAAAGGCAAAGGCAAAACTATTGAAAATGCGCGAAGCTTGTTTCAAGTAGATGTCGGATGGCGCAAGAGAATCCTCCTTGGCGAACATCAAAGATCTGACTGCTGCCTTTTAATAGGGCATAATAGCTGCTTTGAGATGCACTGCAGCGCAACAAGGATGCAACAAAAATTAAAAAGAAGATTATCTAAGAAAGATTTACTTTGTGCCCATTTTTTGGTCAATGGCCAGATGCGGATTTTATTTTGCAGTAAGTGCGATTAAAAAGCAATTTGGAATATTACATATAGTGAGTTGGTTTTCTAATTTATTTGATTAAATTTCTTCAATCTTGGTTGGACAAGAACTTAAGCAACAAACACTTTACTAAACCTATTTATTGACATAAGATTGAGTTAAAACTTGTTGAAAGTTGCAAGTTGCAAATAGTTTTGTGTGATTGATTAACAAACCGAAGATTCTCGGGGAATGCCATATCTACGCCAAACAATAAGCCAACCAATTGATTGATTTGGAATCTATATAACATAGTAGTGTGGTCTTTAGTTACCTAAAAGACAGCTCACTTATCAACTTTGTTTAAATAACTTGCCTGTCGTAATCAAATCGTAATTTGAATCAGAAATTAAGCGGCAAATGAATAGTCGTAACTCGTAATGTTGGTGTGGATATCGGGGTTAAGGATATACATAGTTATTATGGACAGTAAATTATAGCTCGTTCGACGACGGCGATTCAGAATTTATTTGTAACCATGCACATGTGAATCAGGATCTTGAGTTTGTCATGTATCTGTAACGCCTTATAGATGTGGAGCGCACATAAACTATATATCAAAATGATCAGACAGCTCAGAATTGATTTCCGTTCGTCCGTCTGTCCGCTGTCTGTTCAACCGATTTCGCCAACTCGAACGATCTGATAAACTTCACAATTGCTTAACATGTCGGTTTGTTCACTATAATTTCATCGATCGGAGTTCTACGATATAGCACCGTATAATTTGCCATAACACGATTCCGGCAAACTGCTTAACCGTCTTGAGAAACTTTCACGATTGCTAGATCATGTCGGTTGATCACTATGAACTTTCATCCGATCGGACATTCTACGTATAGCCCATAACATTTCCATATCACACATTCGGCCAAACTCTTACCGACTTGATGAAACTTTCACAGATTGCTTAGATCATGTGCTACCATATCGTACTATCAATTGTTGTCTCTGTCGTGCACTTTCAAGTACCTACATGTCAATATGTTGTTTTTGTCGAAAACGAACAAGTAAATGACGCTCAAGAGTAAAAATATTAGCGAAAAATTACCAACAACTGCACAGAAACATAAGAGGGGGAGTATTGATTTGGCTGTGTGAAGGGTATCATAGTCTTGGCATAGCCAAAATTAACTATGCGCCACTATGTTTTTGTATGTTTTTAGTTTTAGTATGGTTTTCATTCCTAACTTTACGCAACAAACACTTAAAGACCTAAGTCCGTAAGATACCTTTCATCTCAACGATCATCGTGTTTAGCGAATAGAAAAGTATATACATAGATAACGTCTCATACCCTAAACAGCTTTCAGAATTTTGTTTCTGTGGTATAGCTAAGTTTATGTTCCTTATTTGAAGTCTTTAGCTCTTATGGTCTCAAAAACCGACGCTCTCATAAAGGCAAGAGGACGGGCCGACCGACTCTGAAACGAGAATGACTTTATCGACTCCGCTGTTGAATCTATTTGTTTTTGACTTGTTAGCCCTGCGAAGCTTAAAACATCCTCTCTCGAATAGCCATATCTAATGGCTATTTAGTTTTAAATAAGCTGCAAAATCCGACGGGGGTTGTTGAGCATAAAAAAAATCATATGCAATGGGGAGACGAAGAATCGAATACAACCCCATACAAAGTATATAATGTTTGCCTTAAATCACAGAACTTATAACTTAATGGCGTTAAGATACTTATTTATCTAATTAAATCATGCCTATATGGATTTTACTCGGCTTTTACAGTATAAATATTATATTACTTAAAATTGTGGTGTGCCGTTTCTAAAATAATAAGATATATTTGAAGCAAAGTTACATCTTAATTTTGTTTCAAAATGGAGGCCAATGGCAAGAGAAAGCCTGAGTCCTAAGCATGACTAATTATGGTTAGTAAAATGATTTTTGTTTTAACAATTACAAGGGGGTTCCCCCCTGCTTGCTTCGCCCACCAACCCCCTCGAACCAACCCCCATGAATAACTGACTCGTGATGATGATTCTCTGGCTCTCTGTATTCGATGTCTATCCCTATCTTTGCTGCGGCGAACCTCACGCTTTATTTCCAGCCCGATCCTGACTGAGGCGAGCATTACGTTCCGTTGAAGATTCTTCACTGTACTACGACCTATGTTCGAACGACGTCTTCCAGACATGACCTTATAATTTCTGTACAAAATACGTTGTAAGCTTGCACGTAACCTATACTATGTTTATTATATTATACCGATATATGAAATACATACTGTAATCTTTGAGGTTTCTCCACTATTAAATGTATGTTATTAGTACACATTTAAACCTTCTTCTTCAATCGCTATATCTATTAAAAAACACCGCATCAAAATCCGTTGCGTACTTTTAAAGATCTAAGCATACGGGGGGACAAAGAAAGCGACTTTGTTTTATACTATATTTTGATGTTTCTCAAATGTCTGCCATAACTTAATCAAACTGAAACTGATTTCGAAAAACTTTGCAGTTTTCATTAGAACTTGGAACTTCGAGTATCGCTGATTATTCCTAGTTTCTTGGTCGGTCAGATTAACCAAGTAATGTAACAAAATTTGTGTTTGTGTAGAATAAAGTATAAAGATTGACTAACCAACTGTATAAAGAACATATTGCAACCAATCGAAAATGAATTGAAAAGCGAATTTATTGAAGCAATTGCTGAAAATATGAAAAAGCGAAGACATACTTGAAAAGGAAATCACTTTATTAAATAAACGTAAGATATAATAATGATGTGAATTTATTGTGGCAACGATTTCTTTTGTATCTTAGTTCCAGCCGGTTGAATGGCATTCATTAACAATACACCTAAGGGCAAACAGCAAACAGAAATCCCCTACCCTTCCTTCCGCGCAGATGATGAGGTACAAGCGATTTCTCTAATAAATCCCTATTCAATTTTGTACGCTTCACAGGACAAATGCCCCTAGCCTACATATTATGATTTCATAATGATTGACGGGCCCCTTTATGAGTAGCGTTGATGAAAAATGATGCTGCTGCCAGGATAATTGCCAGCATATGCAATATGATAAAAGGACCTGGCGATGGAATACTTACCAAATTGAACCGAGATGTGCTTAAGGTGTTTCTGGTGAGGCACTCGTTGTGGCAGCAAGTGTCACATGCGTAGGGAGCTATAACAATGGCTTGTCACTGGATTAAGGTGCCGGGCGGCTTGAGATTGTGTTTCTTTGACAAACTGTTGACACACCAACTTGTTGTTGAACACACGCGCGACAAAGAAAAGTAACGTCACAAAGCTAAAGAGTCAAACTGAATCCTGCCATCCGATGACAGCAGCTTCCAAGCCAGATTTTGTGAAGCATGCCACATATACTATGTATATAAAACGCTACCAAAAACACCCTGTCCGTGTCCGTGTGTGTGTATATACAAGAGGCCGAGTATATAATCACTTATTTTGGGGGTTGCCCATGTGGGCGAAAAGAGCTGTAAAAGCTGTTGGGTTCTTTGGAGCACAATTGTTGCATGTGCGCTTTTTGTATTCAAATGTTTATGCTAAACTGCGCCGCTTTGCGTTATTTCGAGGATTATTAGATGATTTATAAATGGCACAACTTGAGCACTTGAAATCCCAATCAGTGTGTGTGTTGTTGTTGGATGACTCAACCAAAAGCTAGAGCCATAACCAGGAACTGAAGAGCTTAACCACCCCAACCTGATCCATCCACCCACAAAGCTGACTACTGCCCAACATAATGATGC
The DNA here is from genome assembly GCA_030179655.1 of Scaptomyza flava. Taxonomy (NCBI): domain Eukaryota; kingdom Metazoa; phylum Arthropoda; class Insecta; order Diptera; family Drosophilidae; genus Scaptomyza; species Scaptomyza flava. The sequence continues at coordinate 4,909,303 of JARNME010000012.1, forward strand.
TTCATGTACAACAACAACAACAACAGCAGCTACAACACACACACACACACACACAAAGGATGTTCTTTTCAAAGTGTCAGTGGTTGCGGCACGGCTCTTTGTGCGGCGCAACAGAGACGGCAATACGGAATAGAAAATCATTGTGTGTGCAACCAATATGCGCAGGTCCAGACCCGCTGCTCCGTATATAAAGCAAACGAGAAAAAAACAAACACAATCACAAAAAAAAAAATAACCCAAAGGAGAGTTGTATTATACAATTCGAACGCTTCATGTACAATAGCAACAACAACAACTGCAGCAGCAGCCCAGAGTATTACCAACGGGTGGGTGAGGGTTGTATTTGTGCCACCTCCCACCTCCAATAGTATTTTATTTTTTAATAATCCTCCCTCTCAATGCAAGTAGGAAATCTCAGTAAAACTCGAAAACAAATGTGAAAATTATTTTCCAATAAGTTTAAAAACAATGAGCCATAAAAGAGCGGAGGCCATGGGGGCAGGGTGTAAAGGGCAGGAGGTTGTTGTAATTTGCAGTCGGCTGTCGGTGCCGTTTGTTTCTAATGAGGTTAAAGGCAAATTGCCGACGACCGCCATTGCACTGAATGTTTGAGTCTGATTCGAGTCTAGACTAGGCAACAAAACTGGGGGAAAAAAACTATAAACAGTTTGTAATGCCAGGCAACACACCAATTGACCTTCGTGACGGGGGAAAAAAAACTTTACTCAAGTTAAAACCACGTGTTTTGCCTTGATAAACAAATCGCAAAGACTATTCATGTGAACTTGAAATGGCAGAGAAATGCATTGTGAATCACCTCATCTATTTAAGAACTTTCGAGCGAGTCCTTAGGTCTATTAAAAACACAAAATCGACATCGAATCATCTGCTGGAAGTTAAATGTTTTCAAACTAACTAACTAGTATGTGTGATTAGCGTAGAGACTTAGTAAAGAAAAGATTTAAATGGTTTGGAAATGTGCGAAAACAAATATTTTCATATCAGATTGTTTCTTAACTACCCAAACTATCTAAGTATGTTTGATTGTATTATTTTATATTGATATTCCTTAGGTAAATATATCAATTGGTAAGTTTTAAGAAATAAAACGAATGATGTTAAAGGATTGGGATTTGAAATTATTGTATTTGATGGACAAACACTGTTAAAGAAGCCTTTGTTTAAGCCGAGCAGATAGATGTTTATTTGTCGGTCTTAAAAAAACAGAGTAAGCTACCAATTGAAATGTTATTCATGTTGCCCCTACTTAATTTTTAGACTACAATATCATGTTAATCAATTTCAGTTGCAAGGCTTAATAATCTTTGGCGCCCCGACTAGAAAATGCGCTAAACCTTAGTCTTGACCTATTACATAATAATAATAAAACCAACACTCTTGATGTACATTTGAGAAATTCAAGATAATATACGTTTATCAGAATCGTTAGGAGTTTTAATCATTAAAAATCAACTTGATCTGACATGCAGACATGGCTTAATCGAATTAACTGTTGATTAGACATATACTTTATAGGGTCAGAGATGCTTTCTTCTGCCTGTTACATGCATTTGCACAGCTTTATTATACTCATTTTACCCAAAGGTTTATTTTCTTAGTTTCAGCTATAAACTAAAACACTTTTAAATGAAATCCCGAAATTTGTACTCAACTAAACAGTTTTCTTAATAAACTGTTAATAAAAATAAAACTATACTTTGACAGACATTTTGTTTAACCATATTCTTAAGCAAGAAGTATAAACCAAACATAATCCTAGTTTACCATACATCCTTTCTTTATAAAATAAGAAGACTTAAAAGTTGGAGAAAAAGAAATGAAGTTAATGTGCATGTACTTACATGTGTAATTTGCATTAAGATTGCGTGAATACAATGGAGATCTCGGGATTCCAAAAACTGCAGTTACTAGAATTAAAGAGAAGAGATTTAAAGATAAATTCAATTAGGTGATTTGTCTTAAGGGCATTTCGATAAATAAAACAGTTAATAAATAGTATAATAGCAAAGCAAGTCTGTCTAACATATGTGCTAAAGTTCAATGTTTAGCTTAAATTTTCTACATCCTTGCTGAAACATTTATTAGCTTTTAATAAAAAATGGTGTACAAAATGTATATTTATTCTTTAGTTGAGAACGTCTGGTCCGATTTTTCATTTGTTCGTAATTGGATAATGGTTTTAAGAACATTTTGGAAAACAATTCGGAAAAGTGTTAAAAAAAAGTCTTTTATATTCTTGATTTTGGCACAAAATTTGCAGACCTTATGCCAAATAAAAATTTTACATTTTATGTGTTTTTTATTCATCGTGTCAAAAAGGACCAAAGCAGTGCATGGTCGGCTTCCACCAGTTTTGAATAAAAATTCTCATCAAGCATTTTGCTATTTTGTACAAATTGCTTCGATGTTAATTTTTTTGGTATTTGTTATATTTAACTTAAACAACTTAAAGTTGATTGAAGTTAATTACTAACATACTTTATCGTGCCGAAATTGCTGATGCAATTAAGAATGCGTGATACATGAACTAAGTTCTAATATATTTTAAAACATAATATTAAAGTAAAAGTTGCAGATAGATATAACATACACATTATGATCCATAATGGTATCTTGTACACGCTTTTCTTTTCAAGTTTTTCCATATGCATAGAAGAAAGCAATCAAGTTTAATCTCTTTGTTGTGATTTTCCCTTTTCACTGCACAGCAAATTGAATAACCCTTATATATGTGGTTTGTATCTCAAAGGGTGAAAATTACAAATATTTTTCGCACGAATTCATTGCACAAATGCGTAAATTTAATCAGGAAAAATATTTTTTATTGAATTTCTGAGAAATATCAAATTTATTGATATGCCTTTTGGATGTAAAGATGAAGACAGAAGCCAACAGCCAACATTGTACCAAACGTCCTTTCAGACAAGATACCTTCTTATCTATTTACTGCTCTTAACAAGACAGCATAATATTTTTAAAGCTTTTGTATATCTATTAAAGCAAACGATTTTTGACATGATTGACTCAATGACCAAATTATCCAAAGAGTTTGTTTAAAGTTCACTAAAAAAAGTAAAAACCACATTAACAACAATGCAGTGTTAACCCTATTTGGCCTTGTATATGTCCGAATTGTGTCCTCATTTTGCATTAGATGTACTTTAAATTACAAATTAAAGTAGTTTTAAATATTTTTGTACGTAGTATATCCCATCAAAAACCTTCTTGTCAATTTTATACGCACTAGTTCAACTAAGTTAAAAGATGCAAAAATAATTGTTATTAAATTGAAATGTTTGTGAATGAAAAAAACAAAACATACGCACCTTTAAATTGCTGTAATTCCATTTGTTTCAATTAATGCCGTTGACAGTGTGTGGTCCTCGTGCGTTGCAAATGCGTTGATGGTGGCGACGAGTTTGGGTTTGGACGGGTGCAATTTAATTGTTGCTGTAGTTGCTGTAGTGGCTGGACGTGATTTCGTTGATGGCAAATACGACAAGGAAGATTTCATTTTGATTTTAAATGCTCAACAATGAAGAAATTATAACTAGTAGCAATGCAAATGGGATTTTGGAGGAATTGCACGAGAGTAAAGGGGTTTAACAAACGTAAACGTAAACAACGAAAAGAATTGTAACAAGAGAGTTGTGAGGCACGATGACGGCAAACGACCAAATTAAATGCTAAACAAGGCTAATGACGATAGCAGCTCCAGTTGCAGTCGCCGGTTAAATATGTATGTGGGTGCAGCAGCAGCGCGGACGCGAACTCTGATTTTGTTTGGTGGTTATTTGTTGCGATCGTTTTTTGAGTGCATTTCTCTGCAGCATTAAGATGAACTGGAAATTTAACTAGCTGGCGAGAATTCACGTTATTATTGCGGACGTACATAGATTTACTTAAATCACTGTGCTGCACATTGCTATAGTGTATGCGTATGCGTGTGTTTCAAGGTGGCAGGAGTAGGAGTAAGAGTCAAAGCAACTCCTCTGGCAGCTCACGGCCAGAGAGAACGCAGTGAAAATCGTAAATTAAAGCATTTTTCATTTCAGTTGCACATCTTTAAACAGAACTGAAAAACAATGTACTCAATCAACTAATGCATTGCTTAGCACTTAGCACTTGTTTTCGTTTATTTTGTTGCTGCTGCTTTTTCACATTTGTATTTATTTATTTGTGTCTTCTTTTTTGTGTATTTGTATTTATGTTCCCTCGGTGCTGATGCTGATTTTACTGCTGTTTCATTTTAATGGACGTTTCGTAGCTTTGGGTTGTCTTATAATTGTAAGTTTTTCAAGCGCGTGCACAACATTATCGGTTCACTGTAATTAACAACAATTGTATTTAATGGCAAAACAAAATATATTTATTATTGAGCCAACTTTTGTTTGTTAGCCACTTTGAGGTTAGAACAGCAGAGTTGTGTTGCGTCTGGGAATGTTGCATTATATCGATACATCGATTAGCTGTTTTTTTTTAATGCTTCCATTGCGATAAATATGCATTACTGTTGCGATATATTTGCTCACTGAAGTCATCATTTTTAGCTAAAACTTGTTTTAATTTAATTCCACTAGAGCTGCGCCTTGTTATTTCTTGGCCAGAGTCAATCCTTATATTACCACACCGTTCCTTTTCACAATTTATCTATGGGCACAAGTTAAAACGATGGTTGAGTATAAATTCCTTTACATTCTTACATTATTTAAAATTATTCTTTTCTGTTGAATAGCAGCTGTTTGCGAATTCAATGAAGCAGTGCAACTAAGCAGTTTAAATAAAAGTTTAAAGCAGTGTGCAAATAAAGTGTATTTCTGAGACCAGGTCGGTCACACTTTTGACATTTTCGATTTTTGCAAATAAAATAAACATAAAAACAATGTCTCACGAAATAAAATTGGAGGTATGCGTTGATTCTATAAGGTCAGCGTTTGCCGCAGAAGAAGGTGGTGCGGCACGCATTGAACTCTGCGCCGCACTGCAAGAAGGCGGCTTAACGCCCACCACCGGGACGCTTAACACACTAAAGGAGCTGCCATTTACACTGCCTATTTATTGCATGCTACGGCCACGACGCGGCACAGATTTCGTCTACAGCGGGGAGGAGCTCCAGGCGATATTAACAGATATGGATCTACTGCGAGCCCATGGCGCTGATGGCTTTGTGTTTGGCGCACTTACGCCAGAGCGCACAATTGACGTGGCCATGTGTCGGCGTGTGATTGAGCACTCAAATGGTTTGCCCGTTACCTTTCATCGTGCCTTCGACCTCACTAACCAGAAGAATATGCACGAAAATGTTGAGCTGCTAAAGGAGCTGGGCTTTAAGCGGATCCTTAGCAGCGGCTTTCGTTCGTCTGCTGCCGAGGGTGTTGATATTTTGGCACAGCTTATTGCAAAACATCATCGTGACATTGTTATCATGCCCGGCGCCGGTATCAAAGTATCTAATCTAGATGATATACTCACTAACAGCCGCTGTCTTGAGTTTCATGCGTCCGCATTAGACACCGCTGGAGAAGATTACAGTGCGCCAACGACTTCACGCATGGATTGTGATGTAACAATAGGCAAACAAGACATTGATCCATACTACGGTACAAACGTAAACGTTGTGCGGAAAATGGTCGCCATAGCCAGCGCCATGAGCTGCAGATAAATATTTAATACAACTAATACAATTATTTAAAGCAATGCATATTTGTATTGTACATACATTAGTAGTACTCCTGTAGAGATTTAACTATGTTAAAAAAAAGTTGATAATTCTGGCTAAAAGAGGTTTTTTAATATTTATTAAATGACCTTAAAAAATGAGTGAAATATATTTTTAGATATGATATATTTATTTATTTGTGCAAACATCCAGTAAATAATGTAATTGATTTGTCAATAAAAGAAAGAAGAAACTGCAATTTAGGGATATCCAAAACTTGTAAAATAATACGTATAGCTCTAGCAATTGAAAAAAATTTAAAAGTCTTTTATTTTCGTAATAAATGTTTACTTTTAAAACTTAAAACAAGAATGAAAGCATACCTGCTGCAGTTGTTTTGAATGTACATGCTACATACATATGTATGTTACAATAAACAGTTGCCAACACTGTTTTATTATGATTTTAAACACTGCGCAGACGCTGGTAAAAAATTGATTAATTTTACATGTAAAGAAGTTGGGACAGTTGAAAGCGAAAACAATTGACAAACTTTGTCATATATTCACATGTTTTCGTCAACAAATAATAAATAATTAAAATATCTTTGCAGTAGACTTTTAATACTTTTCGGTTTGCTTATGTCAACCGTTACGAGCTGACAATACACAAGGTACATACATATGGCGACATACGGCATCGGAATGGACATGGACGATGGTCAAAGTAACGCAAGTACTAGCAACAGTAACGGTGTCAATTTCAGTCAGTACGATTTTACAATCGGTGACAATATGGAGACCTACAATGTGGAGGTAAATAAAGAATATTATCTTTAGATTTAAGGTATTTTTCAAAAAGACATTAATTGCAGACGTCAGCGGTGCATCGGAAGCTGCAAAGCAAAGTGGAAGCATTGCGTATTTTGCGTCAGGAGATGGAACAGTTTCGCGTGGAGCGCGATCAATATAAATTAATGGCCGAGACGCTTCAATTGCGCTACTCGGCCATGAAACGCAGTAGCGAACTGCTGGCCGTAGGCGGAGGCTCGTGTGGTGCATTGAGTCAGAATTCCAGCCTGGCAGCGCTTCTGCACGAGACACGTGAATTGAATCTCAAGCTAAATACTGAGGTGGAAGGTTTGAAGCAACGCCTTGGTGAACTTCAGGGCGACATGAAGCTACTACGCGAACAAGAGGCAATCAGTAAGTCTCGATTTCATGCTCTTGTTACTGAAAATGCTGCGCACAACAAGGAGGAGCTGCAATGGAAACGTGAGCGGGCAAATTTTATTTGTCATCTGGAGAATCTAAAAAAGAAGAACGCACAATTGGCATACGATCTCAAGGCGATCATTGATGAAAAGGAGGAACTAATGACAGAGCGCGACGCCTACAAATGTAAGGCTCATAGACTTAACCATGAGCTGTTGGTTGCCTTAAAAGCCAACAAAATGCATCCCAAGGTAAGCAACATACATTTTATTGAATTGAATAATACATCTCTTAACGCATTTGTCCATTTCAGCTGCTTGACATTGATGCTGTGCTGCTGGAAAACAAGTACCTGCATGAGCGTGTCAAGATTCAAGAAAGCGAACTGGAACTATCCAAGCAATCGGTCAGCAAGTATAAGGTATGAGATACAAATCTTATTAAATTATGAAAACTAAAATATATGATTAATGCAGACCATGTTGGAAGCAAAGCGAAAGAAGGGCATTGTTAAGCTAGGAGGAAGCACAAATGATGAAACTATACTAAGTCCCAGACAGGGTGGGTTTAATTAAATATGCAAAACTTTTGTTGGTTCTAATTTGGTTATTGATTGTAGTAAAAACAATACTGGAGAGTGGCATTAATTTGCCTGGTAAGACGGAGACCATTCATGATTTAAAATCCTTGTGCTTGGCACTGCTGGACAACCTCAATGACAAGAATCTGGCGCTAACGCATCAAAAGCGAACTAACAAGTAGATGCTAATCCAAACAAATATTGAATTATTACTAACTCAGATTCTGCTATACATACAGAATCCTTGCTTGTAAAATGCAGGAGCTGGAACAGCGATGGCAGCAGCTCCTAAGCGGTGACTCTGACAACACCAACGCGGAGCAAGACGACGAGGAGGTGGGTTATGCGCCATCACAATTGCTGCTTAATGGCTACTGTGCTGCCATGGTCGATGAACCAGGAGTGATAGCTGCGGAGGCAGCTACTTCCGATGCTGCTGCAGCCGAGCAAACAAATACTATATCATCCGAGCCATATGAATTGAGAGCAAGTGGGAATAAGAGTTTGTGTGTAGTGCAGTCCGATGATGGCATGTCCTCACTGTCATCAGAGTCGTCCGATTCATCCGTGTACGGTGTAGATGTACGACTAAACGACCTGTCCATCAATGCATATAAATCGTCTTCGGCAACGACGGATTCAGGAAATTGTGGTTTCGCTTGCAATGGTACTCCGCGCATATCAAGCGCTGTAGCTAGGGAACGCAAAGAGGATCTCAAGGATTTGCCGCCACACTTAGCGGCTTTGGTCCAAAAGGCTCTGGACGAATTGGATATGATAGACTATGAGGCGATGGTAACGATTCGCGCCGAAAATGCTGCAACAATGCACTAGTTGTTAACTAAGCTGTTCGTTATTTATTGGTCCATAATGTAATAATGCAGCTCTATACATAGCATAGCATATCACATATTATGTGGTTATGAATTATTAACTGTATATTTATATATTATTGAAAACGTACAATAAACGCATATGTATGTGTGTGTGTATGAAGTTACATTTTATTTTCCCATTTAAAACTTGCTGTGGAATTCCGTTAAATGTAGTTTTGTAGGCTTTACAGCACTATTTATATTTAGACATTTGAACGTTGTCCAACACTGATCAAGCTATAGTATACATTTTTTGATAAGAAAGTTGTGGCTGTTGGAACTGGAAACATACAAAATGTTTTGTGAATTAAAAATGCCTTAAAACTGCTAGAACGTCGCATAGACCATGTTTATACAAGTGCCATTAACTCTGAAAATGAAGCCCCAATCAAAAATAAGTCAAATAAGCGAAGTTAACGCTGTAAAAATAAAGCCACAAGCCTGAGCCCAACCCACCCCACAAAGCGCAAAGACTGCTGTCTAACATCATGTCAAACGATGTGCAAATTGCACGCGTTGCCCGGATTAGCTCCGATGTGGCACGCCGACAGGGCAAACAGCAACATCATCAGCAGCGGGATACATTTATGAGCATATCAAAAGGTGGCGGCGGCATCATTGGGGATGACGTCGAATTCGTCTTTGGCAGCATTTCACCACGCGGTGGTGGCCCCAGCATTAATCTGGGTCAGCCCAGGCATGTCGTTGGCTCCTATGAAATGGACTCGCCAGAGCACACACAGCGCGACACAACAGAAAGCGACAACAACATTTCCAGCTGCTCAACCCTCGACATTGTCAACAAAGTAAGTGACAGTTATACACACAAGCAGTTCTCACTATTGAGCGACCACTGTACGTACTATGTATGAACGTATGTTAACTTTGCTGCGTTGCGCACTGCGCAGATGCGTGGCAAGACGCAGGGTCAAGTTGCAGCGGCGTGCACTCACGGACAATAACAGACGACGTAATCGCTATAAAAATAATATAAAAAAAGAAGAACGGTATTTTTAAAGCTGAAAATGATATCAGAGCAACTGCTGCCACGCAGCCTGAGCTGCATGTGCTGCAGTGACACGCCCCTTTGGGGCAACACTGGCGGCTTACCGAATGCAGAAAAGCGACGCAGTTGGGAATATACGCTAATGGCTCAACCGATGGCCCGAAGGCCAATCAATGTGAAAATTTTAATGATTACAATCTTAAGCGTGCAAAAATTAATTTTTCTTGAAACACTTTTGTAGGTTGAACAATTGTCAGTGCAACAGCTGGAGAATCGTGTGCGTGAGTTGACACAGCGACTGCAACAGGCTGATCGCCAACTGGTGGAGAGCAATGTGGAGCGTGATATGTGTCACAAGCGTTTGGAGGCTGTAAGCCAGGCACACGAATGCCGCATCACCGAAATGCATTGCGTCATTGCGGAGCTGAGCAAGAAATTGCGCAGCAAACAGGAACATATCATTATGGAGGAGCAGGAGCCGGAGGGCGAGGGCAGTGGTAAATGATTTACTACACCTAATTAAAATGGATATTTCTTAAAGTATCCTTCCTTGCTTTTAACAGAGCTTAGTTATCAGGAGGGTTCCATATATAACTCGGAGTTAAATCTAACCAATGCTGATGCCGAGGGCGAGTGTCAAACAGATGCAATCGATGATTTTGAAGGTGCCTGCTCCAGTGCCGAAAATATTCGCATTAAGCCACAGGATGCAATCAACAAGGGACAGCTAGAGGCACTGCAAGAGGAGGTGTTACACCTGCGCGCACAGATTGCCCTGTTGCAGGCAGAGATTTCTACCAAAGACAAAGACTCGGCCGTCGTGGAGGATCAAATCTATTTTTCCTGTGAACTGGAGGCTAACGAAAATGGCAACAGTTGCGATCAGCATCTCAACGATTTGAATGGTTAGTTAGAAATCAAACAGATAGATGCCAAAGATTTAAGATTCAATTATGGTCCATTACTCATTTGCAGCATGCGTCTCACTAACCAGTCCCCAGAAATGCGTTAAAATGGCTGAAAGAGTTAAATTGCGCTGCTCTAGCAAAACTGAGCCACAATTGGATCCAATGCCTGACATTGATAGCCACACGGAGCTAAGCAATGAGGTATGCAGACAACTGCATTATTAAATTCGTACAAACACATAAAACACTTTATATTCCTTCACAGGAAATCAATCTAGTCGAGCATTTGGTGTGTAAACAAAGCTCGTTAATGGAAGGCTTTATGGCACCACTACAGATGGAGCTAGAGCGACTGCAGCGTAAAGTGGAGAAACTAAAAATGCGCAATACATTGTTGTCACTCACCCTGAACGAATCCAAGGAACACACTGAGCATCTCTATCTGCTGTGTGGCAAATACGAATCAAATGCTGTAGCTCTCCAACTTGCTCTCAACTGCAGCGATCGCGCCATTGAAGCCTACGATGTGATGCTAGCGTTGCTAGAGAGCAGGTAGGTTGAATTCTTGAATTATTTCCAATTATAAATCAATTGAAAAACTTTTACTTAGATTGGCTTTGCTGAGCGACAAGTCAGCTGCAGCCGAGGAGAGCCGTCGTGCCGTGGAAACAGTGGCTCATCATCTTCTGGCGCGACTGGAGACAGAGAAGAATTTATGCGAGAATAGTCTGGGGCCGTGGCAGCATAACATTAATCTAGGTGTTGAGGATGTGCCTAAGAATACACGAAAATACTGGAGCAGCGATGACGACAATCGTCTACGTTACCACGTCTCCAAGCTGAAGGGCAGACGCTCTGTTGTGCAGCACACCATAGTCAATTTGGAGTCACCATTTAGCGATGTGTTTGAAAAGAAACGATTAGCCTTAGAGAAGGATCAGGAGTTGCGTGATCACGATAAGGAAAAGAAATCACCCATCGATCTGGAGACAGCTGTCATCATGCAAGAAATGTTTGAGTTGCGCGATCAGAATCAACAGCTCAAAGCTAAAAAGGAAGTGGCCGAACGTGAGCAGCAGTATGCCAATGAGCGTGTAAGCATTCTTCACGAGGCACTCAAGCAGCTACAGGCCACCAATCGCGTATCCTACTCGGAAGCCGAACACGCTGCACTCACTGAGCAACAGCTGGTGGAGGCGCTCAGTCGCGAAACAGAGTTGAAGAGCCGCATCCAAACCCTGCTCAACATGAATGCCACACAAAAAGCCAGCGACGAGAAGTGTGAGCAAATGCATCTGAACTTGCGAGAATTACAAAAATCTAACCAGTAAGCTAGCTACTAAAATGCAGACTGTTTTTTTTTTTTATTAATTCAATAAAAATCATTTTCTTTCAGCAACCTAGGCCAGATGCTGGAGCAGAGCAAACGCAAATATCAGTTGCGCATTAGAAAGATGGAGCAACGTTTTGCCGAGATGATGCTGGAGCAGGAGCAACAACAAAAACAGCAACAACAACATCGACACAAATTGCACCATACTGATCATGTTCCTGAGACAACGTTGTAAGATGTAAGAAAAGTTTATCTAGGCTGGCTGCTCGCGGAACGGAGCGGGAAAGTGCACATGCAATGCCACATATCCTGCTATATCGCTTAATGGTTCCTTTTTTTTGTCCTTGTCTTTCGTAACTCATATCGCGCCCTTATTGCTGCTGCTATCGCCTGCTCCCACCGCAATGTGCAATTTCAACCGCTTCGGTATGGGCGAGCTTAAGTCAATAGATACAAGTATCACGAATGTGCCATACGACTCACTAGGCAGTATATTAAGCTGTATTAACTAAAATTACATATATGTATTACATATACAACATATACGATTTAATGATCTAGATTCTAGACTAGGTGGAGCAACTTATAACGCACACGAATCCTATATTTATACAACGTATTCGCATTTTGCTTGTTATTTGACTCAATATATGTATTTAAAATTGTACAAATTATAAAAAAAGAACTAAAAAAAACCTACTGCAACTTTAAGAATCATTTGTTGATTCATCTTCATCTGGGAGACTAGCGTTGTTGCTGAGTTCATTTCGTTCATCGTCTTTATTGTCCTTTCTATCATCACCGTCATCGTTCTCAGCGACTTCACCGTTTTCATTAGCATCATTACTATTGCTGTCATTGCTATTTGTACCATTACTATCGGCTTGAGGGGCATGTCCATTCGCTTGCTCCATTTGAGGCATTTGCTGCTGCTCTTCGACAGGCGGTAAAAGTTGCTCCAGTTGTTTACGAGCCGCTTGCACAACTTTCTCGAGTTCAACGCATTCATTTTCGATTTCATAATTCTTGGACACGAGCAGTACCCAGTGCGCTTCGAGTGCACGCAGCTTCTCGCCTGCTTGTGTCTGTGCCTGTTTGCGCTGCCAATTAACGTCCTGCATGTCCTTTTTTAACTGCTGCAATTGTATCTGTGCTTTTGCCTGCATCGCTGTAATTACTTCTAGATAGGATTTCCACGCCTCGGTGCCATAGTCTAGCATCAGTTCAAGGTTTAGTGAACGCACCCACTGATGCTCCAGCTGTGCCATTGAGTTTTCAATGGACTCTTGCCATGCGGATACTTCTGATAGCTTGCCGGATGGTGGAGGCGGCAGCTCGTAACGTTTCATGGAGAGCGTCTCCATTGGCAGGCGGTTTTGGATACGCTCAAACTCGTTGATCATCAGCGGGGTCTCGAATGGTGAGCTCGCTGGTAAGGGCAGATGGTCAAGATAGTTTTTAGTAGGTCGATAGCGGCGGCATTCCTCTTCCACCATCGCCAGCGCCTGACAAAAAATAACTATTATCACAGCCAGCTGAATTAAACTTCACTTAAGTTACCGATTCTCGAACGCCCACGTCGTCATACCCATGATCTATGTAAGGCAGTGCATCTACAATAACTTCGTCGGCCATTTGATTGAAAAATTATTTGTTTTTTCGGCAATATGAAATTGTTTATAGTCTTTGTGCAGTGCTGTAAAATTTAATTCGTATATTCGATAAGTAATCGAATCACTTGAAGCAATTTTTGTTTTTGACAGTTGCTTAGCCATGTTGGCAAAATGCAACCGTGTTATCTAAAATGCGATTGGCAGCACCTTTAGGCCGTTTCCGGCAGCTCTCTTTCTTTCTTCGTTCTTCTTATTAAATAGAGGACGGTATCTGCATTTGCAGAAAGTTTAACACCATTAATTGGGATTAAAAATCAGCGAAAATGGTGGGAAAGTGTGCATAAGTGATGCGCGTGCCGCTGCAAACTGCAAAATCTATCGTTTTGCATCCATAAAGTGCGCAAAACATGTTAAATATGTGCTTAAACTTCGTCCTAACCTCCACGTGTTTGCAGTGTGCAGTGTCCGCGGTCCACTGTTGTCATTGAAAAATTAATCAATAATGATTGTTATTTTGAAAACCTTTACAGAGCTTAGGCAACGCCAGGCCATTGGTCTCCGTGTACACGGAAAAGAATGAGGCTGTTAAGGATAAGAACATCTGCTTGCCCGCAGTGTTCAAGGCACCCATCCGTCCGGATGTGGTCAACGAGGTGCACCAGCTGATGAGGCGAAACAACCGTCAGCCTTATGCTGTCAGTGAGCTTGCGGGTGAGTGCAGCAATCACAGATGTTGGTTGTAAACAATAAAAATAAATGATTTGTTTTATTAATCGCTAGGTCACCAAACTTCTGCCGAATCCTGGGGTACCGGCCGTGCCGTCGCACGTATTCCCCGTGTTCGTGGTGGTGGTACTCATCGCTCCGGTCAGGGTGCCTTTGGCAACATGTGCCGTGGTGGTCGCATGTTCGCACCAACCAAGACTTTCCGTCGCTGGCACCGCAAGGTGAATGTTAACCAGCGTCGCTATGCTCTGGTGTCGGCTATCGCCGCCTCTGGTGTCCCAGCACTGGTCCAGTCTAAGGGACACGTTATCGATGGCGTCTCGGAGTTCCCATTGGTTGTCTCCGATGATGTGCAGAAGCTGCAGAAGACCAAGCAGGCTGTTGTCTTCTTGCGTCGTATGAAGGTCTGGGCGGACATTCAGAAGGTGTGTATTCATATGATTTTGCGACTTATCCATAGCAATGTATATGTGAACGGAATGCGTCTGTTTGGTGTTTCGTTGGAGCATTGTTCGTAATGCATTGCTAGATCAAATTGCCCTCCTAGGCGTTACGATTGTAGCCTGATCAAAAGCTCCAACCGTTTGCAGTGGAGGGCTATACTTACACATAAATAATTAGTAAATCTTATATATAAAGGACTTATTCTTATTATTAAATACCCATACAGGTGTACAAGTCGCAGCGCTTCCGTGCTGGCCGTGGTACCATGCGCGACCGTCGCCGCATTGCCCGTAAGGGTCCACTTGTGGTTTACCACAAGGATGAGGGTCTACGCCAAGCTTTCCGTAACATCCCCGGAATCGAGACCATCAGCGTGGACAAGCTGAACTTGTTGAAGCTGGCACCTGGTGGTCATGTCGGTCGCTTTGTCATCTGGACCGAGTCAGCTTTCTCGCGCCTAAACGATCTGTTCGGCACCTGGAAGAAACCATCTACTCTGAAGAAGGGCTACAATCTGCCACAGCCAAAGATGGCCAACACAGATTTGACTCGCCTCTTGAAATCCGAGGAGATCCGCAAGGTGCTGCGTGATCCACGCACGCATGTGTTCCGTCGTGTGCGCCGCCTTAACCCTCTGTCCAACGTGCGTCAACTGATCAAGTTGAACCCTTACGCTGAGGTTCTGAAGCGTCGTGCCGCCTTGGCTGCTGAGAAGCGTACCGTCGCCAGGGTTTTGGCCAAGGCCAAGAAACAGAATGTCGAGCTGGCCAAATCGCACTTTGCCAACGTCGCCACAAAGGCTGCTGCTAACCGCGCTAAGCTGCTCGCCGCCCGCAAGAAGAAGGTCGCCACTAAGAAACCAGCGGCCAAGAAGTAAACTTTCCACGTAATAGAAGGCACACAAACTCTTTTTATAAAAAATATAACAACATTTGTATGGATTTTATTCATAATACAGTGCGAAAGTAATATCTGATTAAACTATTTAGTCTTAAGCCCACAGTTGTTGCTCTCTTTTTGCTGCTGCTGCCTCGTGTTCAAAGCTCTTTCTCTCTCTTTATAGAGCGGTAGAGCCATATTGATTTCTCTCTTTGGACTCTTTGAGCTGATAACATTTAGTCGTTGCCTATCGATGCTCTTATCGGACTTGTTCATGAATTGCTGCTGATGCTGATCTTCGGCATGTGCTGCGTTGTTTTTTTTTTTATATATTTGTTTTGTCACGTTAATTGGCATTTTATTAAACAGCAACGATTGCAATCGTGCTTATTCCGCAGTGCGCGCTTGAAGCGAACGGTTGTCTCTTGTCTTTGCTCGTTCTTTGCGACGCTTTCTGAATTGGCATTCAAAATAATAACAAAGCCGGCAACGACTCATCAATCAGTACAAGGGATAGGACGCAAGCATACGATTGCACAGTGTCGATGTTAAAATAAAAAAAACAATTGTGGAATAGCTTGTTTTTTTTATATGGTTATTTAAAAAACAACTCAAAGTGTGCTATCAGTGCGATAATCAAAAATAATTGTGCAAAATCTGAACCGAAATAGAACAAAACAAAATAAAATTAAATCAAAACGCGCAGAATCAAAATCGTACGATACTTTATTGTGTTCACGACGTTGTCTCAAAATTGCGGGTCGCGACATCGATGATGTCTGGTTATATAGTAGAGTAGAACAACGCAATACTCATAGACATATAGTACACAGGCAGTCAGTCAGTTAGCCACCCAGTCAGTTTGTTAGTGAGTCAAAGAGCGAGAGGCAAAACCAACAGTGTACACAAAAGCAATCATACGTACATATACACATTACAACATTATCCAGCAGAGCGGAAGAGAAAGAAGGAGACGGTCTGCTCTCCATGCGCTTTGTATTTTTCCGCAAAGATTGCGGCCAGCGACAGTCAGACGCTAAGTAGTACATATGTATGTATGTACATATCAGCAGCTACAGCAGAAGTAGTCTCTTTATACTATAACGCATTGCGCTTTGGGCGCATTTTCTACGCAAAGGTCTCCAAAAGATCAAAACACCAAGCATCATGTTAACGACACTTTTAAACTTTGCCCAATGCGTGGCTGAAATTTCACTGCTCGGTGGCATCGAAGCTGCATCTGTTGCACTTATTGTCTATTACGTTTTCGCCAAGACTAGGTAAGTAACGTGGTAGAAGCCAAAAAAAAAAAAAAAAACACTGAGTGGTTCTGCCGGTACCATCAACAACAACGGCATTTGTCAAGTTCAATTATTGACGCAGACAAACAGCTGTTTACACACACACATACATAAATAAACAGACATACATACACCCACAAGATTATGTGCTTTAGCATTTACTTTAATGTTCTGTACCTTAACCTTGGTACCCTGTACAAAGAAACTTAAGAAGAATAACAGACGAACTCATGCGAAGTCTATTGAAAAGACTGATGGGAGTCTTTAAAATGTGTAACTCAAGAAACAAGACAGAGCTGTGGTCCAAAATTGCAATTCTAAGAAATACAATACGAAAATTCAGATTCACGTTCTGTCAACTTCTGAAATCATACGTTTATCTATTAGATAAAATATAATTACTTAGTATCTCCTCGTCGAGCATACACTTTTATACTTGCGTGTGCATTAAAAAAGCGCCGTTATTCTTCCACTCACACAGCGGAAGACAATGAATTATCTTAGTTGCGTTCATGCAGCGCTCAAGCTACAATTTGGTTTGGTCGCTGGCACTCACAGGTGGTTTGCTGTGGTTTGATTCACACACACCCAACGACGCCAACGTAGCCCTATGCTCTTTATTTTTTTTTTCGTTTTTTGCATGTTGTCATCGAGCGCATTCGTACTCGGCGTGTCAGAACGTGTCGTTGGAGTGTGCAGCATTCCGCCTTATCAAGCACGTGCAAATCGTTAGTTTTTTATTGAATGCGGCGTCGGAGAAGGTGTTGGATGAGATAGTTGTCAACGCAAGCTCTAAGGATGCCTAAAGGTCATTTGCTTTTCTATTTTCTATTAAGTTCGCAATTGTGACGCAAACTCAATTTGTTCTTGTCTTTTTGCATGCACTCGCACCAGCGCTCTCTATTCCGCTCTCCCTCCCACTGTTGTTGGTGCGATAAGCGCAGCAACTCGTTCGATCGTTTGGCAACAATTATCGTAATTGAAAAGCCCAAATGCAAGTACATATGTATCTATGTATATGTATGTACATATATTAAATACTTAAGCAGCAATTAGCTGATTAGCAAATTGCAATTGTTGAAGTTTTTGGATGTACACCGTTAATCGGGTCGTAAAGTTAATCTTCAATTAAACATATTCGGTACAAAGCTCATTTTATAAGTGTTGCTGATTGATTTTTTAGACTATGAGTAAACAAAGAAAGAATTGTGCGATAATGCTTTCAAAATATCACCTAATACGTAAATGAGCAAATAGTACAATTGTTTTACATTGTCTTGCTTAATAACTTCTATACATATTAACATTTATGTAACTTTGGATATTTTAACCCATATATAGTAAATAGTATAGAGAACTTGATTATTTTATAAAAAAAAAATTCCATCAGGAATTAATGAACGATGTTTTTATATGTATTAAATATTAAATTAGAAAAAGGAAACTTATTTTAAATGTTTATAATAAACATATGAATACTTTGCACTTACAACCAATGAATGTATGTTCAGTACCAAATATTTAGGTTCAAAGATCGAAATAGTATAGTAGCTTAAACGTTTTATAATATATGTAAGTATCATGTATTAAATATCTTTAACCTTTTGGTATTGTTTTTTAAATTTGTAATACAAAATTGAACCTAAGTGGATCGCATTGCTTTTAAAGGTCTATATATAAAACAATTAATGAATTTAGCTCGCATCTAAACGTTTTATTTCTAAACGCTTATGTTTTTTTTTTTAACTTGCGAGCAGATTTTAAAGATTTTGCCTGGGAGAGCTGTTTCTTAAATTCCTTTAAGATGAACTCATCAGCTAGATCGGATTCGTTATCGGTCAGTGTGCTGTCTGTTGCACTAAGTGATGGCGTTCGTGGACGGCAAGTCCTGCGCGTCGTGGAAGTATCACTGGAGCTAAAACTCGCATCGTTGGGTCGCTCATAATAGGCAATATAGTCGCGCAGCTCTGCGATTCGCTTTTTCTCAATGTCATTCTGCTGGCACAATTGTGTCTCCAGCTTCATGTATCCGTGTATTTTACGCTTCTTGTTGGCTATTTCGGCCTGCAGTTGGTAGAAATGATGGTAGTATATGGCACGCTGTTTGTGTTGAAATTTGCTAATGCTTCCGTACGTTTTTAAAAAAATTGTGGGATCTTCAAAATATTTGGCCATTTTGTCCGCCATGTTGAGTGTTATTGGGACGCCATAAAATTGGCGATTGCAAACGAGGCACTTTCTGCCATCTGAGGGTTTGGGCATGCAGCCTACGCAAATTATGTGATGGCAACGACCAAGTTGTAATTGCAACGCGTGCTCGGAATCACGGTTTTTGAAACACACATTGCAATGCACGGGAAACATTTTAATGAACTTTTCTACAAAACTAACGGATTTTACTAAGATTTGCTTTAATATCTGGCAGCACTGCTCCATCGCAAGACATCCTTGCCACTCCACTGATAATAAAAATACTTTATTTGTATGAAGTACAGTGTTGCCTAATTAGCTTATTTCAGGCTAGATTTAGCATATACAATTTGAGTCAACTGAGTCAAGTGTGACTAAATTAGTTGGTTAATAGTTTATTTAAGCTTATTTTTTTAAGAGTCTAGCTTATGTGGGCGCTCAACACCTGTCAACATTGATGCATTATATGGTTAGCTAGGCCAAAGCTCATTTTATTTGTTTTTGTGTAAACAACTATAAACTTTTCAGGTAAAAATATGTGTTAGGTTACTGCACTTAACAAAAACATTGCAGTGCGTACAAGCATGCCAACAAAGTGGACTACGGACTATAAGTTTTTTATACACTCTCACTGTTATAAATTTAATTGCGCTACTGTTTAGATAGCATAATTGTTTGATTGAATGCGTAAAGGGGGCTATAAATAAAGTTAAATACTGCTAATGTACATGTACAAACGTTTCTTTGTTTACAGAGCACCCGCCATTATCGCCCGTTTATTTCCGAATTTGAATCTAAGCAGCTATCGTTCATCGCTAGGAAAGTTCAACAACATTGGAAGCGAAATATTTTATACACTGCGTGCATCAAATGTAAGTAAAAAATAATAATCATATCACGCATGCAAGCTCGTAGCGCTCCTTTGTCGCTCGTATTAGTTTCGTAATTTATAATATTTGAATACATATATTATTTTGTTGATTATGCCCTTGAGAGTTTTTTTAAATTTGATGGTGTATGCTGTGCTTTTTAACTTCGGTTTTATATAAAAGCAATAAAATATTTAGGATTTATATTCTACATTGAATATGCACTGGCATACAGAGCGCCAGTAATTGTATTTGCCATTTGCACAGAGTTGCCATTTCCTTCTCGCTGTCTCGCGAATTAATCGATTAACTTAAGAAAAGCTAGACGAAAGCACTAACCAAATAATGATAAAACGCATACATGCATTCAATTGAATATAGGAATGCACGCACACAATTAAACGACGCTCTCATTTTAAATTTGAGAGAGAATAGGTAACCACGATTTTGAATGTGAATGAAACAGAACCAGTGTTAGGAAAGGTCTGCATAGAACATAATGTGGCTAGTCACGAAAGCTATCGCTTAAAGCCCTTGCTTGCCGGCGCTTTGTTCAATAAAATGTGAATTAGACGAATAATATACATTAATATAGGTGAATCTCTTAGTTATAATGGATGCGTTTAAAGCGCGTGGCTGGTTTGAGGTAAACACTTCTATTTTTATGCTTAGTGATATGTATCACATATTTTCGCTATTGCAATTTGCTTATTTGCGCGGGAGAATTGCATCACACAGTTAGGCGCATGCATAATATATTGTTTTTAATTTACTTTCATTGCTTGCGTGTGTAGGAGCCGAAACCACAAAACTCTGTCGAGCATGGCGTTGGCACAAAAAACATGTTGCAGCTAACACCGCACGGAGGCCTAAAGCCATTCAAAAGCATTTACGACTGGGGCGGTCTATTCCCCTATGTGTCTCAGGTTCTACGCAGCGAGAAATTTGATTACCGCCAGGTGAGCACGCGCGTTAATGTTCCATTTGCAATTACCACTACATAAAGCAATTATCTCGCAGGTCACAGAAATCGTGCACAACGATGTCGTCTTTAAACATGCTATAAAGCAAGCCGCCGAGCAAGCGCTACGTGATCAACGCCTTGCCAAAAATGGACATCGACTTCTCGGACGCAGCATAAGTGGCGATCAGGATGATGAAGAGCACACAAAGGAGGGCACATCATATCAAAAGATACTGCACAAACAGGAGCAGCGAGCCATAAAAATACTCAAGGAAATGGGCTCAACTTTGAACAATACGCTACTAGGCTTTACATGCTGGCTGCTCTTTAAGTTGCTGCCTTGCTTTTTGTCTGGAGTCGTCACGCATACGAAACAAATTGAAATGCTAAAGGCTGCGTCACGGCGGTCGCCAGACACCCCGTTGATATTCGTACCGCTGCATCGTAGCCACTTGGACTATATTATGGTGACATTTATACTTACTAACAATGACATACGCAGTCCACTAGTGGCTGCTGGAAACAATCTGCAGATACCAGTCTTTGGCTCATTGCTGCGCGGTCTTGGCGCATTCTTTATCAAGCGCAAAATCGATCCCGTGGAGGGCAAGAAGGATGTGCTCTATCGAGCTGCTCTTCATTTGTATTTAACACATGCTCTTAAACAGGGTCACAACGTGGAATTCTTTATCGAGGGCGGACGAACGCGCACCGGCAAGCCTTGCATGCCCAAGGGCGGCATATTGTCGGTAATTGTAAATGCCTTCATGGATGGCAGTATTCCGGACGCCTTGCTGGTGCCCGTGTCGGTAAACTATGAGCGCCTGGTCGATGGTAATTTTGTTCCAGAACAGAAGGGCGAAAAGAAGATACCCGAAACTTTTGGGAAGGCCATTGCTGGCATTTGGAAAGCGCTCAACTCAAACTACGGTCTAATGCGCATAGATTTCAACGAACCCTACTCAATAAGAGAACTCGTCAGCTCGTACAATAAAATTGCCCTCGAGGATGGCAGCGCAAAGATTTACAAGCCAGCGTCTAGGTATTAAATTACAGTTACCGAACCTTAATGTTATTTATATTTTATTCTCGGTTATTAATGATTATTCATTTGGTTATAGAACTCTGCAACATACACAATCAACGTCTTCGCTTTACGGCACCGATGTTGTTTGCGAGGAACATCGCAATCTAATCGAGAGCATCTCTCGCCAGGTAGTTTTTGATTGCGCCGCCGCCACTTCAGTGATGTCAACCAATGCTTTGGCATTCTTGTTACTCACACGTTACCGCAATGGTGCAGAAGAACAACAGATTGTTGCTGCATTGGATGATCTGCGGAACTCATTATCTGGTTGCAAGGATTTGGGTTTTTCGGGAGAATCGTCGCACATTGTAGCCTATGCCTGCGATTTGCTGGGTTCAGGTAGATATGCTTTAACTTAAATTATATTCAATACCATAAATCCTTTGTTCTATTTCATAGGTTTGGTTACGCGCACACGCGAAGAGAATGGACGCACAGTTATAAGTCCTGTACCTACGACTGAGAGCTTTATAGAGCTGGCTTACTACTCAAACATGTTGACACCGCACTTTGCACTTAGTTCTATACTGCTGACCACATTTCATGCCATGCTGCCGGAGCCCATGTCGTCCGACAAAGAAAGCGAGCAAGTAATCGGCGTCTCCCAGGCAAAGTTAATTGAGGCCGCTTTGGAGAACTGTCTTGTTTACCGCTACGAATTTATACTGAACAAACCCACACAAGTATTGGAGAGAATGTTGTACAAGCACCTGGACGAGCTGCTTATCAACGGTTGTCTGTGCAAAAAAGATGTAAATAATGTTAACCGGTGTATCACTACTACTAACTTTTGTAAGCTAATGCATTTGTTCTTTTGAATTTAGGAAAATGGATCAGAAAACCAGCTACAAACACTTCGCATGGCACGTAGTCTTGCTTTTGAGCTGGATGAAGGTGACGAGGAGTATTTGAGTGTCTCTCACAACGAGCAGGACCCGACTGATCTGTTGCTGCTTGCCAAAGAAACACTCGATCAACAGCGCAACATTTGTGAAGTGCTTGCCCCCTTTGCCTCCACGTATTTGGCTGTGGCGCAGGCGCTGCAAATTTTACATCGCAGCTCAATGCTGGAATCGGAGTTTATTAGCTTCGTTATTAACGATATTTCGAACAAAGTCAAGCGAGGCAGTTGTGCATATCGTGAGTGTTTCTTCTTAAGTACAATAATCGCCTAAAAAACTAAACCATTCTTATTTTGCTTTCAGCTGAGAGCATCTCAACGGACTCTGTGCGCAATTGCCTGAAGTTGCTTGAGAAATGGTCTGTGATTGAGGTATGCAACCAGCGCGGCATGCGTCTCATCTCGTTGAACACACTCTATGAGATGTCCCGCGAATCGCTTAACTCAATTGTCAAAAAGATTGAAGCTATTGTGCCAAAGTACAATGGCAGATACTTTGGTCAAAATTTGTTTAATGAGTTGGCTGCTTAATCAAGCCTTTGTTTTTTATATACTTATATATATATTCTCCATTTTTTTGTTTGGCAATCGTTTCATCTATTGCTTCTCTATCTATCTCTCTTTTGATACAATGTAGAATAACCTTCTTAAGTTTAATGTGCATACACTTAGATCTAACAGTAAGGTGTAAAATATATTATAAGTTTTCATTTAGACATACGATTGTGCGCGTTATGTCATTTGCCAAAGAGCTTCCTACACTACACTTCCTTCATTGTAGGCGGTTGAGCGACTATAAACCAAATGCGGAACAAATAAGTACTAAAAAAACATAAGAATATTTTTGTATGGGCAGTTTTAAAAGCCACTAAACATATACATATATATTAATATATATACATATAATTTCAAAAAATAATGAACTGATTTGATAATGAAATAAAATTTTGTATTGCAATGAAACTAAAACTCGAACAACGCATTATGTTTTATATTCATTCATTGAGATACTTGTATATGCATTTGAAGAAAGACACCCATCAATTTGGTGTTAAAAAAATGAGTAAATTTTTTTCAAAAAATTTCATATCTATAACAAATAATAAATATGTATGCATGTAAATAAAACTTCCATAACGCGGCGATATTCAAAAATAATAAAAAGTAGGTAAAATGAGTAGCACAAGTGCCATACATAAAAAATTAGACTAAGAAATAGTTAATTTAACTACGGCTTCTACGACCAGCAGCCTCCGATGTCGTTGGGTTGTCGGCAGTTTTGGGATTTGAATCGGATTTCTTATTCGCTTTCTTTTTGGGCTTGGCGCCATTGTTTCGAACCGTCCCTTGTCTTGGAACTTGCTTCACTTTTGCTTCCTGCAATGGGTTTAGACTTTTTTAAAACCAAGTAAATGGATGTTTGTATAAACTACGCTTACCTTGGGTAACTCGTCCTTCAGCTTTCCGCCAATTTTTCCGGAACAGCGATTGGCGCCACAAAAGCATGCTTTTTTGTCGTTATTCATAAGATCATCCCATAGATAGTTGAACGTCAATTCAGTGTTCTTCATACAAAAAAATACATTAATAATGATGCATTAACGATTTTAGATATAATGCGCCTTACCTCTGGAATATCCTTGATGGCGAACAGTCCGACGCGATGAATACCATTAACTTTCCACTTTTGTGAGGCACAGTTCGGTTCGCAAGAGTGATTCATGAAACGCGCCAAATTGCCTTTAGGTCCAGCATCAATAATGAAATTTTTTTCCACGCCCAGGAAGTAAAAGTTTTCATCTCTGTCATTTTGCTTCTGTGTCATGCGACGCTGAAACTCGGCATGATCAATCACCTCGCCCACATACTCAATGATGAAATCGCCTTCGAAGATTTGTTCACGGCAAACGAGACCAAAGCCGCGCTCGTTCATGTAGATGACTTCGAGGCGAGGTGAATTGCGCAGTTCAAACAATTGGTTCTCACACTTGTTGCCGGCAAGGCACAATTTCGGGTTGCATTCGGAGAAGAGGATGCGATTAAGGCAACCCGATTCCGGACCGCAGGGATGACGGCTGTTTGGATCGCAAGTGCAAATGATCTGATCTTCCTCGTTGTAAACAAAACGCACCGGCGGCACTGCTTTATTGGCCTTGATTTTAACATAGGGCGGCGGATAAAGTTTATTCCCACTGAAACGCGAAATTGCCTGCTCCTGGCGCTTTGCTTTGATTATCCTAAGAAAGCGGGTTGCCTCCTCCACGCCGGTTTTGTAGTATTTAAACATTTGCGATCTGTTACTGTTGCTGTCGCCAGTGTCACCCTCAATATACAGATAGACGCGTCGTCGTGATATCCACCCATGATCATGGGTGCCAAAGAAACGTACCACAAAATCGTTGATACCATGTGGTTTCCTCTGTATATTTATAGGTATCTCTGTAGGTGGTAGTATGATGGATGGCCACCATCGAAAATTGTTAAACTTAGCCCAGACAATCTCACCGTAAAGCGGCAGTCGCCCACTCTCGCACTCCTCGCAGATGTAGCTCTCGTTTTTCTTGATTGGAATGTTTCGGCAGTGCGCATGCACCGCAATTGGACATGTCTCGCAGCAGACCAGCTCGCCACCACGGACACAGATATAGCACCAAAGTACATTTAGATTGGCATCCGCCTTGGCAGTATTATGTCTGGGACAGATGAGATGAGTGAGGGTTAGCAAGCGGGAGCCAGCTGGAATGCACCGTGAATCCTGATGATATGTAGCTGGGCACTTGACACACTTGATTAGCTTAGAATTGCCCGGTAGCTGGTACTTGCCGCTGGGATCATCCGATACGCATATGTGGCACACGTGCATAGGACAGCGTGAAGAGGCGGTGGAGTTGCGAAAGCTTGCCTGCGGCCAATATTTACAGCAACGGGAATGGAACTTAGCGTTGCACATGGGCTGACAGCAGCTTAATAGCTTGCCAGGTGGCTCCTGGGCAACTTCAGCAACTAATAATGCCCCATCTTTTTGGGGTGATGCTGGTGGCGAGTTTGCTGGCAGTTCTTCTTGATTACAGATGCAACAGACATCCGGCTTCCCACTGGCGCACTCGTGACATATGATCAAATCCGTTTCTTGATCCGCCTGTATACCATCGCCAGTTATGTGTTTTACTGATGCCTCCACATCTAAAATGGGCGACGAGCTGGTAAGCGGTTCAAGAACTCTGCTGGAAATTCCTGCTGTTGTAGTTGATGCGGCAATTGATTTCTGGCCCCTGATAGGTTTTTTTACCCCAGTTTTTGGCTTCTTCAGGCAAGCGGCATGCAACCAGTTGCTGCACTGACGCGAACAGCGCTTTATATCACCACCCGGCTCGTGACAGTACTTGCAAACGGGCTCTCGATTCAGACCGCGAAACAGGTACTTTCGATCCAGCTGCAGTATATCCTGGACCACTTCATCAATGGGTCGTCCAACAAGTTTTCGCACTTTGGAATGCTCGGACTGGCGACGTTCGGTTTGTATAGCATCCGTTGTTGCTGCCGGCACAACTGGCGTTAAACTGCGACGCAGCACCATTGTCTTGAGACGATTCGAAAGTCGCTTAATTTGGCCAATACCACGACCGCGCTCCGATGTTAAGCGCGCAGAGCCCAAGAGCTCGCCGTCCCCTTCAGCCAAATCACGCTCCAGATTGCGAAGCTGTATTTGTTTGAGAGACCAGATGTTATTTACCACAGCCATTAGAATTTTGTCGACTTTGTCCCCTTGCTGATGCACCATCACATACTCTTTGATAGCGTCAAACAGCAGCCTAAATTCGGGATCCTCGCTGTCGCCCAAATCCAGTGAGATTGGCTTAACATCTTCCTCCTCAGGCACTGATGCCAAACCCACCTGCTCTTCAACGCTGCCACTCAGCTTACGCCGCTTTACTCTATTCTGTTGGTGTGACTTGACTGGCGAAAAGGACGGCCTAAATGGCGAGGAGGAGCGTTCTCGTTTCACAGCCACTGTCTTGACAGGTAAATTGTCCGCAGAATCATATAAGCTGCTGCCCACATCGGAGGTGTCTCCTTTTCTTTTCTTGCGCTTCTGCTTATTCACCGTGCTGGATAGGATTGAAAATTATAGGTAAGAATTTGTAACAATGTTAGTAAACTTTTAAATAAATTATTTTAATAAGTAAATCTGCAATCTTGGCATTTGGTCTTATATCAATCTGGGCATTCTAGCAAAAAATGTATGGCACGTGCTCAACCTTTCCTTTAATAAGCTCATTTAAATCTACAAGCTTATAATACCCATCTCTGCTCGAGTGTTTTTTCTCGTTTTGTAACTATAAAGTTCAAATTTTACCTTTCACCAGCAGTCAAGAACAATGCCACAATACAGCTAATCACCAATTATTTTTACAAAATTAGGTGAAATTATAATACATACTGTGTACTTACATGGAACTTTCGAAAATTTCATTAAATTTTTTCACACGCTCTTCGTATGGTAGCTGGGCAACAATGTTGGCCTCTTCGATAGCTTGACGCCAGACTTGCAGCTTGCTCTGTTTGGCTACCATTTGTCGGTACTTGAGGCTTCGGACTCCGTGCTGGATGCGCGTATTTTCACGCAGCTCCTCGTATGCCTTAAGGCCTAAAAAGGGTAAGAGATTTTCCGATCTGATCCAATTGTGACGATTATTGTCGGCAAAAAAGCGCACATGCACCTGAACACTTAGCGCTCCAGGCACACTGTCCGTAGACTTGCGTTGCGGATGAGTTTGTTGATCGCCCACAATTTGGTCCAGTTCATCGGGACAGACCATACAGGGCCAGTAGCAGTATGTGAACAGTTTGCCCCAGTACAGATCACCCACATGATAAGTGGGCCAGCCGGAGTCGGTTACAATGGAAGAGCCTTTGGCGCTATCTAAACTAATAGATGATGGCGACTTTATTGATTGCTCACTATTGTTGACCACTTCTCGATGATCTGGTGGTGATTTTAATCCTTCAAATTCAGTTGATGTCGCCGCTGGCATAGCAAACATAATTTCTACTTGGCTTTTCTCAGTTGTTGTTTGATCTATAATTATTGCTTCAGCTGCTTCTTCAGTGTCGCCAGCGACAATGGCGGCACTCTCATCACTTATTTCAACCTTAATGTCCAATATTGGAACGTCATTTGTTAACATTTGGCTCAATTCTACAGGCAATTGCTCCTGCTGCAGTATCTTCTCTCCAGTTTCCTTCTTAACTACAACTATTTCATCGTTTACGGTATTTGCTATTTCGTTAGTGCTTTTACTTTTGGCCTTGGTACCGCGTTTAAGTTTACGTTTAACCGTTTTACGCTGTACTACAGCTATATCTTCGGCATCCGCCTCGAAGCCCGTACTGTTGGGCGAGTTGGCGCCATTCTTGATCAGAAGCTTATCGATGGGACTCAAATACGCGCCACCAGCCCTAGAAGCACCGATAGTCAATATAGGCAAGCCAGCTGTTAAGATTTTTGGTGATGCGGTGTCGCTATCTCTGCCGTTTAGCTCGTTGCTGCTGCTGTTTAACGTTGCTGCGTGATTACGTCGTCGTGTTTTGCGCCCTTGGTCAGCGCTCTCTTGCTCTGTTGATTCTGAAATTGTTGTTGGCGAGTTGGCATTTGCATATCCAATGTATTTTGGGCTCAAATTCGATTGTAAATTGATTAAGTCGCGTTTTCCTGCGGATACATATTAATAACTGTGCTCTCTCATTATTAACTGCTTCTACTTACTGCTTTGCGTTTTTGTGCGGTGCTTTCCGTTCGGTGGAGTGTGTTGCTGATCTGCATTACTGTGTATTTCGATTTCTGTGAATTGTTCACTACTATCCGTAGCAGACTCGGCGCCATGGATTCGACCCTGCTTTAGCAACAAATTCTTGGAAACGCGTTGTATTTTGTTTAGTTTCGTTTTACTTCTGGGCAGCGATGCGACGTTGCCTGCAGCCGCGTTTTCCATGGCTTCTGGAGCTTTATTAGCAACACCAATGGCTAGCGTTTCTGAATCCGGACTTTTTGCACTTACTTTCATTGTTATAATTACTTAACGATGTCTTTTGTTGGCATTTATGAAGCAGATTATTTTTAATAGCAATCCCAAGCGCTCGCTTGCGCCAAATTTTTATGCAGAGTTGCATGCAGCGTACAGTTGTGGTCACTCAAAATCTATAAAACTATCGATATGTATCGATTAATCTAAGTCAGTGAAAACAATCAAATATAAATAAACGCGTTTGTCAAAGTTATTTTTCTCGTTTAATGTTTCCGGTCACACTGCAACATTTCTAAAAAAAAAAATAGAAAGAAACAAGAAAATAAAATATTAAATTGTCAAACGATTTAATTGAGTCCACAAAAAATGGACAATTTTGTAAAGACTCTCATCGAGGAAGTCAAGTCCCAAGGCGTCTTCGATGAGTTTCGTTTTAACTGCTGTCTCGCGGATGTCGACACAAAGCCAGCATACCAGAATGTACGCAATCGCGTTGAGACGGCTGTCAATGATTTTCTGGCCAAACAAAAATGGACACCAGAAACCAACAAGGTGCAGTTGCGGGAACGACTACGCAAACATTTGCTTGAGTAAGTCTGCATCAAACTTTTTCATCTAAGTGCTTCTTACGACTTTTGCATTTTGCAGCTCTGATGTACTCGACAAGGGCGTGGATCACATTGTGGATCAGGTGGTCAATCCGAAGGTAGCTACCATATTTGAGCCAAAGATTGAAAGCATTGCTTACAAGTATTTGGGCATCACGCGGCCGCCGCCGCCAACGAACCCGCCTCCACGTCCACCGCTACTGCCAGCACCTCCACTGCCACCCTACTCTGGTCACCACATGGGCCATATGAATGGTGGCAATCTGCTTAAGGTGGAGACAACTGACAGCCTTTTGCCCACTGATCTGGAGCAGATTAGTCCTGATTCTGATCGTGAGAGTATCAATATCAAGTCTGAATCAAGAGATGACATCAAGGAAGAAGATCGACCTCCTGGTGTAGATGGGGATGATTTTTTCGATGATGATGACGATGATGCAGTTTCGCCACCATTTGAGCCCGTTGGCAGCATAAAAGAAGAAACAAATAATGCCTCGTTAAACACATCAGGTTCTCCAAAGGACATAAAGGAGCTAGTGAATGAATCGCCAGACGCTGGCGTCTCGCAGTCTTCACATCTATCACAGGTATCTAGCGATAGTCGTCTGACCATTGCTTCAATGGACGTGCCGCAGCAAACGTCCGCTAACGACTCCAATATGGCCGCCAACATGTCGGAGGAAGCGCAGATGCCAAAGTTTAATGAAAACTCTATCGACGGAAACAACAGCAGTCGGCAGTTACATTTTGACATCAAAAAAGATGCTATTACGTTCGAGGGTAAGTAGATTAAGCTGTGATATTTTATTAAACTTAAATATTATATTGAACACGCAGGCACCGACCGAAGGAACTCCTTGTCGGAGAGCACTAACGGTGGCACACATGCCCTTTCCATTGAAGATTCCATCATGTGCGAGGTGACGGCCAATTTGAATAACGACAACATTTCCACTGAAAAGACCACACCAAAGCTACTTCCTGAGCAACCTTTAGAAACTTTGGTGGCCAACTCCAGTCGCGAGTCGGAAAGTACCTTTGCTGTGTTTGCGGAATTAGCGCCTGCCGCAAAGGTTCCCAAAGAAGGTGTCACAGAAAAGGCACAAGAGCCTTTGCTTTGTGGTTTGGAGGCAACGCCAGAGGAGCCTTCACCAGTCGAAACTGAAAAAAAATCGGAATTGGCGAAAACTTCTGATGAAGTTGCTACTATAACGTTGCCTATCGCATCTGATGAGCCTAAAGACGATTTAATTAAACCTGGTGACATGACAACATCGCCAGCATCCGCTTCTTCGTCCTCACAAACCAAAAAACACTCGCACTCGAAAGATAAGGATAAACGGCATCATTCGCACTCGCGCTCGGATGACAAACAGCGACGAAAGTCGCGGGATCGTGAACGCGAAAAATCACGCAGCAAGACATCTAGTTCAAAACACTCCAGCCACAACTCATCGCATTCTTCAAGCTCGAAGCACAGATCAAGCAGCAGTTCCAAAAACGAGAAGACCTCCACTTCGACAACATCCAATCGCAGCACTCAAGAGTCATCTTCATCTTCCTCTAAGCGTTCCTCTTTGCGTCACGAGTCATCGTCACACAAGAAACATAAATCCAGCACCTCATCATCACGCTCGGATCGAGACAGGGATCGCAGCCGAGATAGCAGAGAAAGTCATAGTCACAGTCATAGCCATCATAGTCGAAGTCACAATGGCAGCGGCAGCTCGAAGAGAAGCGACCGTGATCGGGAACGTGATCGCAACAAGTCAAGCTCCAGTTCTACTTCAACATCTATAACTACGATCATTCAGGACGATCATAATGAGGAGAAGGCAAAGCTACTAAAGCGAAATAGTAACGATTCCAATGATGAGGGTAAACCACCAGGGTTGATGAACAAACCTCTCACAGAATCCACAGATTCCCAAAGCAAGGAGAAAACAGCAACAGCTAAAAATGGCAAGGATCCGGAAACCAACGGCAAAAGCAATGGCACAGATGACAATCACAATAAAAGCAATGATCAGGCAACTGCTGAGCTTATGGCTGCCACCAATGTGATTATTGTTAGCGACATGCTGCAGCAATCCACGGTCAACTATGTTGACATCAATAGCGCTGGACAGACAGAAAAAATAAGAACACGAATCAAGAGCCCAACGACCGATGTGGCAAAGGAATCAGCAGAGCAATCAATTGAATCGGTTGCTGAAGAGCCTAAATCCAAATCGCCAGCGACAGTTGTAGAGACTGAGATCAAAACTGCTTCAAAGCTGCCTGCTGATCAGACTTTTATCACGCATGCGGCTGTGGCAGAGGAGCCAGCTGAAGATCCTGTTATGAAACCAGTTGTGAAGTCGTCTGGGGAGGCAGTTGAAGAACAGGTTAAGGAACTAGTTGTGGAGCCATCAGGGAAGCCAGTTGAAGAGCAGGTTAAGAAGCCAGTTGATAAACCGGCTAAGGTGCCGGCTGTGGAACACGTAGTTGAGCCTGAAATTGAGTCTGTTAAAGCGACAACACCCGAGATCGACGTCGATAAAAATGTGCCTTTAGTGTCAGTCAGTGGCAAGGATTCCGTAATTCAGTGCAACACAGTTGAAGTGAAAGATGAACCAGAACCCGCTGAACCTACCGCAAAATTCGAACTCATCAAGGAATCCACGAGTTCAGAAGAAACCTCATCATACTCAGATTTTGAAATTAGCAAACCATTTACCCATTTCGAGGACGAAACGAATATGTTTAAAGAGCGTCTGTTACAGATTGAACAACATATCAAGGATCGTCGCCAGCTACTCAGTGTAATAAGTGAGCTCGAAGATACGAATTGCATGCGACGCAGCACATCCAAGCGTCGACTCAGCAGTGAAGCATCATCCTCGCCCAAGCCGCACAGCAGCTCCAGTGGCAGCAGCAGCAGCTGTGCAGGCAGTCCGGCGAAAAGAGCGCGTCGCAGTGATGCCGCTAAAACGTCGCCAACGCCCTCCGAGGTCAGCGTCAACTCCAAAGAGAATGAAGAGCTAGAGAAGCACCAAAAAGGTTAGTATAGATGACCTTTAAACAAACGATTTATTATAATTCTACAAGCTATTCTATTTTCATTCACTTACAAAGTACATACATACCCCTTTATCTCGTTCCCACATGCTTTCCGCTTGCATTATGCTATATTTTCAAAAATTCATAAAATGCACCTTCATATCTAGTTCTCTAATGCGCTCTAAACAGGGTAAGCTTTAGCTAAAAGTTAATCTCTTATGCATCTTCATTGCTTTCGTGTAATCGTTTGCATTGTTCAGTTTGTATTAATTAGTTAATTTGGTATATTTTTCAGACGCTCGGACCACAAAGCGTTTGACGCAGAAGCAATGCCAGCAGCAGCGCTACTCCAACGATGATCTCTACAAGCCCCGTCCACTTTTGTCGCAGCGATCACGTCGTCGCGGTCTGGATTCAATCCTCTAGCTGGTGGCGCACTTAATATATAAATCAATACTGGTGGTTGCACGGAAATTAATACTTCCAGAAATTATCTCTATCTGCTAGTTTTTAAGCATTTGCATATAGATTTTCAGGTAGCCAACTAAAATTGGTCCTTAGATAATATATATAGTTTATTATATTAAGTTAGTAATAAAAAAAAAAGAAACAGCAGTTGTTGTTGCATTTGACATAAAACAAGTGTTCTATTTTTTCCGTTTAATGAGTTTGGGTTTCCATTGTTGTTGTTCTTTTGTTTGTTTTAATTGTTTAACAATAAAATGTTAAATTTAGGGCTACACTTTACAGTTACAAATAGCAAGTGCAATATTTATATACATATACTATATATAATTTTGATATATAAATATATATATATATATAATACATACACATATGCATACATAAATAAAAATAACAAACAATAAACATAATAATCATCTATTAATGTGTGGTGAGTACTATAATCCGTGGCTAGAATCCGTGCTGAATCCGCTTGCCTACTCTGGTACTTGATTGCGTCGCCGTCTAGAGAATAAAATTTAAATTTGTTTTTGCCTCGGTATAGTCTAAAAACTTTGGAACTTAAAAGTAGCTGGCGTGTCTGAAAAACTGGTACATGGACAAAATAGAAGATAAACTTTAACAAGTAATGGTAACAATCAAGTGCCTGGTGAAATGTTGAACTCCTGGGCAGAGAACTAAGGTTGGATACCTCATACAATATGGTACTACATATATAATAAGCAGCAGTTTATACCAGTGTTTGTTGAATCTAATGAAAATTTTTTTAACAGCTTAAATGGTTTTGTCTTAATTGCAATTTGATTACAAATCAGTTTTTCTTTTGCGAAACATTTTATTTGTTTGTTTTTTTTTTTGCTTTGCGCTTTTGTTTTGCTTTGATTTACTTTAACAACATAAACATAAATATATATATATGTTTATATATGTAGATATACTTTTAAATTTGTTTAAAAAAAAAAAAAATCATCGCAGTAATACATAATTTTAGGTAATAGTATTTTACAATTAAGGGGTTCTCTCAATATTTCAAGTAACATAGATACAATATTATTATCAGTATTTTTAACAAGAATTTTCGCAGATGAATGTAGATCATGTCTGTGTATGGGTATGTGTATGTTTTGATGTTCAGCTGTGTATGTGTGTGTGTGTGTGTGTGTCTGCTGAGGTTGTTTTGCGAAAGTGGGTGTGAGAGCGAGAGTTTTGTGCACAACAACAACTACAATTTAACCTCCGACTATGGAGTGATAAAACTCTCTCACCGACTCCGCGCCAAGTTTTCAAACAATTAGCAAGGACGAAGGGCAACGGACGGGCAATGGCAGTCGGCAAGCGTTTCAAACGCCGTGTCCGGCACCATCGCAGTCTTCTCCTCATCCGTCGCCAAAAAAAGATATTTTTAACAAGTAACTCCCCGTCCCATGCTCTTAACTAAAAGCTAAGCTTATGTTTTAGTCGCTGCCGTTAACGTGCATTGAACGTTGGCCCCGCTCGCGGCCACGCCCACACGCCCAGCTTACGTACTGGAGAAGCCACGCTCATAAGGACTTTTAACATCCGTGTGCCTCGTGTGCATATTAATGGTGGGCGCTGCAGTTCGCGTCGATAGCTCACAGACCGTCTTAATTGCTCCGGACGCATTAACCGTTGGCGGTGCTGGATGCAATGTTGCCGTATCCTTTGTCGCTTGCTCTGGCGGCGTCTCCTCAATCTGCTCATTAGCTTCGCTCTTGGGCAGTACATAGTTGATAGCGGGCGGAGATTTGGCCAGCTCCGATCGACCCGTAATTGACGATTTGTACTCCTCCGGTTTCAGGCCGCACAAGTAGAACTTGAAGAACTCGTACGTGGACCAGCATATGGCCGTGGCAGGCATTGAATACAGCACACGAGCGGTGATGCCCTTGAAAAAACCCCTGGGACCAGCCATTCGGTAAATCTGCATAGCAAACACAATAAGTTATTGGACAATTAAAGCTTAGTTAACTTAGAGTGCTTACCTTTCGGCTTGCCTCAATCATGCCCTTGGTAATACCCGATTCCTGTGTGTTAAGCAACGTCTTCATCACGTCCAGTGGCGTCGTTATTGCCGCTGCAGCAGCACCAGCTGCTCCACCGGCTGCCATATGCACAACTGGATTATACTTGCGTTCCACATTCAACTAAGAAACATCGAAAACCAAAATCATATTAGCAATTGAAATGAATCTAAAGAGTTCTTAAAGGTAAGTCACCTCATTAATTCGATTTAACTTGTTCAAAGAGTAAATAGCGCAAAATGAATACTATTCAATCGTGTACTCACCATATTCTGTAAAAATTCGTATGTGGTAAAATGAATTGTCTGATATGGCATGTTCATGACCAGCTGCGTGGGGTAGGAGCGATAGAAGGCACTTATGCCCTCTTTTCTGTATACGTCCCGCATGCATTTCACAACCGAGGTATATGGTGAGTTGTACATTTGCATACGTTGTTTGATCACCTCCGTAGGAGTGGAGATAGCGTCATGTATGAGAGTCGCCAGTGA
Source organism: Scaptomyza flava (assembly GCA_030179655.1). Classification (NCBI taxonomy): domain Eukaryota; kingdom Metazoa; phylum Arthropoda; class Insecta; order Diptera; family Drosophilidae; genus Scaptomyza; species Scaptomyza flava. The sequence goes on from JARNME010000012.1 coordinate 4,944,547, forward strand.
ACCGGACAACACTGAAAGCGAACGCATCGGCATTAAAATTGTGCATTGTTTGATGCAAGATTTGTGATCTACGCACCGTAATTCAAATGATTGTGTGATGTGAATTTTGTCAACGTTTCCTTTGTCATCTCGTAGACCGCAAAGTATAATGAATGCGCCGGCCCAGCGCCAAGAACGACAGCACTTGCTCCACGTATGGGTCTAATCAATAAGGATACAGACAAGTATTAAATTGATGCAGTGATTATTTGAAACTATATGGTAGACTTACCTCATGAGGCCCTCACGGGTGATCATATTCCGAAATGTGGCCATTATATTTAAATGAGCTGTGGGTGATGTCAAACTCTGCATGCGAGTCTGTAGAGAATCAGGAAAATAAAGAATAATTTATTAATATAAATCCAAAGGTAAATTAAAGCCGCAGGTGTTATAATCTTCTCTTTTTTGGGGAAAGATTTAAGGGTAACTTTTAAACTCTTGCTATTTGCGTTAAACTATCATATCATCAAGCACCCATTTTTTCTCTTAGTAACATAAATTTACGTGATATTTGCAGCACTTAAAAAACGTTTTATTTCACACAATATTCAGAACTTTAAAGACCCCAATGTCATATATGTAAGTGTATTAATACAATTTTTTAAGACTGGGTCGAATGCTTTGGTTTCAGAGTTCATTCTTATTTGGAAGTCATATTAAGCTATACAAAATATATAAGCTTATGACCGAATAATATGTAAGAACTCTCAAATGTACAATTATAAGTTCTAAATGTAGTACATAAACATATGCATGTATAAGGAAATTTACAATGTTTGTTGTTGGGGAGGGCAAATGATAAACAGCATCCAAAAAGGTAATTAACAGAGAGACGTCGCTACATGTGCCACACCAAAGATACAATAATCTAGCAATAACAATAGCTCCAGCACTTATCTATTCAATGCACACACATATGTACATATATATGTATAAATATCATCTGTTAGCCGAAGTGTGTGTATTGCATGTGTATATACGAGTGTGGGTGTATATGTATGCGAATGCCTGCTATCGGTACAACGAGAGGTGATGGAAACCAACCATTTCCAAGTCAACAAACACGTCAAGTGTTTGATAATGATGACGATGATCATTCGGAGCTAGCTGTTCATAATTATGTTGAATCAGATTATATGTAACCACAAATTGGCAATGATTGGCTCCTACACAATTCTAACTGCAATGCGAATATCAAACAACAAAAAAAGGGAAACACAGATGTTTATCGCCTAACGCTACCCAAAACCCACCAGCAGAGATCCCTAATGCAGGCTGCGATGTGCTATTTTGATAAGAAAAAATCTAATCAAAAACACAAAATAATATTTATAAATAATTTCGATTGAGGGGGCGGGGCACACGAGGGCAATAATATTTGTTTAATTGTCGGTCAATTGAGCATTTCACTTGTTGTTTTCGCTATATTGTTGTTATTATTGCGATTCTACTCTAAATGCCGTAACGTATACATATGTAGAAATTAGCTCGTCAGCGTGACAATTAATACTTATGACTGTCTACATATGTATTTGTATGTATGATAACTCGTCTGCCGACGTCTGATGACGACGGGAATCCCTAGCAAGCTTTAGCTTGGCATTTAATGGCCTCACCTGCCCATCAAATGTGGATCGCATGGCAAAAACAAAAAATTTAACTAAATTGACAAAAATTTAACTTTTCGATTCGTTGTCGGCTTTTGTCGTTGAGAAAATCAATACAAGCTCGGATTGCCCAAGTAAGCGAGTAATTCTTTTTTTTTTCTGTTTTTTGTTTTGTTAACTAAGAATCTGTCGTGCGGCTGAGCGCATATTCATATATGTACATATTTATACTTTGCATATTGTATTGTATGTTCATTTATATATGTAAAAAGATAATATATGCACTCATATCGACGCAAAAACCGCAATGCCATTTCATTGTTACATACACATATATTTACAATTATTTATAAGTACATATATGTTCATGTATAAGAAGTTATATAAATCTGTTTCTGTATTATTAGCAACAGCGTTAAATTCAACAGAATATGTCTAATAAAACGGTTGGTGTTGATTTTACACAAATTAATTGGAAAGCTAATTATTTAAAATAATCGTTTCCATTGACTGATTATACTCTATAATAAAACGGAAAGGGAAAGGGTAGTTGAATATTTTCATTAATACAAATATCGAACGTTAACTGCATGTTTTCCATATAATGGCAGACTTCGGCCGAACCAGCTGTTTAAGGTCACAAATCAACGCCGGCATATAAATATGTACATATATAGATATTATAATACAAATTTTTATATAGACCCACTAGGTTATATCATTGTGCGTGATTTAGCTTCCAACCAGGCAGTCATCATTATGGTGCTAATGGAGTTTTAGGGCTTATCTTATCTTTGGAGAGCATTACTATACGAAAAAACATCAAGAACGTGATCCGATAAGCATCCAAAATTAAATTTAAAGTGGGGCTAGGAGGGCTTTTTGTAACATGACACAAATTGAATACTTCAATTTGAGGCCGAGCAACGCGCGCATCATTCATTGAGTAGCCAAAAGTCCAAGGAATTACATCACGATTATATGCCAAAAGGCATAAGACGAAAACACTGGCGAAAATGCACACACACACACACACATCAGCATAAAGATATGCGCAATTGTGAGGTTAAGTTCAATATATGTTTATGCACTGCTTCGATTACATACACAATTTTTTAATAGAAACAACAACAGCACACTCACCTTAACCGAGTCCAGTGGATACATAACAACATGCTCCAATACACCCGCTAAAGCACCAGCAGTCATATTTACACCGACGCTGGTTGTTGGCAGCGATTCGTAGTCGTCGATATTCATGGCGTTGTTGTGTCTGTGTTTGGGAGGCTTCTAATATCCAAGGTAGAATTTCGATTGGATCGCGTTTCTTTTGCTTTGACAGCGTGTGCTGATGATTTCTCTATTCTCTGGCATGCGCTTTAACTTTCTCAGCGAGTTTCGAGGCACTGCCAGCAGCTGATAAGTAAGCACGCACCCGTTTGGCTAATGATGTTGCGTTCAATTATACAAACATACCAACCAGCACACACACACACACACACTTATATACACAGAAATACTTTGACGCACTCGCGCATTAACTTTTGCTACTGATGTTGCCGTATGAATTATTAATACACCTCGCTTTAGGTTGAAGTTGAAGGACAAATACGCATCGATTGCCGGCGTACTTAACTTAACTTTCTGCACACTTGTAATTTTGTTGTATAACAGCTTGGTGTCTTGTGTGCGTCTATGTAGTTGAGCACGGTGGATGTATGTATGTATATATGTAGTGCATATATGAGACGACAACGCGAAGCTATAATTGACGGGGCGTTCCACCTCCACGCACGACGAACAATAATGAAATGTTGCTATCCGTTGCCGATTTTGTTACTACTGCTGCTGCTGCTCGCTTGCGCTGAAATGGCTCTCGCTGCTGCTGCTGCCGTTGTTGTTGCTGTCACTGGGCGCTGCTGCCGTGGCGCATATTATTTAATGTGTACTAAAAAATAAATAATATCAAATTGTAAACGACTTGTACGTATGTATGTATGATAACTCACGCAAATATTTAATGATTGTAACAATCATTTAGTTTATTGGCCAACTACAAAACTCTGGTCGTGTTTGCGAGCTTAGTGTGCACGTGTGTGTGTATATGAGCATGTGAGAAAAACGCAGGTAAAGAGGATTGTCAAAAACAGCTTGTACTTCGATTGTATCGCATTTTGCTGCCCTGATTAAGCTCTGTACGCAGCTATGAATACTATCGATTTCCTATTATTTTAATGGGATACATACATATGTTTTTGCAAGTAGGTTTTGTCCTTGATTCGGAAATTACGTCCGATGGTATCTCTAAGAAAATAAACTAAATTAGTTACTTTGCAGTAAAATGGTCAGGCTTTTTGAGAAAGCTGCTATCGTTACAGCTGTAACTATAAAATAGTTGTTAGGAAATATAATTTCAACTAGCTGGCAACTCTGTGAGTCATATATATATGACCTGCCTGTATCGCGACGGCGTCATTATTGTGTGCGAAAAGCGGTCGGTCGTTCGAATTCTGACGGAACTTACAACGAGACTTGGTGGAAGACTAGTAGTGACGTGGCCATTAGGCAAAGTAACTGTTTTTGTGCCCCAGTCAATCAATTTCTATAAAATATGAAGTACTTTCTGCTTCTTAGCATTTTGCTTCTAGCAGGTTAGTTTTGTGCCATTGCCACGCTTCGTAATTTTTTTTTGCCGGCCTTTTAACCTAGTTTTTAAATAACAAATATTTCTTAGGCTTAAGCGAAATTGTCGCTGAGAGCGCTGATAAAGATGGCACTGAAACCATTGATTTGGATTTGGGCGCATTTAAGGAGGGTTCTAGAACAGGTAAGCTGATTAAAATATATGCATTGTCTACACGCCCCCTAGCGGTCAGTGATATGCACACGTCAGCGTTAAGCTTTACCGTTGCCCTTACTGCATACGCCCCTCATTACACAAATACAAATAAAATTAAATGTGTCTTATTTACTGCCCCACAGATGCTGAGACACTCAAGCGCGAAGAAGAAGCTGTTCAATTGGACGGCCTAAATGTGGCACAACTTAAAGAAATACGCGAAAAGGTCGGTAAACATATGTATATGTATGCACCAACATGCCTGCTATTAAAGAAACACAGGCACCCCCATTCATTAGACTTCATTCATTAAAATTACTAAAAGTTTATATATTGATTCATGTGGAACAATTAGGAATAATCCAAAAGTTTTAATAAGATTTGCCATTACATCACGCCACGATTTGTCTCTTTAACTAATAAGCTAACACTGATAGTAATAATACTATTTCTGACGTGTCTTTAAACTTATTGAATGCTCAATTTTGTGTTGTGTTTTTATTTTTCGCAGGCGGAAAAGTTTACATTCCAAACGGAGGTTAATCGCATGATGAAGTTAATCATTAATTCGCTGTACCGTAATAAGGAGATATTCTTGCGTGAGCTGATCTCGAATGCCTCCGATGCTATTGACAAGATTCGTCTGCTGGCGCTGACAGACCGCAAGGAATTGGATAGTAATCCAGAATTGCATATACGCATTAAAGCCGACAAGGAGAACAAAGTGCTGCATATTCTCGACTCTGGCATTGGCATGACCCATCAGGATCTCATTAATAATTTGGGCACAATTGCCAAGTCAGGCACAGCCGATTTCTTGGCCAAAATGCAAGATCCCAGCAAGGCAGAGGGTCAGGATATGAACGATATGATTGGACAGTTCGGTGTGGGCTTCTACTCGGCTTTCCTGGTCGCTGATCGTGTGGTGGTCACCACCAAGCATAACGATGACAAACAGTACATCTGGGAGTCGGATGCTAATAGCTTTAGCATTACAGAAGATCCTCGTGGCGACACCTTAAAACGTGGCTCCATCATTTCCCTGTATCTTAAAGATGAGGCTCAGGACTTCCTGGAGGAGGACACTGTTCGCGACTTGATTCGCAAGTACTCGCAGTTTATCAATTTCCCCATCATGATGTGGTCCAGCAAGACTGTGGATGAGGAGGTGCCAATCGAAGAAGAAGAGACTAAGACCGAAAAGACTGAAGATGATATTGAAGATGCCGAGGAAGACGTCAAGGTTGAAGAGGACACTGAAGAGAGCAAGCCTAAGACCAAGAAGGTATCCAAGACCACCTGGGATTGGCTTCTGATCAACGATAGCAAACCCATTTGGACTCGCAAGCCTGCCGAAGTCACCGAGGAGGAGTACAATGCATTCTATAAGAGTCTCACCAAGGACTCCAGTGAACCCCTCACCCAAACCCATTTCGTTGCCGAGGGCGAGGTTACTTTTAAGAGTTTACTTTACATTCCAAAGGTTCAGCCATCTGAGTCCTTCAATCGCTACGGCACCAAATCAGACAACATTAAGCTTTATGTGCGTCGTGTCTTCATCACGGATGAGTTCAACGACATGATGCCCAACTATTTGAGCTTTATTCGTGGAGTCGTCGACTCGGATGATTTGCCTCTAAATGTTTCCCGCGAAACCCTTCAGCAGCACAAGCTCATCAAGGTGATTAAGAAGAAGCTGGTACGGAAAGTGCTGGACATGATCAAGAAGATTGACAAGGACGCTTACGAGAAGTTCTGGAAAGAGTTCTCCACCAAGTAAGTAACTCAGTAGCGTGTTGATACTCACAGTTATCAAATAATGTTTCTTGTAATCTTCCTTCAGCATCAAATTGGGTGTTATGGAAGATCCCAGCAACCGTTCACGTTTGGCCAAGCTGCTGCGCTTCCAGACATCCAATGGCAAGGGCGTCACCTCGCTGGCCGAGTACGTGGAGCGCATGAAGGCAAAGCAGGATCATATCTACTATATCGCCGGTGCCAACCGTGCTGAGGTCGAGAAGTCACCCTTCGTTGAGCGTCTGTTGAGCAAGGGCTATGAGGTGCTCTATCTGGTCGAAGCTGTTGATGAGTACTGTATCTCGGCACTGCCCGAATTCGATGGCAAGAAATTCCAGAATGTTGCCAAGGAGGGATTCAAGCTAAACGAGTCGGAGAAGAGCAAGGAGAAATTCGAGGCTTTGAAGAGCACGTTCGAACCGCTAGTTAAATGGCTGGGAGAAGTGGCCCTTAAGAATGAGATCTCCAAAGCGCAGGTCTCGGAACGTCTAAGCAACTCGCCTTGCGCCCTGGTGGCCAGCGTGTTTGGCTGGACCGGCAACATGGAGCGTCTAGCCATGTCGAATGCCCATCAAAAGGCAGACGATCCACAGCGTAGCTACTACCTCAACCAGAAGAAAACACTAGAGATTAATCCCCGTCATCCACTGATGCGTGAGTTGTTGCGTCGTGTCGAAGCCGACGAGGCAGATGAAACTGCTAAGGAAATGGCTGTCATGATGTTCCGCACTTCAACCCTGCGCTCCGGCTATATGCTGCAGGAGACCGCAAGCTTTGCCGACAGCATTGAGCGAATGATGCGTGAGACGCTGGGCGTCTCCCAGGACGAGCAAATCGAGTTCGATGAAGAGGAAGATGATGATAGCGATGAAACACAGACAGGCAGCAGTGAGAAAAGCACAAATGCTGACGAAGATGATGAGGAGCAACAGCATGATGAGCTCTAAGAAGCCCGTTCACACACATCATCTAACATCACCATATTCATATTAATATTTGATTTGTGTAAATACATACATATACTACCTTATGCGGCATACAGACTGAGTTCATCATACACATTACCGTTGCATTTTCAACAGTACTTTCCTCTAGGCACGTGTTTAGTTCTAAGTAATCAAATTTCATCAACAACAAAAGACAGTAAAGGCTCTCAGCGACAGCATGGTTTTTTGTAGTTGCGTGCTCAAAATAAATGTAAACATTTAATTTCTATTAACAAATGCGAATTAAATATGTGTATAAATGCGAGTAAAGATTCAAAATACAATTAAACAAAACAGATAAATAAACAAAATTCAGTCTTATGGCAATCATAAGTTCTTCATGTCCGCGCAAAGTGGCTCATTGTTGACGGCTTTGAGGTATGTGTAATATTTGAGTTGATCTGAAATGTGTTTTATTGCCTCGTCCTGTGTAAATTTATATTCATCCATGAATAGACGAATTATCCAAAGTGGCAATAGGCCGTTAATGACTAGCGCGCCATGTGGCTGAAATAAGTGGTGAAAGTGGTATTTATATTTTTAAGAATTTACAGCTTAGCTAACTTACGCTCTTCTTGTTGTATATGCTGCCCAGTTTCTGAATCATACTGTTGTGAATTCTTTCATTAAGAATATCCATGATGTGGCAATGGTCAATTCCCTTATAGCTTGTAGTGTAGGACTTGTGCTCGCGCTCTTTGAAAAAGCGATCAAAGTCGGGACGATAGGAATCGAATGTTTTAATAACAGCGGCCTCGCTCATATCCTTCAGCAGACTAACATGTGATACGTTTTATTAGAAACAATCAACACTTTCCTGTGGTATTTGTAAAAACTTACAAGATCTCCACTTTACGCGGTTTTGGTATTTCAAGCAGTTTGTTTATATTCCTGAGGACACTCATATTAGCATGATCTGATCCGTCGTGCGAGGCACATTGCCACGAGCTGTCATTGCCGTTGGTTGTGTCCTTTGGTTTATGTTTGGTGGACAAAACCTTCGGGTTGGAATCAGCATTGCTTTCAGCCGGCTTGGATTGCCCTTTTTTTGTTTGTTTACTGATTCATATGCAAAAAGTAGTCATAATTTTTTTTGTTATCTATAAATTTATTTGGCTCATAGATACCTACCTCAGCATGAAATCATCATAACGAACGGGCCTCATCAAAGAACGTGCTGAACGACGTTCAGAAGATCTGCAATTAATAAAACGATGGTAATTGATAAATGTCACTAGCCGGCAGTGCAGCAAAACTAAATTGAAGTATACCGTGCTGTTGGGCTTTTTGAACGCTTGCGCGACCGACCGCGTGTCGGTGTTGTTTGTCCCTCCTTTGGAGATTTCTTGGCATTTTCAGTACCATGTGAAACCGATCGACGCTCACGTTTGCGGTTTATCTTTGGTGATTCTGGAATTTTTATTGTTGATGGTTCATTATCTGCATCCTGAAGTGGTTTTTCTGGTTTTCTGCAAACAATGAAAAACTGGAAAATTGTTTCTTAAAAATTGTGCAACTCTAACCTTATTTCTGATTTTTGCTTAGTTTCAACATAAGAGCTGAAATCAAAATTGTCATCCGGCATTGCAATTTTAGGATCACTGTAAAAACCATTACTATAAAATCAGTCAGCAAATAAATTAAATAATCCCTACCTCTTTCTTGATTTCAACTTCTTTTTCGATACAGAGTTGGAATCAATAGCCATATCGTGTGGCGCTTCTACGGGTTCACTAGAAATGTTATTAACAAAATCAGTCAAAACATTCAAGCAAATTTGTAATAATATTTACATGCTTTTCGTTTTTTTCTTGATTTTTCTAGCGCTCGATTGAACCATCGTGGACTTAGCTTTATCACTGGTTTTAGTCTTGTCGCTGTGCTTGGGTTTCTCTGTCTGCGTGTAGGTTGTTGTTGTTCTATCCTCATGAGACATATATCTAAGCACAATCTCTAGACCAATATCATCTTGGTGCACCTCGCTATCTTGCAAAAATTTTTGTGCTGCCTGCAGCTGTTCTCCAGCCACGCTGAGCAACACTTGCATGTTATCTATTAACATTTGGTTATTTAGATTGCGCGCATCTTCCGGCCAATTGGTCAAGCTGGCAAAGAGCCGCCATAATCCATTCTCAAGTCTTGCCCATCGCCCAGTTGTCATCCAGTTGAAATCCTTTTCCGGATCCTTTCCATATAAACTTACAGTATCCGGCAATATTTTGCATATGCAAAATATCTGGTGCGATCCAAACTAAATGGATATGTGTTAGATGTTGAACTGTAAGTCTGTAACCCGACACTTACTTTATACTGCTGCAAGACAACGCGGTGTTCGCCAGCGCTTGAGAACGACATTATTTCTACAATTCAAACGCCGGAATACAAGCAATATAATTAATCGGACAATTAAGAGTTGCCACACTGACATATGCAGCAAATTTTATCAGAGGGTTGGCTCGTTCAACTCAAAGCCAGTGCTTGAAACATAATAGCAAAACTTATCTTCCATACCGAATTTCTTCAAGTTATAAATCTTTAATTTTATAAAATAGTCTGTTTTTCTCTTATATTATGATTATGTTTCACACTTTGCTTTGCATTGCTTTTAGTAGTTTTGCAAAGCCTGCAACAGCATACCAGGTTTTATCATCAAACTAAAAGTTATCGAGTCTATCGGCAGCTGACACTTGCTGCCTAGTGTTGGCAAGCCCCACACTTTATTAAAACGTTAGGGCGCGAGCTAAAAGTTTAAATAAATTGGAAAATGAGTGAAATCAGTGCTGAGCCACACTACACTATCTGTCACGCATAGAATAGGTCATGTTTTGAGATTATCAGCATCGCGAGGTGAGCAAAGCAACATTCCCCAAGCAAGAGCGTCAGCCAAAGCGCAAATGCTAATGCTGGCAAATTTGTGTTTTCGTCAGTTTTAAATTCGATTTTGAACGAGGCAGTCGCACAGAAGTTCCAAGACAAAAAGCGTACACAAGTTGCTATCATTAACTCAAATCAATAACTTGATTACTACATACTTGAGTGAAATACCTCAATGAATGAGAAGAGCAATGATCGAGTTAAAAAAAAGATTTTCATTGATTGTGATCAGTGCTCTACTAGCCATATGTACAGCCAAGCCAGCAACAGGGCCAGAGCCAGATCTGGAGTCCGTATCCACATCGAAGCCTGACCTTGATAATGAGAACATTATAACGGACTCCAATGAAGAGTATCTAAAATCGTATGCCGAAAAAATGCAAAGCTATATGAACACCAGCGTGGCACCATGTGATGATTTCTACGAATACGCGTGTGGCAATTGGAAAAACGTAAAACAGGAAAGACAGGCACAACACAAACGTAGCAATGTTATGGACATTGCATACACGCTCGCCGATGTTGCCGAGGAGCTACTATTGGCGAACACAACGCTCGCTGAAGATTTGGGCTATGGTGCTGAGCTGGAAATTGCAAAACAATTCTATAATGCATGTCTCAATGCTCAGCTGTATCCGCTGCAAGCTAGCGACCCCGCTTATCTGGCGCTTATCAGGTCGATTGGTGGCTTCCCTGCTGTGGATGGTGATGCGTGGCAGGCCTCGAATTTCAGTTGGTTTAACATGAGCTCCCACTTGACGAACTACGGTGTTGCGGGACTTATCAATGAGAAGATTTTACCACAATATCCGTTTTTGCCCTATTTTTTACTGCCTGAACTTGGATTTGACTATATTGTGCACTCGGATAATATTGGCACCAACGAAACCAAAGGCTACAAGCTCAATGAGAAGCGTATGCGTGGCTATCTAGAGGCCTATGGTTTGTCGATGGAGCAGATTGCCGATGTAATAGCTGGTGTATTTGCCTTCTGGCGAGATGTTCTACAAATTGCGGATGAATTTGATGATGATTCGGATAAATGTGATGTGCTCTCATCAGAACAAGAAACTGAACCCTTCAATCAATGGGATCAATATTATGACATTGCCTGGAATGGTCTTAAGTTTGGAGAGACACCGTATAATCGCTACTGCGATTATTTCTACTTTAAGCTGGACAAGGTGTGCCAGAATCATAAGCCCGCGGTTGCCAACTATCTGGCCATGAAGCTTCTCTATCGCATGGATGCCAAGCTGAAGGCTACCAAGTTCCAGCGTGATCATTGTATAGTCAGTGTTCAGTACTCATTGCCCTATTTGCTCGATAGACTGTATTTTGTGGTGGGTTTTTAATCTTTGTAGCTAACATTCTATCTGCCTAACAAAATCTCTTCTGTATAAATTAAGAAATACTTTACGGAGGAAACTCGTGCAGAGATTGAAAATTTAATTTTGGAGCTGCGCAAGAGCCAGTTGGCGATGTTGCAGGATGCCAATTGGTTGGATGCAGATACGCGCAAGGAGGCGCTGCTCAAGGAGTCCACAATTATGCCACGAATTGGTGCATTCCACGATCCCAATCTCTCTGAGATCCTGATACGGGAAATGAACAATCTGACATTGGTTCCCGGCACCTATGCCCAGAACAACATCAACTTGAAGCAATTCAGCACGTCCCTGAAACGCTACAATGGCATTCATCACAAGACAATGGCGAACACCACAAAGCCGCTGGAATTGTTGGTTGGCATGCAAGTGAATGCTTTCTACTATAACATAGATAATTCGATAAATGTAATGGCTGGCATACTGCATCCACCAGCATATCATCAAAAGTGGCCCAACGCATTGAAGTTTGGTACCATTGGGTATTTGGTGGGTCATGAGCTGACCCACGGCTTCGATAGCACTGGAGCCCAGTTTGATAGTAATGGCACAGAGCGCAGTTGGTGGACCAAGAAATCCGGTGAGGTGTTCAATGAGCGCGCCAAATGCTATGTCGATCATTTTGATAACTATTTGATACCCGAAATCAATCGCAAGATCAATGGTAATCAAACCAAGGATGAGAATATTGCAGATAGTGGCGGTTTGCTTGCAGCAATGAGTGCCTATCGGAGCCACACGAAGCAGCTGCATCTGGACAGCGAGAATAACCCGGCGAGCATACAGAAAAATGAGCGGATGCCTGGTTTGGACTTGTCGCCAGAACAATTGTTTTTCCTGGGATTTGCGCAAGTGTGGTGTGCCGACTACAAGGAAGAGCACTACTGGGAGGAGCTGACCAATGAGCATACGATGGACAAGTATCGAGTCATTGGCGCTGTGGCCAATAATGAAGATTTCGCTCAAGCCTATGGCTGTAAACGTGGCAGCCCAATGAATCCGCAAGCGGATAAGTGTCGCATATGGTAAAACACCGATGGAAATGCTACGTAAATCGGCTTATCAGCATAATCCCTGTGCTCTCGGGTTCATTGAGCAACAAATGTGTATATGTGTACAATTTGTATGTAAATATATAGCGGCATGCGACATAAAACAACGCGCACAATATTTTTTTCAGTTGTTGATTATTTGTGGTGGCGATTTGATTAATTCATTCAAAGAGCAATTTAGGTTTAGTGTGGAACGAACTCTGAGGACTTGTACGCATTGGGGCCGTTGTAGTTCTCAATGAGCAGCGATTTGTAACGACGTAAATTCACGCTGAGACTCTCCTCACGTCCCTCGGCCGAAAGTATAACAACACGTGAGATAACAAGATGCGATGGATTTGTCTGACTGAAGCCGCGTATTACATCAATCTCGTCGCCCACTTCCAGCTGCAATTAAATGAGATTAAGATAAGATATTAGCAAAGAACAAAACCGTTTTTGTTTACGTTTGTTTGCAGATTCACAAGTGAACGTTGAGGTTACAAGTATTATATTTCCAATAGATAAAATTAAGGTTGTCCAAGTTTTTACTACGCCTTAGTTCAACTTACTTGCACACTCTTTTTCTGTAGTTTCTTTCCATTCACGCGGATTTTGCTCTCATAGAAATTAAGCTCCACTTTGCTGCAATCGAAAAAGATACACGTTAATTTGAATGAAACCAAGCGATCTGAGAGTAACAGGGACAAACTCACTTTCTGGCCATGCCAAGTCCGGATTTAAGCAGGGTATCCGCTCGTAGTGAGTTAACTTTGGTTTTCACTACTTTTGAGTCGCGTTCATCTTTAAACTCATCGTCCGCATCGTCATCGCTGTCAATGTCTTCAGTTGTTCTTGAGGATTTCTTGTCGTATTTATATGCCAATTGACTGGTGTGTAATTGCGCCTGAATGTTTGCTGATACTGCATACTGTGTAGTTGTTGTTGTGTTTAATAAACCACAGGTCGTGGATGTCACGAATTTTCGTAGTCTTGCTATTTGCCTAATGCTTCGAAGCATTTTTTGTGCGGCTCTTAAAATTATGATAACAATTGTATCAAAACATAACCTAAAACTGAACAGCTGTTTGCGTATACAACGCGTTGCCAACCATTCGTTAGTTTGTTTTGTTTGGCGGCTGTTGCTTCTTATTTTTTTTCTTGTTGCGTTTCTTTTTTGGTTTTTTGTTTGGATTTGCACGAATCTGATGCACAATAAGTGGCTTATAGTCTGATAGATCTGAATGCAAAAATTCATCTTCATCTGTTTCAACTTCCATGCGCTCAATAGTTGGCAATGTTGTGGTTGTTGCTTGCGAGCTTTTTGTATTTTCAGCTGGTTTAGTTTCTGTGCTCTGAGTTTTCACAACTATATTGCTAAGCGCTGCTCCCAGTTGTTGGGTTTCAACTTGCACATCAATCTGGTCAAGCAGCAGAGCACCTCCATCGTTGGCGCATGAAATGTAATCACCACTCCATTCACCTTGTGCCGTGGGCTTTGGCACCACCACCTGTGGCTCAATAATCTCCACTTTCTTAATCTCTTCAACTTTTGGATTTCGCTTTTTTGCAACTTTTATAACTTTTTGTTGGACTGGAGGTTTCTTGTGTGCATTTACCCATTTCGCCAATTCAGAGCTTATTTTACTTAAATCCAACGGCAGCACCAACGCCAGCGCTCGCACTCCAAACAGTTCATAAGTCAGCTCTTCCAATTTGGGTTGTGCATAAATGGGTGCCGTTGGAATTTTAACTGCTGCGCTTGTTGCTATCAGTCGAATGAGATGTGTGGGTCGGAGACTCAGCGAAATAAGGACGCAGGAGAAACGGGATCCATTAATGGCACGCAGTGAACTCTCTAATCCAAGCTGTATATGTGACAGTGTTGCAAATGTTTTTTGTGTATGTTCACTATCTGATATGGCGGCTTTAAAAATATTTCCAAACTCTAGCATCTCATTTTCGGGTAGCACAGGACTGCAATAGATGAATTTGGTCAGTTTAACATATGCATATGTAAGATATTTGTTGATTACCTGTTCTGGTTGTATGGATTAGCCAAAATGGTGCGCAATTTTGGTAGCACATTCTTTTTGCCTTTCTTTTCTTTAAGTTTAATTTCGGATAAGCTCATTGCAATGCAAACTTGTAAACATAAAATATAAAGTCCACGCGAGCGGCAAATGCAAATAAACTAAATTTCACCAAAAATACCGCACATGGTAAGAAAATACTCATAGAATTAGTCAACACTTGTAAAATCATAGCACAACAATAGCAGCTGTTTGTCAGTAGCGCACGTGTAGTTGTTTTTACAATTTGTTTGCTAAAAATGAAACCAAAACCGCAAAAGACGCAAGGCCAATTAAATAAATTGGCTGCCAAGGGCCTTTCAAAAGGTGATAAAACACAAAAGCCAAAATCTAATTTTAAACAAAAGTACAAGCCAAAGCAGCAAAAAACGGTATGTCTCAATATTGAATAGAATGCATGGCATAACCAAAAATATATTTATTTGGCAGGACAACAAGCCGAACAAGCCTGAAATCCGTAAACAGATACGTCAGCAAAAGGCTGCCGAAGCAGAAGCGGAGCGCTTAAAGATCAGGGCTGAGAAAGATGCACGCATCAAGGCGTACAAAAAGAAGCGCCTAGAAAAAACGAAAGCCATCAGCAAAAAGACTCAACGCGGTCAACCATTGATGAAGGATCGCATGCAGCTGCTACTCAAGCAGATAGAGGAGATGAAGCGACAATAATGCTTATGTGAGTAAAGAGGTGGGTGGTGTTTGAGCGTAAGGCAATCAATGTCTACAAAATATCGAACAAGTGCCAACATTTTTGAGCTTCCGCGTACGCAGCAAATTAAATTTAATGCAACCTGTAATAAATTTTCACGCCCTTCACTTCCGGCCGTGCGCAACCCTTTGATTACGCGTTTCTTCGAACCACAAGCAACATACATATGTACACATACAATATGTGTATAAAATTGCCTGCATACTCATATGCAAATTTTTTAGCGCTGCAAATTGGTTTTTGGCAAACATTTTTAGCGCCTTATCGACGGCAGCATTTGCATTCTATTGCTGCCAACAACCCCAGTGATAAGGTCTCTTCCCAACTAATTCCCGCGCGTATACAATGCTGGAAAGGGAGTGAAGCAAGGGTTCGACAAACAAAGCAATTTGTTACCACCCACGTATCTATTGAATTTTTGACTTTTCACTGATATATTTAACATAATAATAAAAATAAATTTTTATACGCATTCCGTTCGCAACGTATCCGCTGTGCAAGAAAAGTGATTTGCTGTTGCTTGGTTTTGCATATTGAAGTTTGACATTTGACTTTTTGTTATGAATCCTTTTGATATCCATTAAAATTAATGAAATAGTAGTAATTGTATATATCTTAAAAAGTATACGACTTTAATATTCAATACAAAATTCGAATCAATGCAAAATCAAATGCGTGAAAATGTCAAATAAACGCTTCTTGTAGCGCCACTTGAAATCATTGGCAGGGCAATAATCGCGTTTTTTTTTTTTGTAGTCATTCTTAAGTCAAAACCACCCGCGTGGTGAAAGGGCAAAGAACCGGCACAATAACAATCAGCATGTGGTCTCATATCCGCCATTGAGCAAATGCAAACAAACGAATATTCACTTACTATGGCATATTGGATATTGCAAAACTATTGCGCTAACGGGTAACCCCTTTCGCAACTAACACCCCGTTCTCCGTTCTCCATTTTTCATTCGCGCAATGCGTTGACACAAAATCGCACTAAATCAAAAATTATACTTTATACAAATAAAAACGACGGCGTCGCCACGCACAAGGAACGGAAGTCGTCGCTAGACCCTGTGGCCATAAATCTCATATAGTTAAATATTGAATTACGCAGGATGTAGGTTGTAGGACGTGGATGGCACGAAAATGAAATACAAAAAAAAGGGTTCAGCCACATGCATTTCATATACAATATTTTCAATTTTTGTGGGTCAAAAGGATGCTCTTGCATATGTTCCTCTATCTATTTTTTATCCCTTTTCTTTGCTTTCTCTCACTGCTTTCTCTCTTTTACTTTTCCCACTATACTATGTGTGTGACATTTTGTTAGCGTTTGTTTTGTTCCGTTTATTTAATAATAAAATTCTGAAGTTATGAGCACTTTGGGCAGAAGGGGCCGGAGCACAGTTTATATGTCGATAATGAATAGTTATGGTTATTTAACGGAGAAGGGGCGACATTCAATGTAAGGATGTTACATGCATTAAAGTACTTATAGTATCTTTTGTTTAGCTCGCTTATAATGCAATTTATGCATGTTGATATTAGTTCAGTTGTCAATCGACCCATGGGTGCTCAATGGGTTAACACACTGGGTTTTTCTCGCACCGTCAAAGGGGGTTTTACTATCTTGTTTGCTATGACTGAGCACGCTCATCGTTTATTCCAAGCTGATAAAAGTTGCTCGACAAGGTTATCAAAATATATTGTTTTTTGCGAGCCTTGTTTGTGTATTTAAGATTCTCGCTAAGCTGTGAATGATTTAGTCTCGTTAACAACTTTGAAGATTTGTATTTTGTTTAAACAAAATTTCAATGAAATACTTCAAGTTTGAGTGGCTTTTGTTCACTGCATTTTTACTATGTATTTCGGATGTTATAGCCGCACCAAAACGCAAACCGAAAGCTAAAGTCAAACAGCCAAAACCAAACCAAACAGTTAACGTACATGTTCATCATCATTTTAGTAAGCTCTTAATTGAACTATCTCTTTTACAGTTTATTTAAAACTTAAAATTCTTTTATATTTGCAGGTCTTCACATTGGATAAAAATTAGTTTTAAACATAATTTATATAAACTAATATTTAGTTTATTAAAGAAGAACTTTGTACTGTTTGATTAAAAATGTAAGGAAATCAATCTAAAACTATGCCGGTTTCAATGGAAGTCTTTCGATCATGTAAGTTTCATCAGACTTAATAAAACACCCTGGAGAAACCCACAAACGTTCTCTCCCAGACTATTTTCAGCTGATAACATAATTAATGCAATCTTTCCATTGAACACAAATATTTGTTGGTTTTTTTGCAGAAGGCGTTCATTGAGCTCATTCCTCTACCTATTGAATCTTATGCATAACTTACTGAGCTTCTGAATCTTGTTAACGACTTGGCAGGCTAATTAAATTCCTGCAATTACAAAACAAAAGCAAATAATAACAACAACAACAAGCGTAAGTTTACATTTTCAACGTTGCAGATAAGGAAGGAAAGAGAAAAACAAAAATCTGTCTGCCCAAAATTAACACCCAGGGCAGAGGATTTTCGCTTTCGCCGAACCGTAAAACTGTTTTCCCAAACAATTTTTGGCTGAGCGCAACTTTTACTTTTGGCCCTCACATAAATCTGCTATGCGGCGGTCTTTGGTAGGAGATTGGTATGTATTGCCTCTTATCTGGCTAAAATATTAACGGTTTAAGCTTAATTACAAATGGCGACGATGCCGTCTCACAAATTAGCTGCTAGTAGCAACTGTACACCCGGAGAGGGGGGGATGAACAGGGGAATGGGGCAGCCATTAGAGTAATTATTTACAACAATTTCAAATTTTACACATGAACACACAACGAATTACAATAGTATAAAATGGCGTTGCTGCAGAACAACAAAATGTTCTCCCCGTTGCATTTTTGCGTTTTCAGTTTGGGGAATTTGAGTGCGCGGCTCATAAATAACGAAAGTGCGCTACGTAAATCATTAGTAGACAGTAGTGGGCGTGTCCTTTCGCCCCACACTCAAGGACAACGAATGTGCATGTAAATTTCGAAATTTTCAACAATTTGCAACACTTTTTGGCGAACACGTGACCAGGCAACCAGGCAACAACAACTACGGTCAACCCCTTTTTTTATGGAATGTGCGCATAAATTTCAATTAAAATTGAAAAGCCATGAAAAACAAAATCCTTTCCCCACTTCACGCCACTACAAATGACAATGCCACAAAAAAGTTGGTCAGTTTGAGTGGCGGCAACAGCAGCAGCAACAGCAGCGCTGTCTGGTGTTTTTCAGTTTTAATTGTGTGCCACAGGTGCAGGCAAGCATGAAAGTGGCCAATTTTGATATGGGCGATAGGAAGTACTAGTATCTATATATGGGATGGCAAAGGATTCGTGGCATATATTTTTTGAGTATTTCTTAATTGAAAAATAATTTGCCAGAAGTGCCAATAATTGCCAAAACCGATTCCACTTTAGGAATGTCGCAAGGTCCGGTATTGTCGTGGTCAACAGCACACAGAGAGAAAAATTAAGTAAATTTGTAACTTGGTAATTGTATTTGTATCTTATTTGAAGTAGGAATTTAGCGAGAAAGCTTCACTTCAAAAATTGTACTAATCCTTATTAAACCAAGAAAGCGTATTTGCAATTTAAGACATTGTGTTCAGTGTAAAAGGGTTTAGGTCAATTCGAAGCGATTTGATGTGTGAAAATGCGCTCGAAAGTATGCAAGGAATGTGTTTGTGGGAGGGATTTATAATTTATGCAAATGAAAATGAGTGTGTATAATGAAATAGTTCCCGAGTTGGGCTGGGGAGTCCAGCATATTTAACACTTCATCCATCATTCGGACTTGTTCCGATTGCCATCCGACAGCCGACGAGCTGCACGACTGTCGCAACTACTATTATAAGCCGACACTAAAACCATTGAGGCACTTCAACAGCAAACTAAGCTAACAACAAAAAATGAGGAGTAAAGCTGTATTTTGGTCGATTGGTTCGTGGAGGGTTGATCCGAATGCTCCGTTTGCTTTTTAACTTCTTACGCAGAGAGTTGCGTTGCGGCGGCGGCGGGGGGAGCGACTAACAAGCGACGCGTGGCGTTTTCCTGTTTTCACACGCTGCGGACTGACAAAAGTACAGTTGACGCTGACTGTACAGTTGGCGGAATGCTTTTGTTTGTGTCAGTGTCATCATTACATAACCTCACAAAGCACAACATAATTCACTTCCTGCGTAGGGTGGAATCTACTGCTATGAGTTTAAAGTCGCATAACTCAAAAATTAAAGTGACCATGTGACAATTTTCAATTTCAACATTGTCCATAAATCAAATTGCGTTCACAAGGACATGCCGCAGGACATCTGCGCAGAGGGTTCAAAGCACAGCGCTTTGATGAGTTTATTGAAAAATTGCATGACAGTTTTTTGTTTTTTTTTTTCTCGTTTTTTGGGTGGTTTTGGGCTGATTTTACGCCGTGAGTTCCTGTCAACACTCGTCCACTCTTGTGTGGCATGTGTGACAGTTATGAGCATTTCCAAATTCAATTTAATCAAAGTTTTTCAGGACATCATCAAGTGGGAAAATGGTTTTTCCTCCCAAAAAGAAAAACAACGTCAAATAATCACATTAGGGGATTTGGGGGAACCCAAAAGACAATGCAATTTTTGTCTGCGGATTTGCGGCATGTGTCAAAAATTTGTGAGTGCAAAAAAAGTGGACTTAGGCGCAACACATGTGTGTGTACGCCTGTCTGATGATTAGCAAGGACTAACGAGCAGTGCTTTGAAATTCAATTTTTAAATTGCCAATTGGAGTACCAGAGTTCCAAAATTTCTCCTCCCTTTTGTTTAGGCAATAAATCTCGAGGTAGTCTTAACATGTCAGCGCCACTTATTTGCTTATTTCGTAGCATAGAGTCCAAGATTTTATTCAAATGCCAGTCAAGAAGCAACAGGAAACAGGCAGGAAAACGCTTTTTGTGGGGACATCTTTTAAGCTTACTCTCTCTCTCTCTTTAACTGTAAATCTACAAATTCCTATTCACAAATCCCAACACAAAGCCGGTGACTTTGATTTATAACAGCGGGGCGTGGTATTTTTAATCTACGAGTACAAAACCCAAGCAATGTCCTTTCGGAGGAGCTTAACCCTTTTCGCTACTGCATGATAATTATTCAGGGTTGCCTTGTAGCAAATTTATGGCCAACATCTTATTTGTGGCATGCGTCTAAGAATTTTCCAAGCTACTTTCACTCTGCTTAATGAGTTTTCGTTTGTGTAATTGGCAATTTTTTGGATTTTAAGGTTATCCTTTGCCAATGGCCAGTGGTCAGTTTCGAGATAAATTTGCGGCCAGATTCTGTGCCACAAACAAATGTTGAATGTCTGCTACGAATTTCAGTTGCAGCCACCAACCACTTGAGGCACCACTTGAGTATCGTCAGCATGACAATAACTTTCAACGCAAAGCAATTTCTGTAAAATTCTACGACTTCGTAACTAATTAGCGCAAACCATAAAAACAATGAGCTTGGCGTGGCGTGGCTCGTCAAGAGACCACAAAATGTTGCAACCCCATACCAGGGAATCCTACAGCTAGACAGGGTGCTGTGTGCACCCCTTACTAATGAAGTTTGACATGATGCTGACGCGAATTGGTTTGAGGTTGAGGTTGAGGCATCAACGTCAACAAGTGAAAGTCAGAAAGTTACAGCTCAAGTTTTCAAGCGACATCGTTAAAGGATCATAAAATGCATTAAAATTAAAAACGTGTTAAAATGTTCAAATTCAACTTGTTGCCAGCACAATTTTTTTTTAATGAGCTCTTAATGAGGCGCCACAAAAGTCAAGGCTTCGGGGTCAAACAGCGCAATCAAAATCGGGGAAAAAACCAGAAGAAGTAAATAGAAGATTTTTTTTTAATTTGCGCCTAACATGAACTTCGTGCGCAGTTTAAAAAATCGTAAATTAAAAACAATATTTTAATGAAAAAAAATGTTTAGATCTAAACTTGAGCATATGCTGTGTGTGACTTTTGTTGCTGCTCATAAATTATGGATATTTTGTATACGAAATTAAAAAAAAAACAACATAAATAAATATGAAACCAATGCGAACTGCGCTTTACTCTACTTTACTCGCCTTTAATAAGGGTAAATGGTCACACGCAGCAGCAGCGGGTAGTCTGCCCTTGTGGGCGTGGTCTTCGCAGGACGCCTGTGTTTCCTTTTTATTCATTTTGTCCATTGTCAGCATTATAAACGTGAAAAATATGCCTTTTATTTCAAAATTTGTAATTTGTTTTCGGTTGTAAAAAAACACTGAAATATGAGGAAAAAATTGCCACAATTTTACAAAAGGGGAACAACAAATGGATTCTTTATTAGATTGACAGCCTCGGGGGTTGAACTCAGAAACGTGGGAACGAGAAAGAGAGTGAGAACAGTCCCATGTAGAGCTTATCCTACTAAGCCTATAAATTCACTCGACTGCTACTAGCTCCTCTAATCAGCCAGAGAAGACAAACACACACGTCCTGTGTGCGCCTGTCTGAAGGAGATGTGCAACTATCCCACCCATAAATTAAACATCAGACATATGCAAAGGCGTAACACCAAAGACAACGCCAACTCAGGTAAAATTTATTGTCGCTAAAAAAAATTACAAGAAAACTTGATCAAAGTTACACTGTGCAGCCGAAGAAAAAATTAAGGTGCGACAAAAGTTTGTAGGTTTAAAATAATTTTGAATTCGTATGCCGACGAGTCCATTGATGTAAGAAATATCTTATCAAAAACAAGTGTCTTTTATATAAATTTCTTTTAGAAAATAAAACTCAGTTAAGGCAAACATGTCGTGCAGTGTAATTAGAAAAAGGGCTGTCTGTGCATAAGAAGAAGCGTAGAAAAAGTTGCAACTGGTTTTGTGGCGGCGCTTAATTTTTAACGCCAGGCCGTGAAATTTATTGTGGCGCCACTAAATTTGAGTTAATCTCCGTACAGCCAAAAGCCAGAAGGACTTAAAACAGGCAGCCACGCACGGCTGATGATGATGAGCAAGTTTCACGGGTGGGTTTTCTTTACTTTTTTGTATTTTCTTAAAATAAATCGTAGAATATATTTTAGTGTTTGGTGGTTTGACTGTACCCAAAAGTAGAAGTACGTGATCCGGTTGAATGTTTTAAAGTGTCAGATGAAATCCCAGCGCTGATGCCACTTTTGCGAATGCAGTAGTGCTGTCAGCCAAGTTATTGCGGAATGAGGGGCAACAACAACAACAGACGGGGAGGTGTGATAAGTGCTTTTCAATAATAGTCGTAGTATGTGCGTGCTGTGTTGCTTTGTGTTGTGTCTGACACTGAGTCGACATTCTTTGGCGAGACATGCCTCAATTTGGTCATCAATCAATTGACGAGCTAACGAGTCGCTTCCACATGTCCTTGTTGCAGCTTTCGAAGAGTATTGAACAAAAACAAAAAACCTGAGCACGTAATTTCGTTTAGCCGTGCCGAGGTTTTCAACTCTTCCAAATTGACCATGAGCGATGGACTCGAATTGAAATTGAAATCCGAGTCAAGGAGTTTTATGGAGTTAAGGAGGCTTTTTGGGCGCTATAAATTACAATGCCACGCCCCCTTGCAAAAGAAAAGGCTTAACGGCAACCATAAATATTTATTAATGAAATTAACTGCTTTCCGCACAATATTCAAATGCCAACGCAAAGCCGTTCAAATAATTAAAATTCATGTTGAGCAAAACTTCAAGGCGGGGGAATTGAGAGGAAGTTGGATGGGTGATTTAACTCATGACGCAATGATCGCCTTGGCAAAAGTAGATGATAACACAATTTTATAACTGCCATAAGCCCATTAAAATATGGTGGAGCTTGCTCCAAACCAGACCTGAAGCTACACTAAAAAAAAGTTCCACTTGTAAATACTTGAACAATATAATAATTAGACAAACACAAATTTAGTAGGACTAGAAACTCTAAACTTTTCCTAGTTCTATGGAATATTTTTCGAGTGTTCGACATCTGTCGCGTTATATATATGAGCACGTGTGTCTATATTTAATGCTAATGCTATGTATGTGCATGTGGTTTTTGGAAAAAAGGGTTCCACACATAATTTTCGAAAAATTATAACCTTAATTATGGCCATGAGGCGTTGTCAACGTTGAATGTGGCTAACCAAAATGGCGGCTGACACAAAACAGCTATGTGTTTAGGGGTGTGGGCGTGGCGTGGCGTGGCGTATGAGTTTGTGGTAAAGTGGTTTTCCAGGTTGCCTGAGCCTCAATTGATTTGCAACCAAAAGCCCAAAAGTGGCGCACATTTTAATGAGCAACAAATTCAATTTAATTTTCTGGAATATATTCATTTTGCAATTCAAAGCCAACAGAAGACATTCATTTTCAATTGTCTTGCTAGCTGTTTAGTTTAGTTCTCCAGGGGAAACGCAGTGAGGCTTTTCATATGCGGCGCATTCAATTAAATTGGCATAAATTATACGGCCTGTGCACAGAGATCAGCGAGGTCCTTTACCTGGAACTACGACTCGGGGTCTTACGAACATAAATCAAGCGCTTTTGACAGTTGCTGCCACATTGGCCTTGGCTGCCACTTCAAATGCAAATCAAAAATGTAAGCGAACATTTCAAAAACATAAACTTGTCGACCAAACGCTGTAAACGCCCCCGAGAGTCCTTCGCACAGTTGCCACAATTCGCCACGCTCTGACTTTTAAATGCGGACCGTTACTTGGGATTAGCGACGGCGTTTACATGTTAACACTGCAACCAAAAGATATACAATTTCAAAGCAATAAAATTGAATCGCCCCCAAAATTGCTTAACAGCGTGTCCAGCGCAGCATTTTCCTTTTTTTCTACATTTTCCTCTTTATTTTTTTTTCTGTTATTGGCCATTTAGAACACGTTTCCGCCGTGTTTTCCTAATGAGGTGATAATGTTTCTTTGTGCGCGTTTTTTAACACACAATTTATTGGTATTATAATTGTGTTGCCTGCTTTTAGGCGGCCGCATAAAATATCCAAAGCTTGAAGTCTTGAACAGAGTTCGTTTTATTTCAACAGCTGCTGGTCGAACGTAAATCAATTTTATGACTTTTTAATGAAAAAAATATAGTGAAACTTTGATAAAGTTGCAAACAGCGAAAGCAATATAGATTTTGATAAATGTCTCATAGATCAATGGCCCGCCCCGGCATTGTATATTGAAAATTTATAACTATTATTTACAGACGATTAAATAATGTTCAAATGTGATCAATGGCAGCGCTATTGATAAACTTTTGTTTGGCTGCAACGCAAATTGCAATCATTTGTTAAGCTTAAACCCTTTGCAAACAAAGAGCGCTCCGTCTAATGAGGCAGCCATAAATAGGACTCAGGACATGAAGGATGCCAAACAAAAATATTGATGCTACGTTTTTGCCTTGGCTCACATTGATAAATGACCAAACAAATGCTTTGGCCTGGCAAAGGCGTGACGAAAATCCAATCAAGTTGTACAAATATACAAGGAAAAAAAACAATACATATATTGGTCACTCCTCTCCCTTTGCCTCACTAGCCGTTGGTCAAATCCTGCAGCATGTCCATTGTCCTGTGTCCAATAACAAAACTAATATAGAAATTAGGTGTGTAATGTGCTGAGCAAGCTATAAATATTTCGTATATATTTTTATCCAGCTTGACAAAATATTTGCAAAAATGTTTTGCACCAGGCTGAATTTTGTTTTGGTTGAGTTGAGGGTTGTTTTGTATACTCTATAGTTTGTAGAAGGGGCAAGTGGAAATGGTGTCTATTTCAAGTGTTTGCCACATGTGACATTTGTCATCATGATTCGGCCATAAATACAAACTGCGCATCCATAAACAAACATTTACCAAAGCGGCCAAAACTTATAAAAGCTGCAGAAAGAGGGAAGAAAGTTGCAGATTTATCCAGATGCTCCTTAAAGATCCTGCTCAATTTGTCAGCTTCTTTAACAGAATTGTTGTTCAATACTAATAATAATAATAATTGCCGGATCTTTTTGTAATATTTCGAGCCTTGCCTTTGGGGTAATAATTCTAATTTAAATTTTATGTTGATGATTGAAGTGTCTGCCTTTGATGTATGCACAAGATGCAGGCATATGAAATGTGAAACTATCGATAATGATGTTAATACATTTGAGATGAGCAAACAGACGCACGGCTACGTCAATGGCAACCACAGCCGAACTTAATTAAAGATGCATAGACGGTGCCTCAAATTTGTCAATGGCAACCAAGGAGCCGCAAAAGGCAAACAATCATGGGTTACCCACACACATACGCATACGTACACATCAATCGCCTGTCGTCTCCAAATGGCTAAAAGGTTGGAGAACAACCCTTTTATCCTGCTCCTTGCAGGACTTCATCATCATCATCATAACCACTTTATGGCCGGTGACGTGAAACTATTTTAATGTGTTGCAATTAAATTAACATAAATTTTGTTGTCAGAAAGCAGCCTTAGAAATATATTTTGTAATCCTTTGGCCGTCGTCTGTTTGATTTTGGTTGGCACACGTTTTCCGTTGTTTTTAGCCCAAAAACACAATCGAGAGGGTGGAGAGTTGAGTTGAGCTGGTTCTCGTTTTGTTTGTTGCTCGTCGCATGTAAATCGCGCCCCTGGCACAATTTGATTGACGCCACACGACGCGTTAATAACTTTAGCGACGCCCTTTAGCCTGCGGCGCACTTTGATGGCTCTCCGAATGATGATAATGTTGATGATGATGATGATGATGACGCACTATCAGCCATAGCTACAAGCCGTCATAATTATATAGTGCGGGTCTTTTTGTTCCCAATGTTTGTTTTAAATAGAGCTTTCACTATATTTGTTTATTATTTAGCGGGCTGTCCCTGGCCTGTTTGTGTTCCTGTTGCTGGTCCCATCGCTTATTCCACGTGTCACGCAACCCAATTATTTTGTACAAACATGTAACTGTTAATTGGCAGCTTGTCTCCTGGGTGCGACACTCGCTTCTTCTTCATTCGTCTCGTCTCGTTTCGACTTTCAGATAGTTTTTTGCCCGCTAGTCATGATTGCTGAGATTGCTTTTGCTGAAAAGGGTTTATGAAAGAGAAGTCGTGGGTTGAAAGTTCCTAGTTTGTTGTGCCACTTGAACGAAGTTCAATGAGTGTGCAACAAAATGTTGTAGAGAAAAACGAAAGTTTCTGTAACTTTTCCTTAATATCATTCAACTTTTTACATATCAGAGCGCTTTAAACTGTAATTACTAAAGAATATACGCCAGTTTGGTAGCGACTACTTCCCAAGCAATTCACATGACAATAGCGTAAAAATGTTCGGAAATTTTTCCGCTTATGCTCTTAGATACAAGTATTGTATCTCATAGATATGTATATAAGTAAGTAACTGCTAGTGTAAGCAGATACTTGGCTGCATATGATTTATGATGCAGACAGACAGCGACGCACTGCACGCTGTTTGGCCAAAAAGAGATTTACGACTCTTTCACTTGCAGCACCACCACACACACAATGAGTATGCAAAAAGTACGCGCATGCAACGGTTAAAGGGGGGCGCAACAACAAAACTGAAAGCCGTGATAAAGCAGCAAACACTCTGCACTAAGCTTAGCGTGTCGCATGCCACATGCCACACAGACACAAGCACACACATATGACATGTCCTTAAAAACTTTGACACGAGTCACGCAAACTTTAAAGCCAATTACAAGACATCAGCGCATCCTAATCCTGTGGCAATTTTCCTACCAACTTTCCGCGCAGTTGAGCGTTTAAAGTACTTCAAGTTTTTATGCAAAGCTTTTGTGGCATTTTGTTTTGTTTTTGGTCGAAGATAAGAAACAGACATCAATTGCTTGGCCTAATTGCTTTCCCTGCCCCCATTGCCACATGCACACTTGCCCCATCAAACATCGCATTTAATTTGTGTCGCGTCGTCCATTAGGCTATCGCCGAAAATGAGAAAGATACCAAAAACTTGCTTATAAAAATCAAGTTGAAATAACTTTTAGCCCTGAACTGATGTTCATATCCTGCTCCTGTATCCTGTTGTCACATGCAATAAAAATCATAAAAACTATTCAGGCAAGCTGAGGATGGATGGAAGGGGCAAGGAAGCAGCTGCGTCCTTTGTCTAGCTCGCTAATAGAGTTTCAGTAGCGCGTTTTTGCCAATTTCACTTTTCCTGCCGAAGGAAATCATTTTTATTATATCGAAGCTTTTGTAGTTTTCCGTTTGCTTTGTTTTCTTGTTGCTGCTGCTGCTCCTGTTGTTCTACGCTCAGACTTTGTGTCTGCTGCTGCTGCTGCCGTTTTGTGAGCATCCTTGAGTATCCTTAAGTGCAGCCTTGTCCATTTGCTTCAACGAGGAGTCTATTTTTATTTTTGTTTTTAACTTTTTTCTCATCACTTTTCCAGTGCAACGAGATGTAACGAGTTTTTGTTGGGTGGACTGAAAGAGGATACCGTTATCGATATCCGCTATTTGGACAGATTAGTGTCGAGTGCGCTTTTTGATGGCTTCATTCTATCGATGGCAATTTAATGATAAAGATATAAAATCGTTATTATTATTATTATTATTATACCCTGTTGGCATTTAATAATTGTAAAGGAAGGTATGCTGAGCAGCAGAGAACCAACGTTAAGTTTCACTCTGATAATTTTTATATAAGGCGAAATAGTATAAGGCTTAAGATTAAAGACAGTGATTTGAAATAAGGCAATGGATTTAAAATCTTTTACATATAACATTACAAAAATCATATCTTCTAGTCGTTGCCTTTTCAAGTGCAGCAAGTCTTCCAAGGATAAATGACTCATACCCATAATCAAATAAAAAAGCTGTTGCCGTGAGCCACCAATTACCAATTCCCCCTGCCCCTTAAGCTATTTCCCAGTTTTATGCACCACTTGAGAATGTCACAACAAGTCAACAGAGAACCCCCAGGTTTTTTTTTCTCTTTTTTTTGCTGTTGATGTAATGAGAGCGCGCTAATAACTCAGACCATAAAAAATAGGGAAATCAAATGAAAACAAGTTAAAACTTCCGTAAACGAAGGACAAACAACAACAATACTGCCTGCAACAACAAATTACAAAGAACGAAACGAAAAAAAACTCAACAGACCCCGAGAAATGGACGAAAGCGTCACCCTCCATCCGGACAGTGCTCGCATTTTTAAGTAGTCGAGTAATTACACGTTTAATTGCAATGGGCCACGGTTCGGTGAGGCCCAAAAATATGCTACAAAATAGGACGCAAGGAAACAAGAAAGAGAAGAAAAAAAACTTACTTAAAATGCAGACATTGAAATAATGAAAACTGTTGAAAAAAATTATGCAAATTTCGGCCGAATCGACACCAAAGTCCAAAGTAGCAAAGGGTGTTCCATAGAACATCTCCTGTTCTCCTGGCTTTCTTGCATATTTTCGTTAACGGATGCTGGTCTGTTTCCTGCTTCTGGTCTAGCATCTCATTACGTGTGCTGCCTGGGTAAGTGGCCGAAAAAAACAGAAAACAAAGTACAAAAGTAAAGCAAGAAGCGAAGTTCGATTTGTGCAGCTACAACAAATTCACTTAGCTATGCTGAGTGGAGTACCCCGTACTCCGAACCATTCTTGATGTACGCACATTTTTGGTTCCATTTATTAGATTTGTTTCAATTTTACCAAACCTAAGCCAACCCTCGCACAGCACGGCTTAAATTGTTTTATTATTTTTTTAACGCGCATTTGCCTGAATTTGTAATTAGCCAACGTGGAGTGGGTAGACTCAAAGATTGCTTACCAGGTCTGTTGTTTTTTTGTTTCCCCCCCTTTTTTTCATTAACCCTCCGCTTTTTTATGTACTTCTTGTTTTCCGTACAGACTGCATTGTCGGACCGTAACTATTGTGCTTATTGTAATAAAGTAATCAGAGTGTTTACTTTTAGGAAGTTGAATGATGAAAATGTATCCTTAAGATACTAAGCTTAACTTCCAACTTATATCGATATTATGTTATGTTTTCACTTAAAGAAAGTTATACAAATAATATTAAAATTAAAAGGTGCAATATTTTCACAGTGTAGCAGTTTACATTCGAAACTTTCCCAGTTCTCGCTTCATATAATTCAATTGCCTAATGAATAAAACTGTTCGAAGGCTTCCGTCACTTGATTCGCTGCCTTTCCCTTCCCCAGCAGGCAGCTGTACGAATTTTTTTTAAATATTTTAATTATGAATACTCTGCGTTGTAATGACTTTGTATCTTATGCTTGAGCCCTAAGGCGATAAGACTCTGAATCGTATTTTGCACTTGTTTCAGCTGTGAATTTCTCACGTTTTGTTTTGTCATCCGCTCAAATGGCAGTCGATGCCAGCTTATCAATGTCCGCACACTCAAATTTGGCGGATTAAATGATTAATAAAAGAAAATAATTTGTTTGCTGCACGCTAAAAGTCATTGTTACCCTATAAACAATTGACAAAAGTGAGCATTAAAAATGTTCTTTTGTTATTTATGTTGCTGCATAGTCACGCGCCCCACCCCGCACTCTCTCTCTCTCTCCTGGCCTTGGCATAAAAATTCAAATTATAACATAAAAATGCAGTTGGCACATGAGTTTGAATCTAACTTTTTATGATCAGGACGAGCGCGTGTCCTGACATTGCTGTCATACCAAATTGTATAATATTAATTTCTAATTGCATAAATTTGGCACACAGCGCAGCTTTCTGCCCTCCTCCTTTGTTATGTTTACGATATTTCTTTGGCATAAACTGGCAATCATAAAAATTAAAGCGCTCCAAGGTGTTTGCTCCCGCGCTTGCGGTTCACAACCTCGAGTCCTGGGGAGTCCTTACCTTCGGCTGGTTGGTGGTCTCGTGTCGTTTTTGGTTTTTATTTGAACGTCGCAATGCCAGCGAAATAAAAACAACCATCAAATGTCGAGTTAAAATGTTTTATTATTTGACTTTTATGCCAGACTCACAGACAGAGATCAAGAGAGCGAGAAAAACAATTGCCATTGGGCCGGGCCGTTTATTATCTTTTCTTGGCCCTGTCGCATGCCGATAACTTGCCGTTTTGGATGTTTGATGTCTTTGCAATCTAAACATTGACTCTAGTCCTCAACATCCTGCGGGGCATCCTTAACGGCGCAATATCTCTAAAAATGTTATTAAAATCGCATCGCAGGCGTGCCGATAAGCAACCTCATCGTATTCTCTTTTTTTTGCGGTTTGTTGCCTGCTTTTCGCAATTATTTTGATTTGCTGCGCTTGACTTGATCACTCCCCCCCTTTTAAACATTGGTTAAAGTCCAGTACAGTCTGTCTGAGGTGCTAATACCAATGACCACTTTGAACCTATAGGATGAACCTATCCATAGTCTCTTACCCCAACTAGTCTCAACTCTAAAGCTTCTATTCATACTCATAATAATAATGGAACAATGAAAGACAGATAACAATTTGTTGCCATGCTGATTTATGTGAGTTTTTTTCATGCTCGTGATAAAAAATAGTTGAAGCAATACATTTAATGTACTGTGGTATTATTATGTAGGGGGTGAAGTAGGTGCAGCTCATGTGCCTTTGTTTGATTTACGGGTGTAGATTTATATATTTTATTTTTATTTTTTAAACCACATGCAATTTTGCCAGCTGATACTACGTGCCGAATAGACTAAGCGCCAGTGACTAAACGCCAGACAAAACGTCACTCTCGCCAAAACGGCACACTGATTAATCCACTTCAAATAGACCGAATACCCTGTGTGGTTGACAGGTTTCGATGGCGGTGGCGTTGGCTTCGTTCGATATTGAAGTTACGTGAGTTCGGTTTGATTGCATTTACGTGTTGCCCGACCTTTGAATCCCATGGACATCTTGTTGCAGCAGACGGCAGCAAACAAATGTCGATTTCCTAAATGCATTCCCGCTCTAATGCAAATGCATCTAGCGTGGAAAGGACAGCCCGGAGTTTGCATAGCTGTCGCTAATCAGCTGCAGTTCTAATTATTCGCAATGCACACGCAACCATCCTTATTGGCAGTGTGTGCATATAATGCAGTTTTCGGGATGCCACGCCCAACTCACATCTGCTATCTGGTGACGTGCCGCCTGGCATCGCGTCTGCGTCGCAAGTTCTGGAGTTTTGGGCAAAAACTTTAAGTAAATCTGCTTATCTTGTTTCGCAAAGTTTTCTCTGTGTGCTACGTGCCGCCGCCACGGCGCGGCTATTGTTGTGTGTCTCTGTGTGTGTGAGCCAGAACCGTAGAAACCGCTAACCAAACCACTAAATATTAAGTTCATTGTGCAGCTATCATAACGTTGACAAAGTTTCGACAGCTCAGGCATTAACTTGGCTACTTTTGCTTCATATCTCATGCCGCGCGCCCATTTTCAATCAACATCATTTAAAACATTGAAAAAGGGATTTGTGCAGTGTGTCCACTTAGATTGCCCCTTCTGTTGCCAAGTGTAGACTTTCGTATCATAGGAGAACTTTGTACTTAAAAATGGAATGCCTTTCTAAATGTCAATCAATTTAGAGATAAACAAAGTCGATTTGATGCTTCATTTATAGAACTTATATAAATACTTTATTAAAAACATCAACAAGAATGATTAAATACTATTTTGATTTAAAAAAAACCTAGGTTATTTATTTTCTCTAAGTGCACCTTCAGAGTCTTGGGCTATTAAGCCTTAAAATCCAAAAACCGCAGCCTATTCCAATGAGTGAAAATTAATTGAAATTCTCGCTTCCGGCACTTCAAATCGATTGACTGCAAATGTGTGTCCAAAGTCTGACTCCTTCTCCCACAGAAATTTAACAGCCAGTATTGTTCGTCTCAACATTCTGCACTTAGGCTTAAGGTGTGGGTTAATGACTTAGTTGTATTGCACATATGAAGAGACAGGGAGGGAGAGAGAGAGAAAGCTAGATGATTGTAACTAAATTCGTTTAATTAAACAAATTGACGAGTGCAATGCGATTAAAACGAACATGAGGGCAGCGATTATATGCGACCAGACAGACCACAAAATGAACTCTTTTAATAACTGTCTATTTGCTCTTTAGATAAACGTATCGCTAATTATAGTTATGCGAATGACAACCCGATTAACATATTAATAAGCTTTAAAAGGATGTTGAAGAGTTGCTTTCTGTTTTTAACTGACAAAACATTTTCTCTTACAATGCATTACATATAATTATAGCCTCTGTGTAAGAATATTATATGGGCATATTGTGAATCTCAGGAATTTGCCTAGTCAATCGACCCTCACTTTGAAATCGATAGCTTTGCAAAACAATTTGGCCAAACAAACGCTAAGGAACAACTGCAATCCATTGGGATTGAACGATTAGCAAAACAATCGAATCAATACATGCTGATAATCATAGAAAACAGGCTAATGGAAAGCGATAAGCAACGTAAGAGCCCAAATGCAATGTTTTTGTTTTGCTCTTTGTTGTTTTTGCATTGATGAAATGTTTTGCACAATATATCGTGGCGGTTGTAGCAAGTAAGTAGTGGCAGGGCGGTTCGGAGGCAGGGCTTGCAACCTGAGACAGCCGGAGATTCTGGTTCAGATTCCGAGCCACCCTAAATGGGCACAGCTGCCAGTCAGTCAATTTGAATAAATCCACTTTTCAAGGTCAGTGGGTAAAACAAGTTGCGAAAATTCTTAAATGCACCCCATTTGCAAAAAAAACAAATCAGAATTGAAACGATTTCAGTTCTATTAGACTACAAGATGCCCTAAAAGAAGAGTTTAAAATTAGGATGGAGTTTTTTTTGGAAGCAACCAAGTTTAGGCGTATTTCCTTAAAAAAAGAGAAAGAAACTTTAGTTAAAATATTTATCTTACATTTTAGAAAACTAAACTCAACTACTCCATCTCTTAAAGGGTATTCACAAAAGCAACCCTAATGTCCTTTCTGCCTGGGGTTGTGATTGTTTTTGTTGCTCTTGCTTAGAGCCTTGAAGCGGAAATGGTCAAAAATGACATGTGGCCAGCAAATTTGCATACGCACATTGCCAAAAATTGCAGGGAGACAAAAACAGAGAACTTAATTTAACCCCAGACCATTCTCATCCAGGTTATGCTGGTTGTGCGTAAGCAAGGCACGCGTCAAGTCAGCTAAAAAGCTGAAAGGCAACTGTACTGTGCCGGAACCGGAACAAGGCAGGCACACTGTCAGGGGTGGCATAAAATACGAGAGAGTACATAGAGTACTAGATTGCAATGAGCATAACTTTTTGTCTGCGCACTCAAATATTTATGGCAAATTTGCTGAAGCACTAAATTAAAATTCAATAAATCATAATTTTTGCTTTTGTTTTTTCTTCTTTTGGCTTTCACTTCATAATGTTCTGCATCTCTTTCACACCTACAGTGTCTCGCTATCTGGCTGGGCAAAAGTTGATCGAAATTTCATTAGAGTCTGCGTTTTTGTTTAAGTTTAAGTTTGGCATTTAGTTTTGCAATTATCCTTGTGCAATTTGCCGCCACCATCCTGTGTAGAGAAACGAAAAACTTTGCCTTGCATCCAGCGAAAAGTTTCAAATGTTCAGTTTTTCCGCTTGTTTACCACGTCGTCCAGTCTCTACTACTGATTAGATTAGATTTGAGCTTATTTCGTGGCTTTAATTTCATGAGAATTTTGCTACACTTTGCCTTCAGCAGGCTGCATTTTACGGCCTTAGCCGAAAAATCCTCCTGCTAATTAATTTTTGCGTGTCGCCAATGACTCTATTTCTCTTTGCCGACTTGCAGCTAATTGTTATGGCTTTTATTGCCAAACGCACAGTTTTGCGGTTTCAAAATGTTGCATGTTCTGTGTGTGTGTGTGTGCAGCAAGGCGAAAATTTGCGCTATAAACATAAAAATTAACGACTGCCACAAGTTGTAAAAGACAAAGGCGAAGGCAACTCAACATCCTTCCAATAAATGGCATAAAAATCTGTTTTTATGTTCTAACCACATCTTTTCGAACTGCAAAAGTCCAGACTCTATTCGAGTTGATTAAAAATCAACAGGAAATTCGTGAAAATTCGCCCGGAAGCAGCTTTGATGTGGCATTGATAAAGATGCTGGACACAAAAGCGAAAGTGAAGAGATTTGATAGCTGATTTCTGATTGCAATTGTTCAAGATCTGGAGCTCAAAGCTTGAATGCTTCACTTGCCTCTCACTCATAAGCCGATTACAAAGGACAATTGCCAAAAAAAAGAAGAAAAAAATAGGAAATAAAAATCGTAATAAGTATTCTGTGGAATTGTTTGCACCAGGCATAAGGATGCCGCTGCTGGCTGGGCAAAAAAATAAAGTGGCAGAATGACAGTGCGATTAACTTGCTGTAAAGCCATAAACGTTGCAACGTACTACACACCCACCCTCTCCTCCCACTGCCTTCCCACTAATTTTGTATGCATGAGCTGAAATGAAGAGCAATGGCGGGGGCTTGGCATAAACGCCTTAACGTTCATAATGCGTCGTTGCATTGGAGGAGGCACTTAAAAAAAAAAATAAAAGGGAACAAAAATCAAGTCAACACCGCCAACGCCGCAAGAGCGAAAGCAACAAGGACGATGATGATGATGATGCTCTGTGCCACCAGACACTGGCAACATTTTAATCCATATTTCTTGCCGCCTGGCAGACAATTTCAAAGATAATAGCATACACAAATTTTTTTGCTCATCTCCTCCTCTGCTGGCCACAACGTTTTGCAGCCAGGCATTAACGGCAACGAGGATTACGATTACCATGAAGCACACAGGACGCAACATCGCAGCATCTGGCTGTTGCAGGACCCGCAGGACCCGCTGCCAGACGCCTTGCCCAGCACGAGTTATTGCAGCAGTCGTCGTCGTCGTCGTCGTCGTCTGGTAACAGAAACAGCAATTCGCGCACTATGCGACGACATGGCCAAGAAATTATCATTCGCCCATAAATTGGGCCATGCAATTTGGACCAGCAGCTGTAGCTGCAGCATCAAAAGTGCTAACAAAACCAAATGCAGCTTCTCATTGACAATTTTATGGCTTATCGCACACAAGGGGAATGTTGCAGGGGTTCGTTTGCAGCACCTAAATATCCATCAAGTTACAACTAAGAGTCATGGTACTTTAAGAGATGTGACAGAAACTAAGATCTTTCGATGTTTAAGAAACTAAAAACAATGAATCAAACATTTGTTTTATACATTTGTGAGGTTGAAAGCACAAAGTCAAATGACTATTTACTAAAACTTTCCTTTAAAAAGTTACAAGAAATAACCCCAATTATTTATTGGAATCTAAAAAGCAGGAACAAAACCTGTGGCACAGCTGCCTTTTTAAAAGGCTGCAAATGGCAAATGCAATAAAAACTGAAATTAAATTGCTATTTTGCATTTAAACGAGTATTATCCGACTATGGTATGTTGTGCAGACACACACTCACTCCACACACACACACACTTGGGCCATAAATTGATATGAGCTCTTTGTCTGCATGCCAAAACAACACTAGCAACAACAACAAATCCTTTGACAACAGCTGGCGGCTGGCAGGATAACACCAAAATCAAAATAGTTTTTGTAGTATTTGGGTGGCCCGAAAAATGTGTGTTCGTGTTTTAATTGCTTGGCGCGTTTATTAAAATGCATAAATTAATAGGGAAAAGCACCTTTATTTTGTTTGTATGTGGACCATGTGCGGCAGTTAAAAAGGGTTTTGTGCGCGTTGGCTTATGGCCAAACAATTAGTTAAAGATGGGTTCGCATATGTCTCTCGAACCCCCACACTCTCCACCCATTAAAAGACAACCCTTGGACATATAATGCACTCTTCAAAATGACCGCAATTATGAACCGCCCCAGCTTTTGACTAGAAGTATATATGTATGTATATTCCTTGTGAGTATCTTTTGGCCGCAAATCAGCGCAATTAATATTAAGTGGATTAATATTTAATGACCAGCGCACGCAGCACGCGGACAATAATAGCCCCCGCCACAGACGAGAATCTGATTTCAGGTTCGTGTCCAAGTTTGAGGTTCGAGTCCCATATGGACATGGTTATTGTATCATAATCGCACACCCAACACACACATTTAACCGTTATGATCCCATCATCATTGCCTTTATGGTTACATTTGCACAGTTTCTATTTCCGTTTTTGGTTGTTGTAGTGTCCTCTCGTCATATTCTAATTACACCATAACACGCGCTTATTACCAGGATTTTGATGACGTCTGACCCAGCACACACACACACACACTCATACACACAAATAATTATTGTTATACGCACTCGACCCAAAACGGGACATTAAAATTGCCCAAATTGACGGGAGTTTTACGTGCATTTGGTCCATATGCAATACATATACAATATGAAAGAAAATCCCTATTGAATGGGCGTCCCTAATTGATAAATGGCTCTTCTGCGTGGCTGCCTCCCATATTTAGAAAGAGACAGAAAATATTAGCCTGAGGCTTGGCTATTACTATTTCTGTTGTTGTTGCCTCATTGAAAATATTTACAAAATAATTGCAATTCGCATTCGAATTTCCAGATAAGGCAACTGCAACGCAGTTTACAATAATAAAACACGTCAGCCTTAGGAAACAAATTCCAAAGAGAATGAGTAGAAAAAGCGAGAGAAATAGGAATTTCCCCAAGCAATAATGTTTTTGAGCACAACGCAAGGCGGCGTCTTTGATTCTTGGCTTAGTCAGCAACCAAAATGGCTTCCCCAAGTTTTAGTTTTGGACTCCATTCATCCAGAAATGGAAACGTGTGCAACGAGCGAAAAATCCGTTGCTTATGACGTGTTCCTGTTGCTTAACATGTAAAGTGGTTATCTTTGACAAGACAGAAAAGATAGTTGCTTTAATCAATGCAACTCTCGGGACTTGTCTTATCAATAAAGTGCAAATGTTGTATATTTCCATTGTTTAGAAGTAGAAAGCTGAGCATTTGTTGGGTAGTAAATTATGTTAAATCAGCGTAAAATACTACGTACCAACGCTCTTCAGCAAAGTTCACTACTCAAACTTATCTATCAATATACATATGTAATATTTTTCCGACACTCAACAGGAAGTCATTCACACACACGATCCAATTGAAACTTGTAGATTCGTATTGTATTCTAAGCAAAGTTTATTGTGCCTTAGACAATTGTCAAACAAAAGTCAAATTATTTTTGGGGTCATAGAATTCATGCATGCCAAAAGTCCACTATTAGCTTGGGAATCACAAATATTATAAGCTGCGACTGCAAAATGTTATCACAGTTTTCAATGCAAAATACTCGCCCAGCTGCTGCCCATCTGCTTGTGTTATCAACAAGTGCAAAATAAGCAGCAACAGACATCATTTTATATATGCATAAATGCGACTTTACTTAAACAGCAAGCACAAAAAACGACTGCGTATATTGTTAGTTTTATTTTTATAAGGTCTTTATTTATTTATTTAGCTCGGTAACATAGTTTAAAGATACATTTGTTCAAGTGAACGCCGCTTACTTAAACGTTATCACATAAATGTGTGTGATTGCTTGTGTTTGTTTAGATGGTTAAATAATAAGCGATTGTAAATCAGATGTTTGCTTGCTTTTGTTTGTTGCTGCTGCGCTTTAATTTATTTAACACAACTCAGATGACAATTTTGTTTGAAAAGAACGCAGCGCGTTTGTTTGTTTTTTTGTTTTTTGTGGGAAATTTTCTAATAATACTACAAAGAATTACTCGAATTTTTGAACAGAATAATGAGCGTGAATTTTTGATAACAGCTATTTTAAGAGTTGCTTCTTTGAGAGCGCTTATTGCTTCTGCAGATACTCGTCGAACAAGAAAACGTTGAGGGATGGTTCGCGTACGCTGACCAGCTTGGACAGATCATTGGCATAGCCAGAGAGTTTGCGCACCGTCTCCGCTTGCTTGCTCAGGAAGTGTTCCTGCAGGTAATGGGCCATCTCGGGATCGTGCTCGCGGTTCTGTGTGGTGCCGTGGGTGGCGCTGGTGTGCACATGAATGGCACCCAGAGTCAACTGCTTCTCATTGTCAAGGGCACGAGCAAGAGACTCGAGTTCGGTAAGGTGAACCTCTGGTGGTTGAGCGACACCATTGTGGCTGGGTTTGCTGAAGTCAACGGCACCACCGCGACGCGTCACCTGCTTGATGAGAGCAAAGGTGTCTTCAAAGGCGCGATCGGAGAGTCCCTGGTAGAGCTTCTGGAAGCCGGGGCGGTTCATCTGGTATGAGTTGAAGTGGGTGGCCATCAACAGGTATTCGTATGATTTCTTCAGCTGCAGATGAATGTAGTCCTGCATCTTGTGCTCCAGATGTCCAATGGCCGCATAGCGAGCATTACAATTCTTGATTTCACCTGCGAAAGGCGATTACGAAGTGTAACATTTAGCATTGATTTAAAAGTTGGGTTAATCATGACAAGGAAGTATTCTGCTTACTTTCATCTGAGAAAAAGGCCATGATTGCTTGTTTATTTTTAAAATTAAAGTATTCAAAATTGAGACACATTTACAGTTAAAACCGGAACGAGTCAACTGCACAAAGCACACACCCTCTCTTTCATGCTCTTCCAATTCATTCGCTCATTCATGCTCTCTCTTAATATTTTTTGTTTTTTTTTTTTGTGTGGTGTACTCACCGTTGGAACTTTGTCCGCAAGCAGATTGAACGTCAACTTGGCAGGTTTGCTCTTGGGCCTGCGCAAGAGCACATATGCCCGCAACCAAGGCGAATGCAATAAAGTATTTCATATTGTTTGTTTTTAACTTTCTAGAAATAAAAGAAAAGATTTTCACAATGAGAATTTAAACATATTGTCAGGTTACAGGCAGGTAATGCGACTTAAGCAAGCTGAATACAAAGAGCGCGCCTTCTGCGTCGTAGAGTTTTCTTGAACATTCTTTTACTCTCGCGAGCACAATTTCATGTTGCTTTAAATTTTTTTCATATAATCGAATATTTTGCCGCTACTTTTATGTATTTTAATCACAATAATTAACTAACAATTACACAGAATCACTTACTTTAAATTGTTTCGATGAATTGAAATTGAAGTTTTTCTACACTTGCTTTTTGTTTCTTGTGTGCTGCTTGTTGGAACTCAAATCGTGAACTGCTGTTTATAGCGTTGCGTTTGTCTCGTTTCTATGCCTCGACACTGCCGCGCTCTTTGTGCCAGTATGAGTGAGTGCGCGAGTGTGCGTGCGGTAGTGAGTGAGTATGGGTATTTTGTTTTGCACTCGTCGCCTCTCTGTTGGGGATTTCGTTGTCAGTCAAACATGGCTCTGGCAACATGGCCGCCTCTCTACTTGTTGTTGTTTATGCCAAAGCGGTTGTTCTTCTTTGTGACTCAGACACTCACATGTTGTTTGTGCGCTCAGAGCGGTGCACTAGAGTTGTCAGCATTCTCAAAATTCTAATTATTTCTATTACCTATTAACTATGACCTCTTCACAGCCTCAACCTATTTATTCAATTTGTGCACAAAGTTATAACTAAGAAAAAGCCAAGGCCAAGAGATTTGAAACAATCAGCGACTTGTTCATCAACTTGTAACAACAAAGTTATCAGTATGGCTTTGGTGCTTTGTTGCTATCATTTGGTAACAGTCTTATCAGACACGGACATCCAGTTTCGTATAATAATCTTTCACCGCTCATTGCCAAGGGAGGGTTGGTAGCCCATCAAATGTTGATTGATCCCGTAATATCCATGTTGATTTAAATATCTCAGTTCAGGTATTAAACCATCAATTTTTAATCCATATGCTGTTCGCGTACTTGGCAACCCAGTCACTTTGCAGCCAAAAATGATTTTTTGTTATTAAGGGTCGAGTCTTTTATACCCTGCAAAAATTCTATACACCTATGTTTACTTAATCACTTGAGCAGGCGTTTGTACTTTTATTAGATTTTATTTTAAAGTTCAATTTAGTTAAATGCAAATTTCTGTGTTAAGATTTAAATTTTCATTAAAACTGTAACTAACATTTAGCATGGTGTGAAACTCACTGAGTTTGATAGTATCCGCTAACGCTTTAAGCTAATATACTCCTGCTACAGGGTATATGTGGAGCACGAAACAGCTGACGGGAGAGCTTCCACCGCCATTTGGCGGCCATATTGCCTATAAGCATTATTCAACAGCAACGTACTAGACGAGGTTTACTATTGAGAACGTGTGGTGCAGTAAATTAAGTACGCCTTTCAAATGGAATATAAAATTATCAATTCAACAACAGCAACTATAATAATCTCAGTGCCGACATATTGAATTGATAAGAGCGAAAACATAGCCTCACAAACACACACATACACATACAACGCATACACGTATTTCGTACATGAACACACAGCGCTCTTTGTGAGCGAGAGCTGCCAGCAACGAAACGTTTAAAAGTGTTTTGCCTGGCACTGGCAGCGACAGTAAGCATTCACATAGCAAAGGCGCGTAAAGCAGAAGAATTAAATAAGTAAGATTTACGAATCAGTATCAGAAAGTACCGGAAGATCCGAGAATCGGGTGCATAATTGAAAGACCAATTGATATACATAAACAGCAAGCATTGCCTTCTATGCCAGTGTGTGTAAAGGCAGCTCTTACAGAGAACACAGATAAATACATAGATAACTGGCTGACTCGAAATTTCTATTTAACATTGGCCGTCTAACCAAGTTGTCTCATTTTCATTTGTGTACCTAAACAGAGCACGTAAACAACTATTGATTTGCATTGATTTACTAACTAAAAGTGATTTGTTCTGTGATTTTGTGTAAAGACATCAACAACAACAACAACCCGAAGAACAAAAATGATGAAATTAATTGCGAGTATTTGTCTGCTGGTCGTTCTGGCTGTCGTTAACCAGGCCCAGGCCGATGACTTCAAATGTAAGTTTATGCACATTATAACATTGGAAAACTTTTATAATTACAATATACAAAACAAAAATACGCTGAAAAACCAATAAATTTCGACGCAGTTTTGCTTTGATGACGACGGAGAGTGAGGTTAAACAAAGAGAACGGAAAATAAGAGAGAGCAAGTAAGAGCAGCTGGGCGTGCGCATGCTTATATAAGAGCACACTAGGTCAGCTGTTGTGTTAAGTTGCTCTCTTGATAACACACTTTGAATATTTCATAAATAATTTGTTATAATCAATTTAATTATCTTATGAAAGCCGCGATTTCATAAATTTGCAAATGTGTGTTACATAAAGCGTTTATTTTAGGTTTATCTCCCGCTTAACGGCAACTGGGCATAACTCAGCTTAAAATCTTCTCACTCCGCGTCAAGCCTTTGTTTTTTTGTCATTCGCTTTTGCACACGGCTCGCTCGTTTCCACATTATGTCTTAGCTCAAGCACGGCTGTTGCTGTGTGAGGGAGACAGTTTATGTTGAGGGAGAGCACATTTTTGCACACGGCACAAAACCAAAACAAATGCCGTTACTATGGCGACGCTTGCGCACGTTACCAAAAAGAGAATATAAAATGAGAAATTGAGAGAATATTAAGAAAATAACTGCACAAAACTGCACTTTGGCTTTGCACACGCTTTCGTTATTTTATAAGTAGAGCTGCATTTTCCATGTAATGACAATCCCATCCGCGGCTCCTTGCACCCCTTAGCCCCCAACGCAAGAGTATCCAGTGTTCTGAAGGAGCTAAGAAACGAAATATTGCAAGATATCCAGCAAGATCAATCGATTTCTAAATGTAGGTTTAACGGAAAGTAGTTTATTTTTATAAGAGTCTTTAGTTGGCTATTTAAAAAAACTAAATTTAAATTTTTTTTGGTTTTGCTTCGTAGGCAGCATCAAGTCGAATGCAGTTTTCAAGTCATGGCCCGATATGAAGGAACCATGCATTAAGAGCATGCGGGACCAGATTCAAAAGGAGATCGAAGCATCTACCCAGTACCTGGCCATGGCTGCCCATTTCGCCACCGATACGGTCAATCGTCCCGGCTTTTCCGAGCACTTCTTCAAGGCCGCCAAGGAGGAACGCGAACATGGCTCCAAGCTGGTTGAATACCTCTCAATGCGTGGTCAGTTGACCGATACCGTCAATAACCTGATCAAAGTACCGGTTAGTATTTCAAATAAATTAATTTTATTATTATATAATTAATTTTATTTTAAATGCATCTTTAATAGGCTGTTAAGGTGGCCAACTGGTCGGGACTGAGCGCTTTGGAGGATGCCTTCAAGCTAGAAACCGAAGTGACCAAGTCCATTCGCGAACTGATCAAGACCTGCGAGGGTACCTCCAAGAAGGCCGATGACAATGACTACCATCTGGTTGACTACTTGACCGGTGTTTATCTCGAAGAGC
This sequence comes from Scaptomyza flava, assembly GCA_030179655.1. Lineage (NCBI taxonomy): Eukaryota > Metazoa > Arthropoda > Insecta > Diptera > Drosophilidae > Scaptomyza > Scaptomyza flava. The sequence continues at coordinate 4,987,320 of JARNME010000012.1, forward strand.
AGTTGAACGGACAACGCGAACTGGCTGGCCAGATCACCACATTGGAGAAGATGATGAGCGCTCACGGCGAGATTGCCGAGTTCTTGTTCGACAAGACCCTGGCGTAAGGTGTCACGCCTAATCCCGGATAACACCGCCTTGAACTCATTTGTCTAGCAAGCTATTATCATAGTTTTTACTGTGCATTATTTAAAATTATCTGTTAACAGCCGAAACCGCATCGCATCAAGTATTTTGTTATCTACACACAATTTTTTGCCAAATTTAGTCCATAATTAAATCAAACTAAAAAAGTAAAAGTCCTTTTTTTTTCTTGTTTCAATAAATATTCAATTTCATTCCAATGCACAATTAAATTCTTTGCTTTTTTCTTATCAAACAAACAAAAACAACGTCATATATTTGTCAGTACGTCTAAATGACAGACTAAGTTGTGACTTATTTACAATATACTATGTTATGTTAATAACTATTACTTCGTTATCGCCACATGTACTCAAGCTCAAAAGTTCATGTATCACGTAATTTTCTATACTTGGTTAGAAACTTACCTTATCAAAATCATTTAAAACACATGTAGATTTTAGTACAACATATACATATATATTTTTCTGTCAATTAGTAAATAAAAAAGTTACTCAATAAATAAAAATGGTTTAATAACAATTCAAGGGTATTTTTCTGGTTGGTGGCAAAAATTTGTTTTCAGGAAACTTTAAAGCTAGCCTTAACAAATAAATACAAAACTAAGATTTAATCAAAGACAAACTATCCAAATCGATTTGAGTGTTTTACAGTCACGTATTGTCTGTTCAGATAAAAGTCTTATCTTGGAAATCACATTGTATATTCCATTTGAAAAAATACCCCTTTTGTCCGGCCCCCCTATATTGACCCTTTCATGTACTAAGGCTAATCTGATTTGGGAACAAATACACAGGAAGGACGAAGGAGGCCGAACATGGTTTGGGGGTTTTAAAAAGAATAATTCATAAGTCACTTGTAAAAATGTCATGCACTTGAACAGGCAGGCCACGAACCACCCCCAACCGCCAACCGACGATGCCCTGCGGCAAGTGGCTAATGTGTGTTCACCCCTTTCGTCGATGATTGACAGGACATGGCATGCATTGAATTATGATAAATTGTGGCAACTGTCAAATGGCGGTGATGATGTTTCTTATTTTCTGCATTGGCTTTCTTCACTCTTACTTTGCTAAGCCATCCCCTGGAACCAAGGCTTTGGTCGTCCAGGCTAGCGTGACCAATGTGCACGTCAATGGCTTGTCAATTCTGTCTGTCTCTTGGGTTGCGCGCATTTTAAACAATTTTATAAGCTAATATTTGAACAGATGTAGCATAGCATTTACTATATACAGATACACTAATGGGCGGCGTGTGGGTCATGTTTTAAAATTGCATCAATGCTTTTGTAAATTTTCTCTATTGTGGCCGAGGGAAAGGCAAATATTTAAGCGCAATTTGAACCGCAAAATGGTAGTGGAGGGGAGGCAAGTATGGAGTCCAGTCTGGAATACAAATGGACATGTCGCACTATTAATCTTGGCCAGCCACGACAAATTTTTTGGTGATAGCAACTTTTCCTCTTTCGGAAATTGGACATGCTCTTGGGCTCATCATTTTTATTGCAATTTTTTTGATGTCCAACATTTTTTTGTATCTTTTTGTTGGCTAGTCTTGTGATTTATTCTGTGCATGTGATTGTGATAAAAAAAACGAAAAAAACAACTTGTGTCCGCTTATCACATTGACATTTGTTGTGCCTGTTGACAAATTTGCAACGGCTGACAGTCGCTTTTGTGCCCCATACTCCCGCCACTCTCTCTGTCTCTCGAGCAGTTCAATGGGCATAAAATGTGCATTGTCTACGTTCGCAGTCAGTCGGGAGACAGGAGTCGCAATACGCCCAAATCCTTTTTATTGCGCCCCTAACGTTGACTGACGATGTCTGCCACATTTGATTTAGGGCGCTGCGAGCCGACCAAACACAGAACCCTCAACCGGTTTGTAGCATTAAAGTGCGTGAGATGCCTGCGTGCACCACAGGATATCATTCCCGTCGTAATTCATAACCGTGCAGTCATTGTCTTTGCCTTGAACTTTCTATCTCTCTCTCTTGTTTTCTGTCGCGCTCATTTGGCCTTTTGGCTAGTGAAAGCGAGGCACTAACTCTTCGCTCCCTGTTTGTCTTTCACACTATAAATCTTGGCAGGACTCGTGAGCTATGACAGGCGTAGCGCCGGGCTAAGGATGACACTTATAACCGATTGGTTAAACTGTAAAAAGAGTATTCGTCTATCTGACAGTCCAATTCATATTGTTCATAAAAATATTATAGTTTTTCTATAGATTCATCACTCTCTCGCTCCTTAAACAAAAGCACGAAAATAAGTTCATTTAATACCATTTGTTTGAAAAGATGTACAATAGTTAAGCACACAAGCATACAAAAGTGTTAGTGAGTTCATCTATGCACCTCTAATCAAATGATGTCGTCAAACATTTTGATTAAAATTCTGCAGACATGCCCAGGCACAAGCTCCCCACCCTCTCCAACTTTGCTCACATTGTCGCCTTGGCATTTGGAATGCCAAAGCGTTATTGAAATGTCTTAGCAGCTGTCCAAACAAAAATCTCCCACACCCGCCTTAGTCAAGCTCCAACCCCAAAGTAACAGCCATTCGACAAGGCGTCTGCTGATTTAGCATATTGACTGTCCTGGCAAGGAGCTAACTTATACAAGATTTATGCGTGCGCCGTCCACCAGGCGACAGCATAGATAAAAAGGATTCGTGGTGATAGCGACCCTTTTGCCCAGCATCTCAGCAGCCCAGGCAGAGGACGAGCTTCCAAGTTGCCGCCAGTGCGAATGCAATAAATTTGATTTGCATATTAGCACACCAGCAGCGAACAGGGCAAAAGGTTGTGGAAGGGCGAGAGAAGTGTAAGAATGCCTTGCTTCAAGGATGTTTAGACTCTTGCACCCTGTGGACTCTTCATGTGCGTATTTGTGTTTGTGTTTGTGTTGTGGCCAGTGGCTACGTGGGAGCCATTATGTAAAGGATTTCAAGCACGAAATCTAGCTTAAATTGGAAATAAATCATTAAAAATATTTGAAGAAGCTTTTGTTCCCAATCCAACTCCCACTCCCAACAACATATAACTTATTCTTTGTCCAGTTTAAGGGGTTTTGCAACAATTTCGAGTATTTGTGGAATGCATGTGTGTGTGTGTGTGTGTAATTCCCTTTGATTTATAAAGATAACGACACATTGTCATGTTTAATTTGCACCCTCCACCAAATCCCAGCAATTTGCATAAATCTTAGCTGCAAGGCTTTCTGTGCTGGTCAGCTTAGATCACCAACAAATATGACTTATCCAAAACTTTTCTAATTATGCATGCTCAGACTTATTACTTCAAAATATAGCCTTAAGGGAATTCTTGACAGTTTTTAAGCTGACCAAAAGAGGCAAAAGTTTTTGGGGGGGCAAGCATACACAAAAAAACTTTTTAGTAGCTGGTTCACAATATTTTGAGATAGTAAAGTTTACTTTGAATTGGCTTGTGTTTATGGGTCTCGCCGCAGTTCAATGCCCACAAATGTGCAATGTGAGGTTTTCCCCTGGAGTGCGATTTTTATGCTCCTGAACTCTAAACTCAAAAGCTCTCAGTTTAAAGGCCATGCAAATAAAATGCTGATTTGAATAGGAAGCCACAAACACACACAGAGATAAAGAGAGAGAGAGTGTAAACATTAAAACAAAAGTGCAGCATCAGCAGTTGAAGCTTAAATAGATTTGCACTAGGATGTATTATCTGTATATAGTACAAAGCATGTTTGTGGGAATGTTGGAATGACTGCATGATTGCCTGTCGCGTAGTTATGCGGCACACAGAGACATGGCTTGCTTTTGATTTAAGCGCATTGTTTGCGTTAAATATTTGCCATGCCGGCCACGCAGACAATCGCAGACATGCCACGTACTATTTCTAGCAACCAACAACATCCATGACGCAGCTGCCACAGCTGCAGTAAACAGCTTTCCTCTCTACTAGAACTACTAGTATTTTGGTGCTTCTTGTTTGATTTCCGCACACAACAACGTCTTTTTTGGGGGGGTCTTGCCCACCCACTTGTCCTTTGGCTAAACAGCTTAAACTTCACACGCAGACACGTTCAATGTCTGCTGCTAAGTGCGCTGCGTCTTCCAGCTGCCACTTCAGGGCTGTCTCCCCTACACGAGCACTTGCAACTGCATTAGTTGCAATTGAATTTCGTGCATTGTGCGATTCAACATTGTTGCTGGCTCCAAAGAGTTAACTGCGTTTCGGTTTTATGGCCACCCAAAAATTAATTAGCTAGCAAGCACAGGTGCATTTGGCTAATTGGCCGCAAATTGATTGCGCTTACAAAGGCTCTAATAGCAAGTACATAGCTGCCACTGCAGCTTATAAGCTCAAACAGTCACTTCATTCATTCACTCGACTCACTCAGCTATTCAGTCACAAACGAATCGTGTTCAGTCAAAAGCAATTCAATTGTGCGAGTGAATCGCATTTGGAGCCCCCCAAAGGGCTACTTATCGGATGTCCATCAAATGCTAGAGACTGTACAATAAAATGCGCAGCTTTCGAAACACTAAGCTTATCACTGAGAGAAAATCAGAGTTGCATTTTACATTGGGCTCCAGTAAGCAAATAGAACATTATAAATGTTCAATAACTACATTAATAAATAAATAAATTTTAATTTTAGCTTTTATTTTCATACTGAAATTGGAAAACTTTAGCTAAGGTTTCTGTTCTCGCAGTGCATTAGAAACTCCACCCCATTGACAAGTTTAACCCTTTGATTGTGTCCATTTCTTGTTGACCCTCGGGGGAACAGCTGGCTGTTTTTATACTCGATACCGAAGGTACAGAGCATATTGGGTTTGTGCAATGTCCCTCTCAATGAACGAAACTTTTTTCGATATCCTTCAAGCTGGAGACTTGAAACCTTTCAAATATATTTGTCTTTGGCCGGGACAGACAAAGTGTCTAGATTGAGGTTCTATGCCTACGGGGGGCTGGCTTATTGATAAATTCGCTAGCTCAAAATCTATAAATCCACATATTTCTCACGCCCCTACAGAATGCGTTACCAAATTTGGTTAAAAGATCGCTACTGGCAAAAAAAAGGCATGTGGTTTTGTTGAGTTAGACAAACAATAAGGGCTTAAGCAAGGGCGCGTAACTTATGAAGATAAACATAGTTGCACTCTTTTGCATAAATGCGTTTGTCCTTATCAGGCCCATGTATTTTTCAAGCGCCACACCCATAAAGAGGGCTTGAGTACATAACCAGGCGGGAACACTTTAATGTGGTGCTTGTGTGTTAACGCGGCCACATCTAAATCTAAAGATCCAGTATTTTAAAGGATCCAGATCACAAACCTTTATAGATTTTTGAAAAATAAAACGAAAATGTTCAATATCTACGGTACTATCGGTATAATAACGCCACCTCAGCAGAAGTTGATCCATACATACAAACAAACATACAAACTCAAAGATCAGCTTGCCCTTTTGCTTGCATGCCTGTTGGTATGTTTGGGCGTCGCAAAATGGGTAAAACCAACAGCCAGCCCAGCTCAAGTACCAGGCGAACAGAAGTCAGCAGCAGGTGGCGCGTGATGTGCCATCCCTGGTATTGCTCTCATCAAGATTATGACAGTCGGTAGCCATCCCATAACGAGAGGTAAAGAATTGATCAAGGGGGTGGGGGGACAACTAGAAAAGCAATGAGAGTAAGTCCCATTTTAGGCGATGACCTTGAAAAATACATGCGCTAGACAAGGACAGACTGATCTATGCAGAATGTGAGAAATACCAGGGATGGGAAACTGAGCGCCACCTGCTGCTGCCTTCTGTTCGCCTGGTACTTGAGCTGGCTGGCTGTTGGTTTTACTCATTTTGCGACGCCAAACACACACACAAACATAAATACATATTAATATACATATGAACATGCAAACAGGCGCTTAAGGCGGCAAACTGAACTTTCAGTTATATTTAAAACGCTTTCTTAAATTAACCTGTATATATATTTATGCATTTGTATATTTGCTTATTTGTATGTTTGTATGCTAGCATGCGTGTATGTTTGTGTGTTTGTGTGCTTGGGCGTCGAAAATGGGTAAAACAGCCGCATGCCAGCTCAAGTACCAGGCGAACAGAAATCAGCAGCAGGTGGCGCGTGATGTGCCATCCCTGGTATTGCTCTCATCAAGATTATGACAGTCGGTAGCCAATCCCATAACGAGAGGTAAGAATTGATCAAGGGGTGGGGGGGGACAACTAGAAAAGCAATGAGAGTAAGTCCCATTTTAGGCGATGACCTTGAAAAATACATGCGCTAGACAAGGACAGACTGATCTATGCAGAATGTGAGAAATACCAGGGATGGGAAACTGAGCGCCACCTGCTGCTGCCTTCTGTTCGCCTGGTACTTGAGCTGGCTGGCTGTTGGTTTTACTCATTTTGCGACGCCAAAACACACACACAAACATAAATACATTAATATACATATGAACATGCAAACAGCGCTAAGGCGGCAAACTGAACTTTCAGTTAATTTTAAAACGCGTTTCTTAAATTAACTGTATACATATTTATGCATTTGTGTGTTTGCTTATTTGTATGTTTGTATGCTAGCATGTGTATTTATGTTTGTGTGTGTGTGCTTGGCGTCGCAAAATGGGTAAAACCAGCAGCCATGCCAGCTCAAGTACCAGGCGAACAGAAGTCAGCAGCAGGTGGCGCGTGATGTGCCATCCCTGGTATTGCTCTCATCAGATTATGACAGTCTGTAGCCATGCCATAACGGAGGTAAGATTGATCAAGGTGGTCGGGAAGGGGACTACTATAAATGCAATGAGAGTAAGTCCCCTTCAGCCGACCACCTTGACAATCTACCTGCGCTAGACATGGACAGACTGATCTATGCAGAATGTGAGCAATACCAGGGATGGCAACTGACGCGCCACCTGCTGCTGATTTCTGTTCGCCTGGTACTTGAGCTGGCATTGCGGCTGTTTTTACCCATTTTTCGACGCCCAAGCACACAAACACACAAACATACACGCATGCTAGCATACAAACATACAAATAAGCAAACATACAAATGCATAAATATGTATACAGGTTAATTTAAGAAAAGCGTTTTAAAATATAACTGAAAGATCAGTTTGCCGCCCTTAAGCGCCTGTTTGCATGTTCATATGTATATTAATATGTATTTATGTTTGTGTGTGTGTTTGGCGTCGCAAAATGAGTAAAACCAACAGCCAGCCCAGCTCAAGTACCAGGCGAACAGAAGGCAGCAGCAGGTGGCGCTCAGTTTCCCATCCCTGGTATTTCTCACATTCTGCATAGATCCGTCTGTCCTTGTCTAGCGCATGTATTTTTCAAGGTCATCGCCTAAAATGGGACTTACTCTCATTGCTTTTCTAGTTGTCCCCCCCCCACCCCCTTGATCAATTCTTTACCTCTCGTTATGGGATTGGCTACCGACTGTCATAATCTTGATGAGAGCAATACCAGGGATGGCACATCACGCGCCACCTGCTGCTGATTTCTGTTCGCCTGGTACTTGAGCTGGCATTGCGGCTGTTTTTACCCATTTTTCGACGCCCAAGCACACAAACACACAAACATACATACACACATGCTAGCATACAAACATACAAATAAGCAAACATACAAATGCATAAATATGTATACAGGTTAATTTAAGAAAAGCGTTTTAAAATATAACTGAAAGTTCAGTTTGCCGCCCTTAAGCGCCTGTTTGCATGTTCATATGTATATTAATATGTATTTATGTTTGTGTGTGTGTTTGGCGTCGCAAAATGAGTAAAACCAACAGCCAGCCCAGCTCAAGTACCAGGCGAACAGAAGGCAGCAGCAGGTGGCGCTCAGTTTCCCATCCCTGGTATTTCTCTCATTCTGCATAGATCCGTCTGTCCTTGTCTAGCGCATGTATTTTTCAAGGTCATCGCCTAAAATGGGACTTACTCTCATTGCTTTTCTAGTTGTCCCCCCCCCACCCCCTTGATCAATTCTCTACCTCTCGTTATGGGATTGGCTACCGACTGTCATAATCTTGATGAGAGCAATACCAGGGATGGCACATCACGCGCCACCTGCTGCTGATTTCTGTTCGCCTGGTACTTGAGCTGGCATTGCGGCTGGTTTTACCCATTTTTCGACGCCCAAGCACACAAACACACAAACATACACACATGCTAGCATACAAACATACAAATAAGCAAACACACAAATGCATAAATATGTATACAGGTTAATTTAAGAAAAGCGTTTTAAAATATAACTGAAAGTTCAGTTTGCCGCCCTTAAGCGCCTGTTTGCATGTTCATATGTATATTAATATGTATTTATGTTTGTGTGTGTGTTTGGCGTCGCAAAATGAGTAAAACCAACAGCCAGCCCAGCTCAAGTACCAGGCGAACAGAAATCAGCAGCAGGTGGCGCTCAGTTTGCCATCCCTGGTATTTCTCACATTCTGCATAGATCCGTCTGTCCTTGTCTAGCGCAGGTATTTTTCAAGGTCATCGCCTAAAATGGGACTTACTCTCATTGCTTTTCTAGTTGTCCCCCCCCACCCCCTTGATCAATTCTTTACCTCTCGTTATGGGATTGGCTACCGACTGTCATAATCTTGATGAGAGCAATACCAGGGATGGCACATCACGCGCCACCTGCTGCTGATTTCTGTTCGCCTGGTACTTGAGCTGGCATTGCGGCTGTTTTTACCCATTTTTCGACGCCCAAGCACACAAACACACAAACACACAAACATACACGCATGCTAGCATACAAACATACAAATAAGCAAACACACAAATGCATAAATATGTATACAGGCTAATTTAAGAAAAGCGTTTTAAAATATAACTGAAAGATCAGTTTGCCGCCCTTAAGCGCCTGTTTGCATGTTCATATGTATATTAATATGTATTTATGTTTGTGTGTGTGTTTGGCGTCGCAAAATGAGTAAAACCAACAGCCAGCCCAGCTCAAGTACCAGGCGAACAGAAGGCAGCAGCAGGTGGCGCTCAGTTTCCCATCCCTGGTATTTCTCACATTCTGCATAGATCCGTCTGTCCTTGTCTAGCGCAGGTATTTTTCAAGGTCATCGCCTAAAATGGGACTTACTCTCATTGCTTTTCTAGTTGTCCCCCCCCACCCCCTTGATCAATTCTTTACCTCTCGTTATGGGATTGGCTACCGACTGTCATAATCTTGATGAGAGCAATACCAGGGATGGCACATCACGCGCCACCTGCTGCTGATTTCTGTTCGCCTGGTACTTGAGCTGGCATTGCGGCTGTTTTTACCCATTTTTCGACGCCCAAGCACACAAACACACAAACATACACACATGCTAGCATACAAACATACAAATAAGCAAACATACAAATGCATAAATATATATACAGGTTAATTTAAGAAAAGCGTTTTAAAATTTAACTGAAAGATCAGTTTGCCGCCCTTAAGCGCCTGTTTGCATGTTCATATGTATATTAATATGTATTTATGTTTGTGTGTGTGTTTGGCGTCGCAAAATGGGTAAAGCCAGCAGCAATGCCAGCTCAAGTACCAGGCGAACAGAAGGCAGCAGCAGGTGGCGCTCAGTTTCCCATCCCTGGTATTTCTCACATTCTGCATAGATCCGTCTGTCCTTGTCTAGCGCAGGTATTTTTCAAGGTCATCGCCTAAAACGGGACTTACTCTCAATGCTCTTCTAAATACAGCGCGTCTCACTTATATACAACCAATAAGAATGCATGTATTTTTATTGATACAGCTGCGAAAATGTTAATAGCATCACTTAGCAACTTATTTCTGCTATGCATGGAATATTTTATGGTCAGATGCGTTTAAAGTCGTTGTGATTGGTAGAAATAAGCTTAAGAGAAGGCCCAAAATAATTTTTATTGCTAAATAAATCCGAACTTAACCGCATCTGATCATAAAATATTCCACCCTGCATAGTAAACACAAGTTGCTAACTGACACTATTTTCATTTTTGCAGCTGTATGTAAGTGAGACGCGCAGAGTGTAGAAAAACATTGAGAGTAAAGTTCCGTTATATGAGATGCGCTTAAGAATACGTGCGCCAGACAAGGACAAACGTATATATGCAAAATGTGAGAAATACCAGGGATGGCACGTCAAGCGCCACCTGCTGCTGACTTCTGTTCGCCTGGTACTTGAGCTGGCATTGCTGCTAGATTTGACTCATTTTACTACGCCACTCAGACTTGAGCTCAATGTAACCTCGCAGCAAATCAAGCTCAAATGCAATACCGCCCCCAGCCATTCGCCTGTTAATGACTTTTGAGCTGGAGTCACCGAATTTGGTATGAAGATAGCAGAGGATCTCTACTTGAATTTTTGATGTCACGCCCCCAAACTATGCCCCAAGCCTCTTTCTCAGTTTTTTGATCTAGAGTCTCCAAATTTGTTGACAATTTAACTGGTGACATCCCAGAAAGATCTTCATTAGCGCACACCCCTACCGCATCCGCACTCCCTTGCAAACAGGCTTCTGGTTACCCCTTTTTATACGAGTATCGAGTATACAGCAGTCGGTTGCGTCCGACTGCAATGTTTGCACTTGATTTTCAAATACTGCTGACCAATTGCTTCAAGCTATTTGGACTGCAACCCTCGATTGACCACTTAAACATCTCCCTTTAACATCTTCACCCCACTCACAATAACGAAAGCTGTTTGTGGCTTAGTTTTTGATGAGTATAAACGACAATGGTCGCACTTTATTGAAAGATTTTTATCATTTCGTATTTGCAATGGTTTTTGTGTGTGTTTTACAAATGTTTTATGATTTGTTTTATATCTTTTCATACATATGGTGATAATATATATATGTATATGTATGTAATTAGAATGGTTTAATCGTTTTATAGTATATAATATATGTATATAGTAAATGTTTATTTGTATAATATTATTAATAAAGACAAATACGCATATTGATATACATATATGTGTATATATTTAAGTGCTAAATGGGATTACGTTATGTTGTGTATGTATATAGCATTTTTTCATCTTATTTTCATACGTTTTTTTTAATATATTTTTTGTTGAATTTTCTGATTTTTTTTTTGAGACATAAATAATGAAGTTGTTTCGCCAATAAAATGTTTAAGTGTTTTTTGTGTGTGACATTTGTAAATAGTTTTGTGTAAGCATAGAAAGAGTTTTTTGCGCAAAATTATTGTTTCTCATCAAATGCAGTTAAAGTTGTATGAAAAGCCGTTTTTCTTTTGTTTTCACTAATATATTATGTTTTCCCCATTAATTTTTGGTTAGCTTAGATTATGTTAGAGTTAAGGATAGGATTTTTCTCATAGAGGCGGCTACTGGCTTGAAGTTTTGCATTAAAATTGTTAAGATGTTATTACGGTTAATGTTTATTACGGTTTTTGATGTTCTAATGTTTATGTTGAACTATTTTCACTTTCTTGTATTAATGCAAATGAAAAAAAGGTTTAAATCGAGAAAATGTTGTTTCATAAAAAGCTTTTTTTCGTATATAATGTTGTTTTTTTTTTTTTGTATAATATTTTGGAGTTTTTGCTTGGGTCTATGGGTATGCTTTTCTGACTATTCGCTTTCAATTCTCTTCTCCGATTTAACTTCAACTTTGCAGACGTTTCTTTGACGCATCGTTCTTTAAAAAATCTTTTCACAATAAAAACAATTTGTACTTTCGAAAAGGGGGAGGGGCGCATTTTTAAGTATTTTGTATTCTTTTCTCATCATTATTATTATTACTTTTATATTGTTTGCTTAATCGCTTAGCCTTCATTCGGTGTTATATTATGTTTGATTTCGCTAGGGTTTATTTTAGGTTTTTTTTTATGTTTTTTGTTTTTTTTTGTTGTTTTTACTTTGTTACATTTGTGTAGGATGCAGGAGTGCTGAGGTTCATGTTTTTTGTATCTTTGAGAGTTTTTTCTTTGTAATTTCTCGCCATCATTTGTTTTTTGTTTTTGTAAAATATTCGTTTTGTATATTTGCTTTAGTTTTAACAAGGAAATCAAACAGACACAATAGATATTTGTATTTCTTTTTTGTTTTCTTCAAAATCAAATGGAGAGCTGCAGTTTATTTGGGTGCAAGGTTAGCAGGATGTGCTACTTTAATTATTATACAATGCATTCAAGCAACATCCTTTTCGCTTATCCTTGTGATCCCGATTTGATGCACATTTGTCTATTTAGCAAGTAAATTTCATATTTGTATATATGTATGTATGTTTTTACATTAACTTTAATGCTTTGTTTTTGTTATGTTATATTATGTTTTGTTTTTTTTTTGTTTTTTTTGTCAGGTCCAAAATCAAATTTGACTAATTCAAGGAATTAAAGTTTCATTGCATCTAAATAAGGTAAAGTGTACTTTTGTTTAAATATTATTATAAGATTTGCATAAATTTTTATTCATTTTCAATAATAGAAACGAAACAATAAACTTAAACAAAATTTCCACTATGGCGCTTCTCCTCTGCGTTCCTTTTTTTTAAACTAACTCATCCAATGTGTGTGTGCGAGACAAACAAATAGATTAGATAGGCAAACGGAGAGAGAGACAGACAGAGAGACAGAGAGAGAAGGTGTAAAAGACAGAGTTAGAGAGACTGAACTAAACTTAACTAAACTAAACTTAAAACTGGCACATTACGCCCCGAATGCAACAAGAACTTTCGACGAAAACTAAACTGTAGAACACGCCCATACCTGAGCAGCAGAAATTCTTCTATGTGAGTAGACGCGTCTACGTTGAGTTGCGACGTAAGTTCTTGTGCCTTTTACTTTAATAGGAGTGTATGTGTGAGTGTGTATGTTACTAAAGTGTGTCTGTGTGTGAGTGTGTTAGTGTGTATATTATATATAACGAAACATACTACAAAGTTTAATAATGATGACTTTCAAATAGATTATATATAAGTAGTACAATGAAAACTTCATATACAATATATGCCATATATAATAGATATTCCATATATTTTGTAATAATGCAATAATAAGTACGTAATAGCCATGTTACATTTAAAAAAGATAAACCACACCCTAAATACTCGTTTTTTATTTTTGTCTGTTGATGTATTATTTTTAATTGAGTTTTCAAGATTAGTTAGGAGTTCTTTGGGTTCTTTTAAATGCTTTATTCTTGAGGGCTTGAGGGAGCTTCTACTGCTAAAATTTCACTACAATAATTGCGTTTTATTTTGCTTTGGAATACAAGTTGTGTTACTTTTGTGGCAGCTTCGATTTTTCTTTTGGCAGCATTATATATTCATATGTTTTTTGTTTTTTTTTTTAAGTTTTTGGATGATGTATTTATTAATGTAATTTACGGTTTATATGTATTTAATATACTTAGTTTTGAAACGTTAAAAACCCTTTAGTTTGGATTGCATGCAATGAACTTTTATAATATTATATTTTGTTTAATAAATGGCTCTTGAATTTTACTATTAAAAAATTTCCATAATTTGCATTCAAGTATTCTTTTCGTAGGTGTTTCTTTTTGGTTTATAGTACGATTTTTTTTTTTAGTTTTTTTTTTTTTAGTATTTTTGTAACATTTATATGTATGTATATTTTGTAAGAATTAAACTAGAAAAATTCTAATTTGAGGTATGTATTCCATTAATTTGTAATTGTGTGTGTGTGTGTTGAATATTATTGTTAATAAATTGTTTATGACAATTCAATACGTTTTTTCTCTCACCCAGTTCGGGTGTTCTAAAAAGCGTGCTTAGTCTAGACTCTAAGGCTTACTAACTTATTACTATATTCGTATGGGATCCCTAATGTTGATGCCACATTCTATAGACTCAAAGCGATATTTAATGTTGACACAAAAAGCTTAAGACGATTGAGAACTTGGTTGTTTAAGTAAGTGTCACTTGGATTATTTTCAAGCAGCCACAAAATTATTCTGACAAAATCATTTTAATTTGCTCTGTGAGCAACTAATTAAGGTTTCTTACGGGATTGCGTGTGTTTAGTCACAGTTATGAGTTTTTATGATCTTTAATGCAATGATTGTATTTATTTGCAAATGTCGCAGACTTTTTTGTTGTTGCATACTTCGAAGAGTTAAACCTAAATTTACGCTTAATCCAAAATGTTCGAAAATAGACATCGATACTTATGCAAAATGTTTTGGGGATGTTCAATAAAAAATACCACATATCATTGCTCATGCTCACAGCTCGCTCGTAGCGAATCCGAATCCGAAATTTTTAGAAAAATATGAGTATAATGAGTACCGATAGTACTAATACTTAGATGCTAAGCCAATGCTCACAGTTATGAGTTAAAGATTAAATTTTTGCCAATGATTTTCACAATTAATTACCAAATTTTGCTTTTACCAATTAAATATCACATATCGGGGAGCTCTCTTCAAGGAAAAATAGTTCTCTTCAAAATAATTAAACCCAAAAACAAAAATCTCATTCCAATTATGTTCAATCGTTTTGTTTTTCAAACTTATTTTAAATGCCAATGGGTATTAAATATTTTTGTGGCTGTCCCTAAATAATGTTACAAACTATCGAAATTGCTTATGATAAATGCCTTTTGTCATTTAAGTGTGTTTAATTACTAAATGCACAGTATATATATGACAACATAAATATTCATATGAAGTATGCTTAAATATTTGTTGGTGTTGGTTTCTTACTTTAAGTGTGTATCATGTGTTTCAATGATTTTATGAATAGTTTGAAATAAAGAAAACAACAAACAAATCATATGCGTTGATTGAGTTAGCTGTGGCGGTGTAAGTGTGTATGCATGTGTGTGTGGGTGTAAGTGTACGATGTATGAAAATGACTGATGACTGATGACGTGACATGATGTGATAGTTGTTTAAAGTATATATAAATACATTTTCTGTGTGCTGTTATGTTGCACATTTAATGAAATATTCTATACTTATTAATTTTGTTTTTTTGTTTTTGCATTGAGGTATTCGGGCTCTGCAACACTTTTGTTTTTGTTTTTTTGGTATTTACATACAATAGTTATCAACAATGAGGTAGAAATTTTTATTTGCAGTACGTTACATTTGAATTTGTGTCTCGTTAGTCTCTCTATTTTGCTTGCAGTTACATTTTTTGGTTTTTGTGTTTGTTTAGTTTTGCTTAAATACTTGGAAGTCCATTGAATTTTTCGTTTGTTTGCTTTTGTAGTTCAAATACCTGAATTGCTTGGATGTTTTTTTTATTTAATTAGTTGATTTATTAGATACACTTATATTCATGATCTACACAAATCATCATCACGTGTGCTGGTTTACGTTATATCGAGTTTTTATATAGAACTTTTCAGTCAATCAGTCTTTTAGCATACACTGTTTACCGTTTCTGTTTACTGTTACTGTTATCGTCACCGTTCGCTACAGTAACCAATAAAATGCTTGCATACTCTGCGGCGCACATCACATATTCGTTACACACATACAAAACACACAATCAAGTTGTTGTTTGCCATCAGTCCTATATTCGTTTACTCGCTGTGTTGCAACTTAAGACTAACTTGATTGATTAAATAGACTTAAAAGTAACTAGGTTTATGTCTGTATATATATATATATATATATATACTATAAAGTATTTTCATGAAACAAAACACAACATCGAGGGATTTGTATAAGACTAGAACTATGTGTATAGTTGTAGACGAAGAGTATAACTACAAGCGTAAAGCATAAACATAGGGGACACTGCTAAAACCTAAGTACAACACATAGACACTTGGCTTGAGATTTCTTAGACTTATCGAGAGAAATAAATGGCAACGATTGTTCGACAATTCAATATTAAGATTAATATGCAGCACAAAGGCTTCTCAAATAATATAGTAAGTGTGTTTATAGTGTAAGTAATATATATATATTCGATTGATTAGTTAATTATTATCTTAAGCATTAGTTGTGGGAAGGGTAGCTAAATCAAGGAAATATAATTTTTTTTTTTGCGAGACCAGGCCACGACTCGTATTGTGTGGGCCTTTGGGCCCTCGCTCGTATTGCTTGCTCAACACTGTAGTTTGCTTGCTTTCACTGTTGCTAATTTCAGCTGAATCTGAAGCCTATGCTAAGTAAACACATACATATGCATGTATGTATCTATGTTTAATCATGAATTATGTGTTTAAGTTTCTGCATGTTTAACCGATTGTTGGTCCACTTTACCAGCGGTTCTTGTATACCCATGCTGACCAGCTATCGGTTTTGTTTTTGTTTTTGTTTTTTGTTTAGTTGTAGTGCTTAAAGTTAGCCGATGTGTGTTTCGAGTTACTAATTTAAATATATATTATCGTAATCGCTAAATACATAGTGTACACATTTAATTAAATCGAATCCAATTATATATAAATAGAAGAGAATAAACAAATTCGTTTCTAGCAAAACCTGTGCGCCTTAGCTGCATTTTCTTTTGTTTTTGTTTACTTTTATATTTAATTTAAGAGGCGTCTACGCAAATTGGCAAACACAAATTGGTTTTAAATAAATTTCATATGCTTCTTCTTGACTCTTTTTATCATTTACACACAAGACTCTAAATACTTAAACGCTAACAAGTGCAGCCCATCAAAATTACACACATTACCATCTCTCTGGATAGTATTAGTATTTATACGTATACGCTATTAAGTAGTTGCAAAATCAAATCAAGTTTAAAAACTTTAACTGAAAACGAAATTATATAAACTCGAAATCTTGAAATCGAGCGGTCGCCGTTTTTCTACACATCCACATTTACTTTTTATCTTTCTCGTTTGTAACTAAAGGGCAAACTTTATAATTATAATCAATGCTCAGGTAACTCAAAGGGTACGTAAACATCGTCGTCGTTTTAGGAATTACAAGGAATTGATTTAGTTTTTAATTGTTTTTGTTTTTCTTTTCGTTTTCGTTTTTGTTTTGTTTTTGTACTTTGGCATGAAATTTTCAACATAACGAGAACAAACGTGAACAAAAATTCGACTACAACATTGACAAAGACAAAGATTGACGCTCGGTGCGTTCAACTCAAAATTCAACTAAGAATTGATTTAGTGCATTTGTTTTTAGGATGGGGAAGCTAAGGAATAGAAGGATACTAGGCGAAGGGGTTGTACAGGTAACTCAGTAAGCAAGTTTGCTAAAAAAAAAACAAAAATAAAATCGATAAGTTTATCAAACGCTCACAACGGATTCATTTCTAGTATCATCTGTAAATAAAACATAATGTGTTGCATACGCCAAGGCGCGAATGCAATTACTTAACTATTCAATGTATTGTATTTATGCGGCGATTAACATGTTCCTACGTTGTACAACTTGCTATAGATCTATGTCTGTATGTATGTATGTACCTAAAGATGCGACTAACTGAGGTATTTATATAAGTTCAACCGGAAAGTGTTGGAGGAGTTAAGAACATAGAAGCAAAAAACAGAAATCGGTTAAGCTAAGCTAGTATATTTGTTTATATGTTTAAGACCATGTGGCAGAGACCAACAGGGCTTTCTACTAAATGCTAAGCAATACATTTCGGTAAAGGTTTTAGACAGGCTGGTTGCCTGGCCAAGTGGTTAGTAATCACTAAAGGGCTTCACTCATGGTTAAAATGGTATGCAAAACTCGGCAGTTTATCGTCCGGCATTAGATTTGTTGTTGTTATAAGGATTTATTTGATTATAGTCACGGTTTATTAAATAATTACAAATTGAAATGCATACAAACCAAAGAACCCATAAATAAAAATTGAAATAAAAAAGACAATTACATTTTAAATAATACAAATATTTCATTTAATCATTTAAAAATTCAACAAAAATTGTATATTTATTATTTATAATAATAATAATAATAATAGCAAAAAATATGTAGAGTAATTGATTTTTGTGATTTTTCTTGTTGTAGTTTTTGTTTTTATTAAAGTATAATTAAATTTATTTAGTTTCATTTAAAGTAATAATAATAAAAAATCAACTAAAATATTCAACTAAATTACATTAAAAAGTACACAAATATGGGAATTTTTTTTTGTTTTCTTTTATGTTTTTTTTTTTGTGGGTATGATGAAGAGACACAAATAAAAAAGTAGACATGTGAATTACAAATACAACACTAGGGTTGCGGTTTTTTGTTATCGTTTTGCATAATAACATAGGTAAAAAAAGGTACAAAGTATTATATTACACATTAAACAAATAATGCTTAAACCAAAAAGTTTGCTAAATTTTGTATCAATTAGAGAACAAGGGTGCGTGTACAAATAGCGAGGAAAGATTTGGTTAAATAGCTATGAATGAAGTGGGTGCTTTTTAATTTAAAAACATACATTTGCAACGCTGTTGCTGTTGCCGTTGTTGTTGTTGTTGTTCGTGAATGAATATTCCGCAGTTGAAATTGCCTAAACTTTACCAATTTGTACATTTCGTCATCAGATGATCTGAGAGAGCTCATAGATTCTACTTGAAAGATCTCTAAAGTATTTAAAACTTGAGCAAGCGTTGGGAGCTTTCATAAATTGATTTAAAAGAATTTTGGTGTAAGTTTAGGCATTCTGCTTTTGGGAATCAAAAAACAACAACAAACAAACATTTAACAGCGTGCAAATATAATGTTTTTAATGAAATAATAAAATAAAAAATGAAAGACACTTTTTGTTTTCATTTATGCATTAATTATATAGGTTTTTTGTACATATACATATATATGGACTAAACAAAAACTGTCTTCATTTAATTGTTGATTATAAATTGAAATAGGTTTTTTTTTAATTTAGGTATGCTTGTGTTTTATGTTTTTTATAATATTTAATTATTATGTATTTATAAAATATTTGTTATTGATTTTTGCTAAGGAGGTAATATAAATTACATTTAAATGTTATTATTAAGTTATTTTTTCTTTAATTAATTCTTTAATTAGTTATTAATTATGTATTGCTATTTGCGTTAGATAGAGCAATGTGTATTGAAAGTTGTGACTTTTATTTTTAGTGTAGTTGGGGTTTTTTTATTTATTTATTAAGTTTTTGCATTTATTTTCTTGGTGGCTGAGGTGGGCATAAGTTTTTTTTATGTTTTTTTTTTTTAGGTTATGTATCTTAACAAAAAATGTCAATGAGTTAGTTTCATTTAACACTTTACTTGCACATTGAACTAAAACAAAATAAAAATTCAAAACTATATAAAAATTATATATGTTGGGGTAGGGCGACAACTAAAACACGGGCTGACTTATATGGTAGTTGGTGGTGCGGTGCTGCCTTTTTTGACCTTGCATACGGGAAATTTAACTCGCATGCAGCTCTTATTACATATGTGTGTGTGTGTGTGGTGAGTGTGAGAGTGTTGTAATGCCAATTATATAACTAAACAACTATTTATATATATTTTGGTGTATGTGTGTGTTGTTTTATATTGTGTTTTGCCTATAAATAGTTTTTGTTTCTTTTTAATCAATATATGTTTATGTTTATACGTAATTTATAATCTTAAATTTAGACGAAAATTATATATGTTTGTTTGTTTGCCAGACTCATATATATAATTCTCTCAAGTAAATGCCAAAAAGTGTTGTTGATTGGGTTGTTTAGGTTTAGGTTTTAGGTTTATGTACTTTATAATGTACTTATTAACTTAAGTATAATTCTATATAGGTAAGTATGAAACGAAATTGTGAATAAAAGTTACTATCACTTCGAATTTTCCCATTCTGATTTTTTGAAATAGAATAACTTGTTTTTGGTATGTTAAATGGCGGCATTTCAAAATGCCTGAAGTGTTGGAAAACGCGGCACATGCAAAACTGGTACGGTAACTAAACAACGGTTGCCTGAACCCAGTACAACTATTTAGGTATTTTTTTCTTTTTTTTTAGAGAGAGAACCATGCAAAAAGTCACCAATGCGGTTGGATGTTAAAACGCTTGTAGATGGGGAAAAGGGATTAGGGGAATGGGATAAAGGGATTTATGGGGAAAAGATATAATATCAAATTTATCACACTGCTGTAAGAAATTTACGTTGCGTACATAGCCTCACAAAAGATTGGGTAGAACAAATATCAAGAACTGTTTGTATCACATAACTGAAAAGAAGAAGGATTAGAGAATATGACGAAAATAGTTTCTTAATCTAAACGTTTTCACAGTTTTTTTGAGGTTGGGTTTTATATTTTTTACAAAAATAAGTTCCTGACGAACGACAACTCACAAATAGAGGGAACATTTCAAATGTTTGGGATTGGGGGAGTCACAGTTTGGCTGTTTGATTTTGTTTTGAACTAGGCAATTTTTGGATTTATTTTAGACATTTTTTCAAAATGTATAACACAGGGTTTAAGGGATCAAATTTTACAAATTTTGTTTTTTGTTTTGTTCAACAGGCAAAAGATGAATAACTGCTCCACGCATCCACTTGTAATCACTAGAAAGGATCTGCAGGACGCGTTGCATTTCACAGATAGTTTGACGAAACTTAGGGAAATAGTTGATCTCAAGATCGGCTCGTTTCAAACGCTATGCACATATATTTTTTTTAAGTTTTGGTCAAATAACTTTACGTCACAGTTTGGTCAAATATCATATTTGGTTTGTCTTTTAATTCGATTAAAAGCAAAGATTGAAATCTTTTGAAAATTATACACATTTTTCGAGTTGGGGCTTTCACAGAGGGGTCATACATCAAATTTGGTTTTTCTTTTAATTTCATTAAAAGTAAAGTTTTAGGTCTTTCGAATATCTTACACAATTTTGAGTATGAAAAGGAAGATGGGAAGGGCGTAAATGGAAGGGACAAAATATTGGTAACTTTTTGTAATGCACAAAATAAACTCAAAACAGGAAACATTGAACCGCTCTTTAAATTGTTGGGATGATTGCATACCATTGTATATATATATACTATATATATGTACTTGTAAAATTTAGAAAAGACTTGCTTAAACCTATTAAACCTATCGATAGCGAGTGAGTGTGAGTGCAAAACACAAACAAACAAAACACTTTTACAGAGAGAGATCCATCACATACGGCTGTTCTGCTTAGTTGCCTTGCTGCTACAAATACTACTGATACACACACACATACATGTATATATATTAATAGAGAGGGGGATGGGGGAGAGGAAGACCTAAACATATTCATACATAGTACAAAATGATAACCTAGCAGAGTGAAAAGTTTGCGAGTGCAAATTTTCATTTTTTAAATGGGAGGTTTACTAACTTACTTAAACTTACTAATTAATAATCACGCTGCGCCGAAATTTAATTTTATATATTTTTTTTTGTAGTTGTTGGTTTTTAAAACTTATATGGTAGGATGGGCGGGCAAATGGGTTACTCAAGAATACAAAAAAAAAAGAATACCATATTGTAGTTGGGAATCAGGAAACTTATTTCAATCTGCATGTGCCGTTAACTATTAAGTTTGATTTGAATGTATGCTGAAGTTTTTGAGAAAGTGTTTTTTTGGGAGCGTTTTGGGGGCGTTTATCTGCTTTTCCAATTTGCTGATTAATATCTAGAAATAATTACCAATTGTTAGGTAAAGATGTGCAACTTATCGATTAATTTAGTATGTAAAATATAATGTGTTTTCTTTTTCTTCTTTCTTTTATAAATTGTAGCAAAATTTAGTTTTTGTTTTTTGTCATACGTTCGATTAATATATATTATTTAGTTTAAATTTTATATATATATATATATATTATGTTTGTTTGTTGGTTTTTTATTGAGCAGCACAGCAATTTTCGTTTGTTACAACGAACTTAAAATGCTTTGCTTTCAATACATTTTCTTTGTTTTTCCCTCTTCTTTGCTAAATAAAAAATTCCCTCAAATATTCCGCGACTTTTTATGCGTTTTATAAAACGCATGATCTTTCCTTAATATTTTTGTTTTTGTTTTTTTGGTAGGTTTAGTGAAAAATTTTCTTTTATAAATGGTTTCTCGTGCATTGTTTGTATACTCAACAAAAGTAACAAGAAAATCGTGTTACGTTTGATTAGTTTTTATTTTTCTTTTACTTTTAGTAAAATCGTTCTGCCATTTCTATTAATTAAAATATAACACACAGCAACTGGGAGGCAAGGTTCTTATGTTCTTTGAGTTTATTGGTTTTTGGTTATATTGCTAAAAAAAAGGTGTTTTGTTGGATATTTGCTTTGTGATTCCATGGATGGTTCTTAAATGTGCCCGTTACTGTTATTGTTGCTGTTAATGTTATTAATGTTAATGTTACTATTCTCTGTTAAATTTTGCTAGAGTAACATTTGTATATGTGTTTATGTGTGTGTGGATCGCTTAGTTGTTCATGTTTAGATAATCGTTGAAGAGCTGCATGCATGCTGCAGCGCCACCTAACGGCTCTTCATAGAGCTGCTGTTGATTAGCATTTATGTTGTTGCTGTGCCGCCAAATGTTGGCCGTTTCGAGCAACTCACCCGCCGACGACGACGAATTGGAGCTAACATCTGAGACATCGTTGTTGGCCTTGTTATTAAGTTGGCTGCCATCCTGGCTGCTAATGTGCAGATTGCACAAGAGATCGCTAAACATGTCCGGAACAAGTGAAGCAGCAGCATTGTTGCTGTTACCGTTACCGTTAGCTGTTGGCAGCTCCCAAATGTTTTGGGCCGCACTCAACTTGGCATAGTGTGCCACATTGGTGTTGCCCCAGCCGCCGCTTGAGGAGGCGCCCGATGAGCTGGTCATCGATGCTGTCGGGGATGCAGCGTGCGGCAACAAATCTTTGGCCGCATAGAAATTCTCACGCAACTGAGCCGAACCATTGGGCGATGTCTGTGCCCAGAGCAACTCCTTGCTGTGACTGGTGGTGGGACTGAGCGATGGCTGTGAGCCGCTGCCCGATGAACAGCCGCTGGTGGAGCCAGCGCTAGTGGAGGTATTGCTGGCACAGCCCCACAAAGCGGAGATTGCTTCAGCTTGAGCCATGGGCTGTGACCAGGCATTCATCTTCTGGTTGCTGTTATTGATGTTGCTGTTGTGTGAATTATTGCTAATTAATAAGTTACTAATACTGCTGCCAACACCAATGTTGTTGCTGTGATTTGTGTTGCTGTTGTTGCTCAATATAAGTGCGTTGGAATCATGGCCTAAAGTCAAATGGCCCAATTGCTTGTGTGGCAGTTGCTGTTGCTGCTGTTGTTGCTGTTGTTGCTGTGTTGCTGATACTTGCTCATAACATCCGCCATGGCCATTAGGCTATTTGAGTAGCTTAGTTTATGTTGTTGTTGTTGCTGTTGTTGGTGCAGTTGCTGCTGTTGTTGTTGCTGCTGCTGCTGCTGCTACTGTTGTTGTTGCTGCTGCTGTTGGTAGCTGACCGCACGAGCTGCTACTGCTGTTGCCAAATAAGCAGCTTCTGTGACACGCTGTGTGCCAGAAATTGCTACGGGCGCTACAGCTGCTGGTAGCTGTTGTTGCTGTTGTTGTTGCATCTGATGTTGTGGTAGCTGCTGTTGCTGTTGCTGCTGTGTTGGCTGCTGCTGTTGTGGTTGCTGCTGCGGTTGCTGTCTTACCTGCTGATGTTGCTGGGCGTGTGGATGAGCGCCAATTAGATCGGGATTAATTTGCTGCTGCAGCGGGGCGGAATAGTCGATGGCTGCATTATAGATTGGCTGCTTGGGGGCCGTTGAAGTACCATTGGCACTGGCTGCTGCTGCTTTTGTTATTGTAGCATTGCCGGAGACCGCTGGCGACTCCAACGGGGCCTCATGTTATGCGATCGCCTGCATCCGCGTCGCATTGCTCTTGGCATAGCAGAAGCTCAACGGCTTCACAAAGTGCGTGTCCTGCGTGCTGCAAAAGGGGCAAGTTACACCATGCGAGTAATCGCTGTAGAAGCTCAGCCGCTGCTGCGGATGCATTAGCATCTTGAAGCAATTATTGCACTGCAAAAAGAAAGAAAAGCCAAGAAATAGATGTTAAAGTGTTAGCTTGAAATGTAATTGAGAAACTGCAGATATGCAATTGTGGAGCAATAAAGTGCATGTAATTAAAACCAAGACTATAATTTATTTGAATTGATGGAAATAGACAGTATAGACAGTAATATTATCCAATTGCTTAGCACTTGTTGAGCTTTTAGTATGACTAATAAACATATATTTAAAATTCGATTTTTGGTCAAAATCCATGTTAAAAATTATCACAAAAAATCGACATGTGCATTCGTAAAATCTTTCGACGTCCATATCTTCGGCATAACTGACCCGAAATTCAAAAGCAATATCTCAAAAGTCATGGTTTGACCCCTAAAATAAAACTGCATTTAAATAATTACATTTATATGAAATTCGATTTTTGGTCAAAATCCATGTTAAACTTTTTATGACAAAAATCGACATGTTCATTCGTAAAATCTTTCGACGTCCATATCTTCGGCAAAACTGAACCGATTTTCAAAAGCAATACCTCAAAAGTCATGGTTTGACCCCTAAAATAAAACTGCATTTAAATAATTACATTTATATGAAATTCGATTTTCGGTCAAAATCCATGTTAAACTTTTTATGACAAAAATCGACATGTTCATTCGTAAAATCTTTCGACGTCCATATCTTCGGCATAACTGACCCGATTTTCAAAAGCAATATCTCAAAAGTCATGGTTTGACCCCTAAAAAAAAACTGCATTTAAATAATTACATTTATATGAAATTCGATTTTCGGTCAAAATCCATGTTAAACTTTTTATGACAAAAATCGACATGTCATTCGTAAAATCTTTCGACGTCCATATCTTCGGCAAAACTGAACCGATTTTCAAAAGCAATACCTCAAAAGTCATGGTTTGACCCCTAAAATAAAACTGCATTTAAATAATTACATTTATATGAAATTCGATTTTTGGTCAAAATCCATGTTAAACTTTTATGACAAAAATCGACATGTTCATTCGTAAAATCTTTCGACTTCCATATCTTCGGCAAAACTGAACCGATTTTCAAAAGCAATACCTCAAAAGTCATGGTTTGACCCCTAAAATAAAACTGCATTTAAATAATTACATTTATATGAAATTCGATTTTTGGTCAAAATCCATGTTAAACTTTTTATGACAAAAATCGACATGCAACTTTGTAAAATCTTTCGACTTCCATATCTTCGGCAAAACTGAACCGATTTTCAAAAGCAATACCTCAAAAGTCATGGTTTGACCCCTAAAATAAAACTGCATTTAAATAATTACATTTATATGAAATTCGATTTTTGGTCAAAATCCATGTTAAAATTTTATGACAAAAAATCGACATGTACATTCGTAAAATCTTTCGACTTCCATATCTTCGGCAAAACTGAACCGATTTTCAAAAGCAATACCTCAAAAGTCATGGTTTGACCCCTAAAATAAAACTGCATTTAAATAATTACATTTATATGAAATTCGATTTTTGGTCAAAATCCATGTTAAACTTTTATGACAAAAAATCGACATGTTCATTCGTAAAATCTTTCGACGTCCATATCTTCGGCAAAACTGAACCGATTTTCAAAAGCAATACCTTAAAAGTCATGGTTTGACCCCTAAAATAAAACTGCATTTAAATAATTACATTTATATGAAATTCGATTTTGGTCAAAATCCATGTTAAACTTTTTATGACAAAAAATCGACATGTTCATTCGTAAAATCTTTCGACGTCCATATCTTCGGCATAACTGACCCGATTTTCAAAAGCAATACCTTAAAAGTCATGGTTTGACCCCTAAAATAAAACTGCATTTAAATAATTACATTTATATGAAATTCGATTTTTGGTCAAAATCCATGTTAAACTTTTTATGACAAAAATCGACATGTAACTTAGTAAAATCTTTTGACTTCCATATCTTCGGCAAAACTGAACCGATTTTCAAAAGCAATACCTCAAAAGTCATGGTTTGACCCCTAAAATAAAACTGCATTTAAATAATTACATTTATATGAAATTCGATTTTGGTCAAAATCCATGTTAAACTTTTTATGACAAAAAATCGACATGCAACTTTGTAAAATCTTTCGACTTCCATATCTTCGGCAAAACTGAACCGATTTTCAAAAGCAATACCTCAAAAGTCATGGTTTGACCCCTAAAATAAAACTGCATTTAAATAATTACATTTATATGAAATTCGATTTTTGGTCAAAATCCATGTTAAACTTTTTATGACAAAAATCGACATGTAACTTTGTAAAATCTTTCGACGTCCATATCTTCGGCAAAACTGACCCGATTTTCAAAAGCAATACCTTAAAAGTCATGGTTTGACCCTAAAATAAAACTGCATTTAAATAATTACATTTATATGAAATTCGATTTTTGGTCAAAATCCATGTTAAACTTTTTATGACAAAAATCGACATGTAACTTAGTAAAATCTTTCGACTTCCATATCTTCGGCAAAACTGAACCGATTTTCAAAAGCAATACCTTAAAAGTCATGGTTTGACCCCTTAAATAAAACTGCATTTAAATAATTACATTTATATGAAATTCGATTTTTGGTCAAAATCCATGTTAAACTTTTTATGACAGAAAATCGACATGTTCATTCGTAAAATCTTTCGACGTCCATATCTTCGGCATAACTGACCCGATTTTCAAAAACAATACCTTAAAAGTCATGGTTTGGCACCTTAAATAAAACTGCATTTAAATAATTACATTTATATGAAATTCGATTTTTGGTCAAAATCCATGTTAAACTTTTTATGACAAAAAATCGACATGCAACTTTGTAAAATCTTTCGACTTCCATATCTTCGGCAAAACTGAACCGATTTTCAAAAGCAATACCTCAAAAGTCATGGATTGACCCCTAAAATAAATCTGCATTTAAATAATTACATTTATATGAAATTCGATTTTTGGTCAAAATCCATGTTAAAATTTTATGACAAAAAATCGACATGTTCATTCGTAAAATCTTTCGACGTCCATATCTTCGGCATAACTGACCCGATTTTCAAAAGCAATACCTTAAAAGTCATGGTTTGGCACCTTAAATAAAACTGCATTTAAATAATTACATTTATATGAAATTCGATTTTTGGTCAAAATCCATGTTAAACTTTTTATGACAAAAAATCGACATGTGCATTCGAAAAATCTTTCGACGTCCATATCTTCGGTATAACTGACCCGATTTTCAAAAGCAATACCTTAAAAGTCATGGTTTGACCCCTAAAATAAAACTGCATTTAAATAATTACATTTATATGAAATTCGATTTTTGGTCAAAATCCATGTTAAACTTTTTATGACAAAAATCGACATGTAACTTAGTAAAATCTTTCGACTTCCATATCTTCGGCAAAACTGACCCGATTTTCAAAAGCAATACCTTAAAAGTCATGGTTTGACCCCTAAAATAAAACTGCATTTAAATAATTACATTTATATGAAATTCGATTTTTGGTCAAAATCCATGTTAAACTTTTTATGACAAAAAATCGACATGTTCATTCGTAAAATCTTTCGACGTCCATATCTTCGGCAAAACTGACCCGATTTTCAAAAGCAATACCTTAAAAGTCATGGTTTGACCCCTAAAATAAAACTGCATTTAAATAATTACATTTATATGAAATTCGATTTTTGGTCAAAATCCATGTTAAACTTTTTATGACAAAAAATCGACATGTCATTCGTAAAATATTTCGACTTCCATATCTTCGGCATAACTGACCCGATTTTCAAAAGCAATACCTTAAAAGTCATGGTTTGGCACCTTAAAAAAAACTGCATTTAAATAATTACATTTATATGAAATTCGATTTTTGGTCAAAATCCATGTTAAACTTTTTATGACAAAAAATCGACATGTTCATTCGTAAAATCTTTCGACGTCCATATCTTCGGCATAGCTGACCCGATTTTCAAAAGCAATACCTTAAAAGTCATGGTTTGGCACCTTAAAAAAAACTGCATTTAAATAATTACATTTATATGAAATTCGATTTTTGGTCAAAATCCATGTTAAACTTTTTATGACAAAAAATCGACATGTAACTTAGTAAAATCTTTCGACTTCCATATCTTCGGCAAAACTGACCCGATTTTCAAAAGCAATACCTTAAAAGTCATGGTTTGACCCCTAAAATAAAACTGCATTTAAATAATTACATTTATATGAAATTCGATTTTTGGTCAAAATCCATGTTAAACTTTTTATGACAAAAAATCGACATGTGCATTCGTAAAATCTTTCGACGTCCATATCTTCGGCATAGCTGACCCGATTTTCAAAAGCAATACCTTAAAAGTCATGGATTGACCCCTAAAATAAAACTGCATTTAAATAATTACATTTATATGAAATACGATTTTTGGTCAAAATCCATGTTAAACTTTTTATGACAAAAAATCGACATGCAACTTTGTAAAATCTTTCGACTTCCATATCTTCGGCAAAACTGAACCGATTTTCAAAAGCAATACCTTAAAAGTCATGGTTTGACCCCTAAAATAAAACTGCATTTAAATAATTACATTTATATGAAATTCGATTTTTGGTCAAAATCCATGCTAAAATTTTATGACAAAAAATCGACATGTGCATTCGTAAAATCTTTCGACGTCCATATCTTCGGCAAAACTGACCCGATTTTCAAAAGCAATACCTTAAAAGTCATGGTTTGACCCCTTAAATAAAACTGCATTTAAATAATTACATTTATATGAAATTCGATTTTTGGTCAAAATCCATGTTAAACTTTTTATGACAAAAAATCGACATGCAACTTTGTAAAATCTTTCGACTTCCATATCTTCGGCAAAACTGAACCGATTTTCAAAAGCAATATCTCAAAAGTCATGGTTTGACCCGTTAATTAAAACTGCATTTAAATAATTACATTTATATGAAATTCGATTTTTGGTCAAAATCCATGTTAAACTTTTTATGACAAAAAATCGACATGTAACATTGTAAAATCTTTCGACTTCCATATCTTCGGCAAAACTGACCCGATTTTCAAAAGCAATACCTTAAAAGTCATGGTTTGACCCGTAAAATAAAACTGCATTTAAATAATTACATTTATATGAAATTCGATTTTTGGTCAAAATCCATGTTAAACTTTTATGACAAAAAATCGACATGCAACTTTGTAAAATCTTTCGACTTCCATATCTTCGGCAAAACTGACCCGATTTTCAAAAGCAATACCTTAAAAGTCATGGTTTGACCCCTAAAATAAAACTGCATTTAAATAATTACATATAAATGAAATTCGATTTTTGGTCAAAATCCATGTTAAACTTTTATGACAAAAAATCGACATGTAACTTTGTAAAATCTTTCGACTTCCATATCTTCGGCAAAACTGAACCGATTTTCAAAAGCAATACCTTAAAAGTCATGGTTTGACCCTTAAAATAAAACTGCATTTAAATAATTACACTTATATGAAATTCGATTTTTGGTCAAAATCCATGTTAAACTTTTTATGACAAAAAATCGACATGTTCATTCGTAAAATCTTTCGACTTCCATATCTTCGGCAAAACTGACCCGATTTTCAAAAGCAATACCTTAAAAGTCATGGTTTGACCCGTAAAATAAAACTGCATTTAAATAATTACATTTATATGAAATTCGATTTTTGGTCAAAATCCATGTTAAACTTTTTATGACAAAAAATCGACATGCAACTTTGTAAAATCTTTCGACTTCCATATCTTCGGCAAAACTGAACCGATTTTCAAAAGCAATACCTTAAAAGTCATGGTTTGACCCTTAAAATAAAACTGCATTTAAATAATTACATTTATATGAAATTCGATTTTTGGTCAAAATCCATGTTAAAATTTTATGACAAAAAATCGACATGTTCATTCGTAAAATCTTTCGACGTCCATATCTTCGGCATAGCTGACCCGATTTTCAAAAGCAATACCTTAAAAGTCATGGTTTGACACCTAAAATAAAACTGCATTTAAATAATTACATTTATATGAAATTCGATTTTTGGTCAAAATCCATGTTAAACTTTTTATGACAAAAAATCGACATGTAACTTAGTAAAATCTTTTGACTTCCATATCTTCGGCAAAACTGACCCGATTTTCAAAAGCAATACCTTAAAAGTCATGGTTTGACCCCTAAAATAAAACTGCATTTAAATAATTACATTTATATGAAATTCGATTTTTGGTCAAAATCCATGTTAAAATTTTATGACAAAAAATCGACATGTGCATTCGTAAAATCTTTCGACGTCCATATCTTCGGCATAGCTGACCCGATTTTCAAAAGCAATACCTTAAAAGTCATGGATTGACCCCTAAAATAAAACTGCATTTAAATAATTACATTTATATGAAATTCGATTTTTGGTCAAAATCCATGTTAAACTTTTTATGACAAAAAATCGACATGCAACTTTGTAAAATCTTTCGACTTCCATATCTTCGGCAAAACTGACCTGATTTTCAAAAGCGATATCTAAAAGTCATGGTTTGACCCCTAAAATAAAACTGCATTTAAATAATTACATTTATATGAAATTCGATTTTTGGTCAAAATCCATGTTAAACTTTTTATGACAAAAAATCGACATGCAACTTTGTAAAATCTTTCGACTTCCATATCTTCGGCAAAACTGAACCGATTTTCAAAAGCAATACCTCAAAAGTCATGGTTTGACCCCTAAAATAAAACTGCATTTAAATAATTACATTTATATGAAATTCGATTTTTGGTCAAAATCCATGTTAAAATTTTATGACAAAAAATCGTCATGTAACATTGTAAAATCTTTCGACTTCCATATCTTCGGCAAAACTGAACCGATTTTCAAAAGCAATATCTCAAAAGTCATGGTTCGACCCCTAAATTAAAACTGCATTTAAATAATTACATTTATATGAAATTCGATTTTTGGTCAAAATCCATGCTAAAATTTTATGACAAAAAATCGACATGTGCATTCGTAAAATCTTTCGACGTCCATATCTTCGGCAAAACTGACCCGATTTTCAAAAGCAATACCTTAAAAGTCATGGTTTGACCCCTAAAATAAAACTGCATTTAAATAATTACATTTATATGAAATTCGATTTTTGGTCAAAATCCATGTTAAACTTTTTATGACAAAAAATCGACATGCAACTTTGTAAAATCTTTCGACTTCCATATCTTCGGCAAAACTGAACCGATTTTCAAAAGCAATATCTCAAAAGTCATGGTTTGACCCGTTAATTAAAACTGCATTTAAATAATTACATTTATATGAAATTCGATTTTTGGTCAAAATCCATCTTAAACTTTTTATGACAAAAAATCGACATGCAACTTTGTAAAATCTTTCGACTTCCATATCTTCGGCAAAACTGAACCGATTTTCAAAAGCAATACCTCAAAAGTCATGGTTTGACCCCTAAAATAAAACTGCATTTAAATAATTACATTTATATGAAATTCGATTTTTGGTCAAAATCCATGTTAAAATTTTATGACAAAAAATCGTCATGTAACATTGTAAAATCTTTCGACTTCCATATCTTCGGCAAAACTGACCCGATTTTCAAAAGCAATACCTTAAAAGTCATGGTTTGACCCGTAAAATAAAACTGCATTTAAATAATTACATTTATATGAAATTCGATTTTTGGTCAAAATCCATGTTAAACTTTTTATGACAAAAAATCAACATGCAACTTTGTAAAATCTTTCGACTTCCATATCTTCGGCAAAACTGAACCGATTTTCAAAAGCAATACCTTAAAAGTCATGGTTTGACCCTTAAAATAAAACTGCATTTAAATAATTACACTTATATGAAATTCGATTTTTGGTCAAAATCCATGCTAAAATTTTATGACAAAAAATCGACATGTGCATTCGTAAAATCTTTGGACTTCCATATCTTTGGCAAAACTGACCTGATTTTCAAAAGCAATACCTTAAAAGTCATGGTTTGACCCCTAAAATAAAACTGCATTTAAATAATTACATATAAATGAAATTCGATTTTTGGTCAAAATCCATGTTAAACTTTTTATGACAAAAAATCGACATGTAACTTTGTAAAATCTTTCGACTTCCATATCTTCGGCAAAACTGAACCGATTTTCAAAAGCAATACCTTAAAAGTCATGGTTTGACCCTTAAAATAAAACTGCATTTAAATAATTACATATAAATGAAGTTCGATTTTTGGTCAAAATCCATGTTAAACTTTTTATGACAAAAAATCGACATGCAACTTTGTAAAGTCTTTCGACTTCCATATCTTCGGCAAAACTGAACCGATTTTCAAAAGCAATACCTCAAATGTCATGGTTTGACCCGTAAATTAAAACTGCATTTAAATAATTACATTTATATGAAATTCGATTTTTGGTCAAAATCCATGTTAAACTTTTTATGACAAAAAATCGACATGCAACTTTGTAAAATCTTTCGACTTCCATATCTTCGGCAAAACTGACCCGATTTTCAAAAGCAATACCTTAAAAGTCATGGTTTGACCCTAAAATAAAACTGCATTTAAATAATTACATATAAATGAAATTCGATTTTTGGTCAAAATCCATGTTAAACTTTTTATGACAAAAAATCGACATGCAACTTTGTAAAATCTTTCGACTTCCATATCTTCGGCAAAACTGAACCGATTTTCAAAAGCAATACCTTAAAAGTCATGGTTTGACCCCTAAAATAAAACTGCATTTAAATAATTACATTTATATGAAATTCGATTTTTGGTCAAAATCCATGTTAAACTTTTTATGACAAAAAATCGACATGTAACTTTGTAAAATCTTTCGACTTCCATATCTTCGGCAAAACTGAACCGATTTTCAAAAGCAATACCTCAAAAGTCATGGTTTGACCCCTAAAATAAAACTGCATTTAAATAATTACATTTATATGAAATTCGATTTTTGGTCAAAATCCATGTTAAACTTTTATGACAAAAATCGACATGTAACTTAGTAACATCTTTTGACTTCCATATCTTCGGCAAAACTGAACCGATTTTCAAAAGCAATACCTCAAAAGTCATGGTTTGACCCCTAAAATAAAACTGCATTTAAATAATTACATATAAATGAAATTCGATTTTTGGTCAAAATCCATGTTAAACTTTTATGACAAAAAATCGACATGTAACTTTGTAAAATCTTTCGACTTCCATATCTTCGGCAAAACTGAACCGATTTTCAAAAGCAATATCTCAAAAGTCATGGTTTGACCCGTTAATTAAAACTGCATTTAAATAATTACATTTATATGAAATTCGATTTTTGGTCAAAATCCATCTTAAACTTTTTATGACAAAAAATCGACATGCAACTTTGTAAAATCTTTCGACTTCCATATCTTCGGCAAAACTGAACCGATTTTCAAAAGCAATACCTCAAAAGTCATGGTTTGACCCCTAAAATAAAACTGCATTTAAATAATTACATATAAATGAAATTCGATTTTTGGTCAAAATCCATGTTAAACTTTTTATGACAAAAAATCGACATGTAACTTTGTAAAATCTTTCGACTTCCATATCTTCGGCAAAACTGAACCGATTTTCAAAAGCAATACCTAAATAATTACATTTATATGAAATTCGATTTTTGGTCAAAATCCATGTTAAACTTTTTATGACAAAAAATCGACATGTAACTTTGTAAAATCTTTCGACTTCCATATCTTCGGCAAAACTGACCCGATTTTCAAAAGCAATACCTTAAAAGTCATGGTTTGACCCCTAAAATAAAACTGCATTTAAATAATTACATATAAATGAAATTCGATTTTTGGTCAAAATCCATGTTAAACTTTTTATGACAAAAAATCGACATGTAACTTTGTAAAATCGTTCGACTTCCATATCTTCGGCAAAACTGACCCGATTTTTTAAAGAAATATCTTAAAAGTCATGGTTTGAATTCAAAGGAATTTTTAGAGTGATTTGTTCTTATTATTGCTAGAAGCTTTCCATAAGCTTAGCTTTTATCAACATCTGTATTTATGTTGTGTTACCAAAAAGTAATAAAAACTTATCCTTCAACAAATATTCGACATGGGTTTTTGGTACTCACCTTGAAGCGTTCGGCACAGCAGGGCATGGCCGCAAATATATCATAGGAGTACATGGTACCAAGCACCAGACTGGAGCCATCCCAAGGCTCATTGCAGAATCTGTAAATGAGAATTGTGTGTTTGAAATGTGCAGTAGTAAAAATGGGAACAGGCTTTAGATTCTGTGTGTGTATGTTTGTGTGTGTGTGTGCTTTAAGCTTACCTGCAGCTGATGACGCGACTGCTGGAGGTGCCATCCAGGCAGCCCATGCACACACAGGTCAAGTAGAGCATGCGTCCTTCATATTTGACCTGTTAAAAAAAAACATAGAAGAGGAGTTTAAGCACATTTTAAACAGAAAGGCACATAGGGGCAAGGTTAGCATTGGCTACAAACCAAGCAACATACAGTCAAATAATTCATTGTAACCGACGATGAGAAATGATTTCTGACAAACTTTCTACCCTTGCAACAAATGCGAATACAAAACGAAACAAAGGGCACCAAAGCTGGGCGTCGCGACATAATAATTTCAAATAAAATGCAATATGCATAACGCCCACGAGACGATGCAGAGAACACAAAAGCATTGCAGGGCCCTGACAGTGGCAGCCAAAGAGAAGCGAGAGTCAAGCCCAGAGACCAGAGCCCAGAGGCCAGAGGCCCAGACAAACGCTAAACGAAGTTGGAGAGAGGTAAGGCAATGCTTGCTCGCTCGCTTGGCAATGAATTATAAATCCAGGTTTAAATTAAAGGGGCGCCCTGTCAGTCCAGGCATGACAAAAAACCAAGAGTTTGTAGCTGAGCTGGCTGGGGCGAAAGCTATGCCAGCTGGTTGCAAGTTGCAAAGGCGTAGGTTTTGTTGTTGCTGCTGCTGATGTTGCTTTTGCTGTTGTTGCACGTGGGTCGTCCGTCGTGTGCGTTTTCTTTGTGTAAGTTTGCAACTACACTCAGAATAAAATCAGCTAGCAAATTTTGCATAAAATAAGTTTCTTAACGCCGAGTTTTTAAAGGGTTTTAAGGCTCTTTCTTTCCTTTCGTAACTATAACTTGCTAAAAATTTTTCTTTCTCTAAGTGTACAATAACAGCAACAACAACTGCATTTGCGCAACGCTTGGCAGTTTATTAGGCGCTGCCGTAATTATGCTGACTGAAATGGGTCATAAATTGCAAATGCAACAAAGGCGACTTAGGCGTGCCATGCCTCCAAGTACCCCCTACACCACTACTCAACCATTTCACATTTCCCTCATTGCCACATAATTTGTGTAGTTATGCGAGAGAGAGAGAGACACAGACATACTGTCAGCCAGACAGATAGACACTGAGACAGATTGTGACTTATATATTGTATACGACGTTTGGCTTTAAATAAGTTTTTTTTTTTTTTTTTTGCAATTGCGACTCAAATTTGCAACAACTAATTGCAGCTGAAAGTTCTTGGGCCACGTGGGCGAGTGAAAGCGGCCTGTTGTTGCCTGCCTCGCTGCTTGACACGCGTGGGTGTCCACAACATCAACATTTGATGGTTATTAATGATGAGTAGAGACGAAGAGAGAGAAGGAGAAAAAAGATAGATTGCTATTAAGACTCACCTCAATGCAGCCGTTGGAATGCTGCTTGGGACTTAGAAAGAAGGAGCCATCGACCAACGGATAGCGATCGAATACAAGCAACGGCTCCTCACACAAGATGCATGCAACGCGACTCATCTGCGACTGGGCCAGGGCGGTAAGTATGAAGAGACGTGTCTCATCGTTGCCATGATTGCCCTCGTCCTCAATCTGAAAAGAAAGAACACAAAAAGAAACAGATACAGCGTTAGCATATGCTTTGAATTTAAACCTGCGAGCTAAACATAAAAAAAAACATAGTGCCGCATAGTTAATTTTGGCTATGCCAAGACTATGATACCCTTCACACGTGGATTAATTTGTATTTTTATTTTTTTATTGCGTGAAAATCTCGAAAGACTATAAGGCATTAAATTATTAATATTCGGTGTATCGAATTAACTATGTTAATTTTACCAATAGATATTCAGCTATTCTGTTAAACTCTTATATAGTCTAGTGGTAAGTATGCCAGACTCTCATCCGGTAGGTGCGGGTTCGAATCCCCGTGTAGTAATTTTGGTATTTTAGGTTTTTAGTCCAATTTTGTTTTTTAATAGATTTTTTGTATCCGATCGGGATGAAATTTCATAGTGAACAAACCCGACATGATCTAAGCAATCTGTGAAAGTTTCATCAAGATCGGTTCAGCAGTTTGGCCGGAAATCGTGTTGATATGGTAAATTTATATGGTGGCTATATCGTAGAATGCTCCGATCGGGATGAAATTTCATAGTGAACAAACCCGACATGATCTAAGCAATCTGTGAAAGTTTCATCAAGATCGGTTCAGCAGTTTGGCCGGAAATCGTGTTGAAACAGACAGACGGACAGACGGACAGACGGACGGACGGACGGAAATCAATTCCTGAGCTCGTCCTGATCATTTTGATATATAGTTTATGGGGTCTCCCATCATTCCTTTAAGGCGTTACAGATTCATGACAAACTCAATATACCCTGATTCACATGTGAAGGGTATAAAAATTTAATCAAATATTGGATACAATTTATGTGTTGTGTGTAGAAAACTATAATAATGCCAAGGTGCCAAAGAATAAACCCAATATACTTGAATACCAAATATTTATATGTATATATGTGTTTGTGTGTGTGGCAGGACGTTGGCGTCTAAGCGCAACAACAAATGAACCATAAAATCCAAACGTGCCCAGCCAAGCAGCTAGCAGCAACGTGTGTGTCTAGCTGGCTAAGCCAAATGGCTAACAGGATGGCTAAATTGAAAGCTCACACGCAGAGCAGGCAGTGAGTGCAGCAGAGTCCGTGGCAGACCTGACTCAGGACAATTCCCCAATCGATAATCAATATGGCGAGCCGCGGCTCTAATAAAGCCGTCAAAGCAGCCACAAACCCAAAGTCAATACCAATGCGGCGAATGCCACAAAAAGCAAAAACCTGCCAAAATTCTGCAGTCCAACTAAACCCAACTTTCAAATGCTCTGTTTTTGAGTGCAAAAAGGAGCTTAAAATGTGCAATTGTTAATTTTAAAATTTCATTATTGCACATTTTGATTGAATTGGTTTATTAAAGAGTTTTTTTTTTTTCATAAAAAACTGTTGCACAAATGACTTTAAACAGCTTATCTGCATTGGGATCAGTGTACAAGATAAAGGTGTTGAAAGATGCACAAAATATGGGTAAAAGCACACACACACAGACACACAAAACCCCTCAGCAGACACTAATCAAAGTTACGTTGACTAGAAGTGAGAGTTCGATCGCCGCATTGGTAATTGCCATTTGCCCAGGTGACCGCACACACACACACGCACAAACACACACATGTACTCGTTCAGGTACTCACAAATAACGACACAGACATGCTGAATTATTTAGTAATAATGGTAAAGACAAGGACGTCAGGACACGTACGTCCTAATCAATTGCAGCAATGGGACTTCAACACAACGTGTTATGTGTGTATTAGACACAGGACAAGTTTAATGCACTTTTAATAAGTCGCAGGGTGAAACTTCAAGGATTGCTACACCGCACTCAACAAGATACGCTCGACGAGTCGTCAAACTTTGCCATTATGCAAAAGAACACAGCTTGTAATGTTGTGCAAATATTTGCAAGGAACTTTTCTAAAGAGACTCGCTAAGGATGTTGTCTTGTTGCTTCGTCAGTCAAATGTCTTCAAACAAAAGAGCCAAAAAAACAAAAACAACAACAAAAACAAAACAATCAGCAAATTAATATTTACACAAGGAGTTTACCTCACTTGCCCCAACATGCGGCCCTCCACTCCACCATAAAGTTTCTTGTCTCATAAATTCTCGCAACAACAATAAAATCAACTTGAGGTGGCATTAAACTCGATTAATCAATGTTTGCATTAATTTTTGGCTCAGACAGGGGAAAGTGTATTGTAGTGAAAGTGGGGGAAGGGGGTGGTTGTTGCCTGTTGCTAAGTAAGCGATATGAAGCACAAATTTCACTCATTAAACAAAAAGGGAAAATCATGCTGCTGTTGTTGTTGTTATTTGCAACGCTTTAGCAGCAATTGAGTTGATTGTTTTAGGGTTGAGAGGGAGATTGTGCCAAAACAATTGCATGTCTAGGGTTACCAACAAACAACTAAAAGAATTTAAGTAAAGCAACTGCTCAAGACACATTTCAATAGTGGAGAGACGAGAAACAAATTATTTGCCATTTGCTACGTGACAATTTGTTAATTTGGTCAGGTGCCTTGAACTTATTGCAGCTGCCACACATAAAAGCCACAAAATGTGCTTCATAATTTATACATGGACAGAATTGCTTGCGTGCCTTGATGAAAAGCTGTTGAAATGTTCATAGCCAAACCAAAAGTGTTTAAGATTATAATTTTATTGTTGTTTTTTTGTTTGTCAAGTGCAAGAAACTTTTGCCACATGCAAAAAGTCAAAAGTCGAAGTGCAATAAACTCGTGCATTAACTCGGCAAAGTTGTCTAGCGTAGCATTACTTTTTCTTTCTACTTTTTTTTTGGGCCAACTTGGCTCTAATGAAGCTATTCAGTTGTCATTTCTTTGGACAACCGTGGCAGCAACAGCAGCCATGGCATAAATCAGCACAGCCATCGTTTCCTTTTGACCATAAATATCCACATGCTATTTAGATGGCAGTTAGTTGCCCCACCAAATCCACTAACTCCTAATCCGGTGGCAACAAATCAAAGTCGTATTTTTGTCTTTCTCACTCGTGCCACACCCCAACACCCTACCCTTTGCGCAAAAAGACAATGGGGGCGATTTAAGTGCTCGTTTGCCAAGTGCTACGATTTTGATAAACACATTAAATTAAATTGCATTTCAATGGGGCTGGGAGAAAAAATGTTGCCTCGCATCCATTTAACTTGTTACTTTCGCTGGCCCATTTTAATCGATTAAAACCGATCGAATACATACATTTCACATTGTATCACATTTAAAAATGCCAGTTGATAATAATAATAAGCACATTAAAAAGTAATAATGCATTCGTATTCAAGGTAACATTTATGCAATTGACAGTATTACACTATTCAAAAGACAATAGGCAGGTTGGTTTACGTCCTGAATATTTACGCTTTTCAGTTCAAAAAAATCCTATCACGACCAATTGTTTAAGCTGGTAATTTTTAATTACCTGAAGTTAGCTTTTGAACTAATCCTTAACACACGATTTGTGTGTTTTGCAAATGTTAAGCCGCTCATCTCTAATTAAATACGCGAGGGTCGCACTCGAGACGCTCTCCATTTACCTATTTACTACTAGCGTTTACCAGTCGCCGTGTGTTAAGAACATCCTTTGAGCTTTTTATAAAAGGCAATAAAAACAGCTTTATGCTTTCAACATTTATTTACCTTAAAAAACATGTGGAAAAACTCAAAAAGGCTGCTAGCATTTTGCCATACAATCAGTATGTGTGTGTGTGTGTGTGCTTTTGTGTTTGCGCAGACAGTAAACACACACACATGTGTGAAAAACTTTGTTGTTGCCTCCGCGAGCTGTTATTAAAATATTTCAGTTTGCTTTTTGCTGTGCGACATAAATTTAGTGACTTTTAATTTATGCGACAGTGTGCAACGCCTCATTAATCCACAATTGATGTTGCGAGTGGCAAACACACACACAGCACAGCCTACAAGCGTTAGTTGCCACTGTGGGCGTCCGCCTCTTTTTGATGTCAAACGTTTTTATTAAGGCTGCTACAAACCCGGAAAAACTATCAACGTCAATTGACGATTGTCATTTGTGGAAATTGAAAAATTGTATTGCCAAACCTGAGCTGGCTCCGAGGAGGAGGAGGAGTAAACCAAATGAAAAGCTTTCGAGTGGGTGACAATAATAATAACAAAAGTCAAGCCAAATCAAAAAAGACAAAAGAAAGTTTGCAACCAAAATGAATTACAAAATGCCACTCAAGGTGCTGTGGGCGTGGCCCAGAGCGTTGATTAATATGACCAAGTGCCAGAGTCTGGGCTCTCAAATGACTTTTAATATTGTGGCAGCCAGAGCAGCTGAGCCATAACAAACTCTTTCTATGAGCAGAGTTGAGTCTAGCTGCGCCTTTTTGTGCAAAATGGCAACAACAGCAGATTAACTGGCAGCATTCAAAGCCAATGACAAGCCAGGAACAACAGAACAATGCGGACAGTCAGACAGACAGGACAGGACGTATGACACTGACAATGAAATGGAATTGCAAACATGCCAAAACCCCCTCCCCGCCTCCCTCCATATTTACTTCTATCATCTGGCTTAACATCCCCTAGAATCCAACACAGCTAACAGACAACTCCAAGTTGAGCAACTGCATCTGTGACTATAATGCTGCGCATTGCACAATAATCTTTAAAAGCAAACTAAGCAAGCAAACAGGCAGCAGTTAAAAGGATATATCAACGGGTAAGTTTTAAAAAGTCGTATTATAGGATACTCAGTAGTTTAGCAACAAGAAGTTGATTCATATTTTGTCAAACCCTAACAAACTTTATGTCCAAAGAAAAGATCTATATTATACACGTTGAAAGTGTTTTCTAAGCAAAGTGCTTCTAACTTCTGTTCAATCTTTAACAGTAGCTTAAATAGAATACACTCAATTTCCACTTGATGCAACTACTGAGTATAAAAGTGAAATAAAACATTGTCAGAGCTTGTACAAATAGAGGCAAGTATAGAGAAATGGGCGTAACGAAGGATCCAGTCCAGAGTAAAGGAGGTGCTTCTTCGTGAAGAACTAGCAGGCGGCACTCTTATAAATGAAATGGAGTAATAATATTTTGCGACAACAAACGCAGCGTGAGGCAACACAATAGAATGGCTAAAAAGGAAAGAAGACTGCATAGGGACCAACAGAGCAGGATACACACACACACACAGACACAGGGCTCAGCTGTGTGCTAAGGGTACCTAACAATGCACCCAACAACAACAACAACAAGCATCAACGTTGCAGACAAACAAACATTTCAATAAATTCAACAAAAAAACACAGCAGACAGACAGACAGACAGTGAAAAACACGCAAAAGGAGTGCCGCCAAAGCAGCCAAGCGACCAAAAACAGATACAAGACCAATGCCAGACGGAAAAGACTTTGCTTTTGGTTAAAACACAACACGACAACAGTTTAAGTGAGGGAGACAGGGGCGGTTGCTAGATTATGTTGAGGGTTAAGCGCTACTCGAAGTGGCTTAAAAACGCATGCTGTTGTTGTCGTTGCAGTTTGGTTCGGTTGTGTTGCATGCAGCATTTTGTCAAATCTCGTGTCGCATTCGCACTTAATTCAAATGCGCGACACAATTGCCAAATAAGAACTGAAAAGCTTAAAAGCACAAAACATAAATTCGCATATTTTTGCTTGCGTCTGCTTTATAACTTCATTAGGGGCTGTGCTAAATTTTTGATAAAGCTGCCGAGTTTGCTGAACTCGCGAGCATAAAGAAAACTCTTCAATATTGGACATATGCCAGTTACATTTTAAATGTGCTTTAAAAGTCCTTTGGCATGCGCATGTCAAAGGCAAGCATTTCACTTTCACACAGTCGCCTTTTAATTCGTTTTACATTATATTATATTTATCTCTTATTTTTTCTTCTTTTTAAAGGACAGTTTTGCATTAGCCTTGTTATTGTTGTTGTGGAGTATTTTCAGTGTCTGCGTTGAGTTTGCCTTTTTTCCTCTTTTTTGCCTCTGACCCGACCCTTAAATATCAATTTGCAAATAAATTGTGTTTGCCCTTGTAAGTTGCTTTGGCCAGCAGTCTGCCATATTTATCGTGCGTTCAATGTTCTATAGCATAATGGCCATTTATTGGCCAAAGCCAATGCCAATGGCAAATGATAAAAGCCGCCAGCCAACAACAATAACAACAACAACAAATTAAATGCAATCTCTTCGACTTTTGCTTATGGTCGGCGCCCGTAAGTATGCTCTGAAAAATTGTGCGCTTCTTACAGTTTATTGAACCGGCCCGCGGGGCAGCCATTTTGTATTTTAATACCCCATTTTACAAGAGCAAACGCAAAAAAAGAGAAACTTCCCTTTGGCAATTATTTTTATAGATACAAATTCCTTGGCTTTTTGAGCACGTTTCCATTTAGTTTTATGCAGATGCGTTTCAAGAGGCGGCAACAGCCAGTGCCACGCCCACTTAGTTTAAAGCCAAAAAGCAAGCAATTTAAATGCATTTGATGACGTTAATAGTTTTATTATGGCCAATTGCCATGCAGCGTTCGCAGCAACCATAAAACTTGATTGTTTAATTATTTTTTTATTGTCGCGACGAATTTTTTTTTGTATATTCTCCTTGTGGCAGTCGCTTAGGAGTGTAGTTGCATGCGTTTTATGATGCTACAGTAGATTGCTTTGATTGGAACTTAAGCTCTAGCACATTACCAGCCCGACTTAAACGAACTGTAAGCCATTTGGCTGGCAGGCACACCCACACACACGCACGCACAAAGTAATTTTATGCTGTTTGGGTGTAATTTCTTCCACTTAAGTTAATACTCTCGACGATTTAGCACTTGCACATATGTATGTGCAAAAGTTTGTATAATTGCGCTTCTCTTATCAGCACTTTCAACAAGCATCTACGGTGCGTATGAGTTATAAACTATAGACTATTTTTATATACTGCTGCCTTAGGGGGGGCCTTATCG
Source organism: Scaptomyza flava (assembly GCA_030179655.1). Taxonomy (NCBI): domain Eukaryota; kingdom Metazoa; phylum Arthropoda; class Insecta; order Diptera; family Drosophilidae; genus Scaptomyza; species Scaptomyza flava. Next base: position 5,030,257 of record JARNME010000012.1, read on the forward strand.
CCGTTGCGGATCAATGAACTTAACATACCACATACCACACACCACAAATAGGGCCGACGTTGTGCTTGCATTGCAGTTCTCAGCTGATAAGAAACGAACCATGCTTGAAAATAGGCGCAAGCAGTTCACATTTGCTTTTATCACGGGCCTCCTCGTCTCTTGCTGCTATCCGCGGCGATAAGAGGAGCAGAGCAGCGTTAAAACTGCGATTGTTGCACTTTTCAAAGCAATAGTCAAACTAATTGGTCGCGGCTTTTGACAATTCCCCTAGGCAGTCGCCGCAACAGTTGAACCAAATTACATTTTTTGTAACCCTCTCAAGCTATTTTTTTTCTTTCTTTCTTTATCAGAACAAACTCATTTTGTGCATATCTTTATAATTGCAAACAAAAAAAATAGAGAGAAAAGAGAAAACGAGAAACGAAAAGAAAGTCATGCGGAAAGCAAAAGAAAACTGGGGAAAAAAAGGCAAATGGCTGTCTGCATTTTAATTACACGGGCACAATAACAAAAACGAAACGAAACAAAAAACGTTAAATTCTAACCTCGAATGCTCTAACAATGGCCAAAATGGGCGTCAAGTTGCAAAACTAGCAATGTGCAACTTCATGGCAAAACTTTGATTAAGAAAAGTCCCCAAGTCTTCCAGACAAAAAAAACAAAAGTTCAAGTTTCAAGTTGAACTTCAGCCATTCACTGAATGAAATGCATTAAAATATTTTTCGGCTGCAAAACACATTTCAGACACATTTCAGTTAAGCTCAAAAGTTTTGAATGTGTGCGTGAAATGTATAAAATATAATTAAAAGCGTGCAACAAAAGCTACACAAAAGCCAGCTCAAAAACGCAGCAGACACACACACACAGACACAAACGCCATAATGAAAATGTCAAAATAAACACAACATTAAAAAATGCTTCCAAGCAACAGCGAAATGCAGACAAAACGCGTTGCTAACAAACACAGAAAGGCAACGCTCTGCACAAGACACATTTCAAAGGCCAATAAAAGTCGAAGCAGCGCAGCAGCTAACTAGCAAGGCTATAACCACATACATACATATACATTTTACACACACGTATAAGCATAACTTGTTTCACTCAACGAGTTTACTAATCGCCCAAAAAGAACAATGCTCTTTCGTAGAAGGTGTCAGACACGTCGGTGGCGTATACGCAATATAGCTTAGTAGCTCTTTGCCATGCGTCCTGATTAGCATATATCTAATTAAGGGCGCTCGCATATGAGCCACAGTATAATGACATGGCTGCCAGACAGCCACACCTACACACACACATACTTCTGTTTATAATTATTCGTTTCGTTCGAATTTTGTTCTTTCCTTTTTTTGAGCGCTTATTAGCCGCATTTTAAGCGGCTATGCAAAGTGTGTCCAGACAGTGCCACGCCCACCTCGTCATTGTCCTTCTCATCGTCCATTTCAAGTGAAAACATTTACATTAATAATTAGCGACACCGTCAACGTTGCAGCCACTTCTCAGCAAGTGCCACACAAATTGCAATTAATCAAGTAAGCCGAGAGGAGCAAGCCGAGAGTATGAAGGTTGTGTAAAAACAAAATACTTGGCGTCTGTCTGACAGTTTAACTGACTAAACAAGGTGCGATAAGTGTCCAGGCAAGCAGCCAGCAGAGAGCAAATCAGCGCAGGACAATGACCATGGCCCACAAGCAGAAAGGGGGGAGGACCAAAACGGCTAACAAACAACCAGCAGCAGCAGCTGTTAAAATGAAAATGATTTAAAGCACATGCTACAACACGAGGAAGAGGACGAGAACGAGGATACCGCAAAAGAAATCCAGCCAGCTCAGACAGCGGGGCTGGGGACGTCGCTTTTGTTGTTGATTTTTGTGGATAAAAGTTTTCGTGCTGCTTTTTAAAGTTCTTTAAAGTTCAACAAACACTCGACAATTGTCTTCCCAGAGAGCGAAAGACACGAGATAATCCTTCTTACCTGCAATTCAAAAGTGAGTTTACAAATTGAAATACAGCTTTGCATAGTAAGTACAGTTGAAAGCCACAGAGTTTCAGGTAATCAGACTAATGAGCATTATATGTATAACAACATAAAATACAAATACAAACACACATGTGTGTGTGTGTGTGTGTGGTCAAAAGTTATGTTAGTAGACAGCTTGGGCCGCTTAGACTTCTTGACTCTTGCTTTGCACAAAATAAAGTGAAAACCACTTTTGAGTGTTGCTTTAACAAATTTATCATTTTTTTGTGCAAATAATTGCATTACCTAAGATAACGAAGTTAACAAATAGGAAAAGTTCTTGCTAGGCATGTTACACTGTACACACACACACAGAGAGAGACTATTTGCCTGCTCTTTGGCTGCTCTTATGAAATATAATGCAGCTTGTTTGCTGTGTTGCTCGGGTTACATTTGTGGCTGCCACAATCATACACACATTCTCTCTCATACACACCCAAACACACACCCACACATGCGGAAAGCTACCACATAAGTAATTAAATTTCACTCTTAGGCAACTTGTGGCTGCTGGTGCTTGAAGGACGAATTTTGAACCTGTGGCGGCCATTGAGTGGCTGCTTAAGAGGCGGGCGAGATGAAGTTTGAAACATTGCTCCTTGCCTGGCCTGGAGTTATCATTGTAGATGATTTCATTACACACACACACACACATATATATGTATAAGTGCATACACAAAGCAAATGCAATCGTACGAAACAAATAAAAATATCAAAAAAAGACGAAGACGAAAAAAGGTACACAAAAAAAAAAAAAACTTCAAAGCAACAGAGAGATAAGACAAGCAAAGGGCGTATCGTGACTGCGTTTTTATTTTGGCAAGAAGACGGGGCACTGAGTGGGGCGTGTCGTCACTCGTAGCACTCGTCGATAATTAATTTTGCCAAGTCAAGGACTCGCGCTCGCATTACATTTCAAACTAAGCGCCTTATTGGTAATGAAGAAGATTGGAAAACAAGAAAAAATATATATGTATAAATAAATCAGTCGAGGCAGAGCAACGAGCAAAAAAAGGTAAGACCAGAAAAGAGACAAATCAAAAACAAATAAAAGGGAATACAATAAAAGTAACGTATGGCCAGGACATGAGCCAGGAGGCAGCCGATGGAAGCTCATGTCAGGTTCAATGTACGCAAAGCTCGCGAGGCGCTTTATTTGATTTTGATTTCTTTTTATTCGTCGTCCGCATTATTCCGTTTTTTTATTTTGGTTATTTATTTAAAAGATGCTTAGACAAAAGCCAGCCGCAAGGACGAGAAGGTAGCAGGGTGCCTAGATAGCGAAAGCAAAGGCAGCGCATAAATTTTGCAAGCGCTGCACAAATAACAAAAAAACAAAAACGATTCAAGGATAGCGCCGAAACGTTAAGTGCGCGCCAAATAAAAACGAGAGAATGAAAAAAAGGATATTCCAAAGAAATTGCAAACTTAAATCAATAAATAAAGCATAAAGCGTTGCTGAGCAGATCAAGAGGAGCAGCAAGCAGTTAGAGATGTCGGATAGTCGGGGAGGGTTACAAGTAAGAGAGAGTCAAAGGAGTCGCGTCAACGTCATTAAATCAATGCTGCCGCCTGTCGTTTGCCGGCAATAGATAACGAGCAGGACTTCAAGCAGCAGGAGAAGGAACTCCTGCTCATCCTGCTGATGAAACTTTGCCAAGTTTACCAAGTGACATTAACACAAACGACGACGCTCGAGCTCGCAGCTCGCAGCTCAGGGAGCAGAACATTAAAATATTCAAGTCGAGGTCTTCAGGACAGGAGACAAGTGTCGTTCTCGTCCTCGTCCTCGCCGTCGTCGTTGTCGTCTGCTGAGATACTGTCAGCGACAATGCGTTAGACAATGCCAAAAACACAATTGGGGCGTGTCCAGGACATCAAGTGAAGTGCACGTTTAAGTGTGTGAGGCTTTAACGCAAGTGCAAATGCCAAGGCTAAAAGGTTGTGCCAAAACTCCAGACTTGTCTGTTGCATTCTCATTCCGCCACACTTACACTCTCTCACTTGCAATTGTTGTTATGCATGCCATGACAAAATTTTTGATTGAATTGCACATTGACTGGCGCAAGTTGATGGATTGGTTTAATCATATACAAGAAGAATAGCAGCCAGCTGTAGAGCAAACAAGGTTTTAAGTAAAGCAAATAGCATTAAAACATCGATTTTGTATTGGCCTTGAGACAGCTCAAGCTGCCACATAAAATATTTATTGAGCAGGATGCACAAAACGGGCTGGAAAATATGAAATATCTATTTTTGTTGTTTTGGTTATTAAATGGCTTTAAGCCAAAGCCAAAGAACGTAGACGACAATGTGGCCGATAAGGCGTCAAAATGCCGACAACTAGCCAAGCCAAACAACTGGCAACAAAAGTCATTTGAAGCCTTCGGCTAAGGGAAAGAAGGGAGAGAGAGCTGAAATCCTTTAATGTTCTGTTAACGATAAGCCGGCGGGATATGCAAAGGACTTTACCAAACTAGCGAGACAACGAGCAGCGAATATTAAAACAAATAAGCCAACATAATAGACTGCCCTCAGGACAAAACACAGCAGACAGTGCAACAGTTTTGTGGACAGAGGGGAATGGAGAATAAGCTTTACTGTCGCCCAATTTGACCCATGTCAAAGTAAGTTAAACAGCAAAGGAAAACGTCAATAGTAGACGACACAGGGAAAACGTTTTTATTTTTGGTCAACGCAGAAAGCCCTCGGCTTTAATATGACTTTGCCTGGTCAATGGACTTTCAGTCAAGTTAGTTAAGGGGCATTGATTTGACTGTTAAAAAATGTGTCCAACGTACATTTGGTAATCAAATAAAATGCCAACATGAAATGCAAATGTTTGTGCATCAAGTCGAAAGAGTCGACAGAGTGTGTGTGTGTGTGAGAGGATGCGACTAATTGGTGTTAACTTGAAGCTGTCTCCAGCGCCTAAAATTAATGGTCACAAACGTGTGCAAGCAGAGCTTGCCCCTAAATGACTGCCTGCCTGCCCTCTCAGGTAGTTGATTTGTTGAGTTCAACGAACTTTACCTTTGCCTCGTAAAATCAATAGGCGGCAGCAGCAACGACAACGACAACGGCACTCTTGGCTGGCTGTTGGGTTGCCAGTTTTAAAATACATTTATATTTCTTTTTTTTTATTATTATATTTTGCTGTTTTTGGTCGAAATGGCCAAAAACGAAATGCGCATCAAAGGCACTTCAAATATCAGCATAATCGTCGTTGCCAGAAATGAGCTCTGGCCCCCGAGAGAGAGAGAGCGAGAGACACAGGGAGTCTGGAGTTGGAGAAGTCGGAAGAGTTGCCCAGCCAACGTTGTTAACAGCAGTTGTAAGGATAGTATGTGCTACAAAATGCCCATTGTTTGGAAGATGTCAATGCCATAAATTGTAAATATAAATGTGTTAAAGTATTAAGCAATTACCTTGGTTTAATTTAAATACCTACAACTAAGAACTTTTAAACTTTTTTCAATCTTAAGTCTTGAAATAACAAATTCCCTTTGAAATATTTGTGTGTACAGAGTGCTATGAACGGATGCTTATGAATGAATACATTCACACATTCTCACATTCATACAAAAAAATCACACAAGCCGATTGAAGTGGAAGTTTTGCAGTAGACTGTGCGGTTTTATTTCTGTTTGCCCTGCCAACTTTTTAAATACTATTTTTAGGCACCTTATATTTTTTACTTCCATTTTTTTGCTTTTCGTAAGGAGCCAAGTGAGATGAGCAAAAATATAATGAAAATGGAATTTGCAACTAAAATTCGTGCCACATCGCTTAAAGTGTTGGCGGGGCAGCGAGGCGAACAAAACGTTTTTTTTTATTTTGTGTGGAAACGTGACAAAACTTCTGGCAAAACTTGGAGAGTCAGGAAAAATGGGCGACGATTGGCAGCCGTCGATAGAGAAACACGATCATGACCAGCAGCAGCAGCCGCAGCAAAGCAACTGTGGCATTTAATTGAGTTGTTGCCACAACAACAAGAACAACAATTAAACAGAGCTTGCCAGCAACAGGGGCGTTCAACAATTTGCAGCAGGGTCGGCGGCACGCGCGATAAGCAGCAGCTGCATTATATTTATGAGCTTCTTATCTGTTAAATGCAATTATTAATTGGCGCAACATGTGGGCCAAAAGCTACAAGTTGGCTATCGACAATCGGCTATCAAGTGAAATATTACGCATACGCGACGTTAACAGGCAATCGGGCAGCTTTACTTGAGCCGGGCCAAGTTGTCGTTTGGCCATAATCAGGTAGTGGGTGTTTTGTGCCGACTTGCTTGCCACAAATGGCCGGTGTTGACCCCTCGGGTGCTCAATTGCACAACAAAACAGCAGCAGCAATGGGAAAAGAAGTGGCAGCATGTAAGGGGGAAAAAGGGGGTAAAAATAACCAATTTGATCGACTGCCTTTAATAGAAATTGTCTAGGCAATTGGCAGCTGTGTGAGCACAGTGCATTTATGTGCAAAAGTAAATTTGTCTGCATTGTAAAGTCAAACAAGCCATTTGCTTGGCCAACGTGCAAATGTTGCCAACTTTAAGCCATGTTCCCAACTCAACAATAAACACTGACAAATTTGTGAACCAATTGGCTATGACGTAATTTATGGCCATTTATAATCAAAAGTAATCTACATAAATATATCAATGCCTTATCGATAAAGAGATAAATTCTTAGATATTAAGATATTTCCACATATTTTAATAAGTTAAAAATAAATAAAATGAGTTCGAGAACTAAACAAACTAGAGGCTATGAAATGTATATGCAAATTGCTTTAGGTTTTGACAAACTTGTTATTGTTTGTGGGGGTCTATAAAATGAAAACTTTTGCCATAGATTTTTGCCAAATTGACATGTGACAATTTTGTTGTCAATCAAACGCAAATCGTTGACAATTTATTTCGATGCAAAATTAACATTGTCTACTTTTTGGCTGGCCTTGAAAAGCGTTCTACGAGTGTGAAAGAGTAGGCAAAAGCTTTTTGCTAATTGCGTCACATTCGATACGCTTCTAACAACAACCACAACAGCCAGAGAGCCAATAACAGGCAAAGCACATGTCTGAGTTGTTTTTATATATTTTGCCCTGTTCATGCTTATTTTATACTGGTTTGGTTGCTGTTTTTGCTGCTGCTGCTGCTGTTGTTGTTTGTTTTGCTAATTATTGTCATAGGTTAGTGTAGGCAGAGTCCAACAGCGGCGCAACGAAAGTAATAAAAGCAAAAGTGTTTTAAGCAAGTCGCGCACAGTTTTAGTTGTTCGCCATTTTTTATGGCACTCTGTTGGCATTTTAAGCATTTATCACAAGCAACAATGTTGCCCACACAAACTTTTGTAGAATGCCAGCTCGTCGCAGTCGCAATAAATACCCCAACAACAACAACAGCAACAAAATACTAACTGGCCCAAGCATTAGGCAATAAGCAAAATTGCTGGCCTGACATCTTTTGGTCTCTATTTTTCCAGTGTGTATTTAAGTGCTTTGGCTTTTGTTTCAGGGACGGTTGGAGGGAACAACGCTTGGCATTTCTGCATATGTTTGCCACGCAGTTTTCTCAGTTGCCATCTTGTCATAGTAGTAAAACATGTGGCAGACATCTTTTCATTATTTTTTCGCTGTTTGTTTAAAACAAACATTGCATTGCGTTGTCATTAGAATGGATAATTGTGAAGACGACGCAGCTAAAGTTTGATTGACAGCCAAAAGCAGCAGCAACAGCTGGGCAACGGAACCGGGGACAACAACGTGTGGCAGATGTCAACAAAATGTTTGCGTTTTATGGCTATGTGGCACATACACACACACACACACATGCAAACTATAGACAGCAACATTCTTTCAGCTGGAAACATTATCAACAATTGCGCTGCTGCTGCCACATCGAACTCAGGTTAAGCTTAGCCAAATGGCAGATTACGTATAAGTAATAGTATCTCTTACGGCTGCAAACTGACAGAGCTTATCTCTTGCTCTTTGTTTGAAGAGCTTGCTTAGCTGTCTTAAAACATTAAACAAACAATTTATACCCTGCAAAGTGCACTCAAACGTCGTTGTAACTCTTTCTTTGAGTTCTCTTTCTATCTTTCTATTTGTCTTTTCCTAATTTGCATTCATCATCGTCGCACAAACTAATTGCAATACGCTTCTGAGTGTGTGTGTGTTTCTGAGTGTGTGTGTGCCGCGTTGTGCTATTTCTATTTTTCACATTTTCAACACACACACACACACAGCAAGGCGGGTTAGCGACCGCAAAACTATCTGACATTAGATTGCGATGGCGGCCAAACGACAACAGCCGACGCCAGCAGCAAACGTCAACTGCGACTGCAGCTGAGGCGCTAGTTGAATTGTTGCTGCCGTTCGTAGAATTGGCGACGTTCTGTGCCGTTTGGCACGTACTCCCCCCTCTTCTATAAGACAGTGAGAGGAGAGAGAGAGCGCACACAACGATTATGACACACGCTCGTCTCTGCACTTTGTTGCGTTGCGTTGCAGCAACATGTGGCATAGCAATAGCAAAAAATAAATTTAAAATAACTATTTTTGGTCAAATATTTATTAGCACACGAAAATGGTTTCTTTTTATGTTTTAGTAGAATCTTAAGTGCAAACTCCTGTTGCTGCAGCAGCAGCAGCAGCTCGATGCATAGTTAAGCAACAGTTTCTTTTTTATCGCTGCTTACAAAAAGAGAGGGGGAGCGAGAGCTTTGGCTTTGTAGATATGCCAGGCAGATAGTGTGTGGCACGCTTGATTGAGCGTTCGCTTTTATTGCCACAACAAATCAATTTTACCAACTAAAGCCGCAAAAGTAGCAGCTGCAACAACAACACGAGGCACTCCCAAAAAAAATAAAGAAAAGAGCTGCTGATCAGAAAACTTTTGTGCCAATATATTCGGTACTTACAACACTGCACTGTGTTGCATTGCCAGTAAGTAGTATCAGCGTGCAACATTGCAACATGCCACGTTTTCGGTTGCATATCTTGCGCGTTGGTGGCGCTGCAAACTCGAAAATTACAAGTCTCTTTAAGCAAATTGTTGCGTCGGCGTTTTTTTGCCTTTTTTTCTCTCTTTAGACATTTTATTACAAAAAAAAAAAAAAAGACCGCCATCAATTGAGTGTAGCTAGGAGTAGGAGGGGGCGTGGTCGTGTCTATGATTTCTTAATTGATTTAGCAGTTGCCGCAAAGACAAAAAAAAAACCCAAGCAAAAATATGTTATGCAAAATGCGCTTGAATAGCGGAAATGCCCTCGGCTCCGGCTAATGTATAAAACAACGCCCACCAAAAAACAACAAAAAACTTAAATAAAACAGATTGAGATCGGGATAGGACAACAAATTGTTCACACACATAAGCTAGTAGTACGACAGCTTAGACCTGGTCTAAAGGCAATAAAACTCAAAAGCTTCATGATTATTCGTTTCACATTGGTCATAACTATGCTTGTGATTTGATAATGATATTTTTAATCAGCGGCTTTTGATCTTGTGCCGAAGGTTTGTTGTTGCTTTTTCTTCTACCTGGCCAGTTGACCCGTTAACGTTATTCATTAACAGCTGTGCGCTTGATATGCAAATTGCCACAGATGCGATGCCAGAAAGCAGACGATCAATATGTGTGGGGGGCAACAAAAGTTATATGTAAACTTATCAAGGTAAAACTTTTGATAGCATTTGCGGTTTTTAGTTCGCGTACTCACGATTGTGTTGACTGTGGTTAGTGACTCATTAAAAATTACATATACATATATATAGGAAACGTCGATTGTACATACCTGCAAAGATAAGTAAAGGTAGACCATAGTTAAGATTAGTTAAGCAAAAAATGAGTACAAACTACTTTCTATAGACAACATTGTATTAGTATATAGATTAAGTAAGCAGCTCTATAAATTAAGTTTATAATAAGGAACTGTTGTTTTTATTATCTGCAAATTGTATAAACATATAACGTTACATTTGTTTATTAATGTTTAAGTGGAATTTCAGCTGCGACTAATTTGTGATTTTGATTCATGTCTGTAAACTTTTCCAGTTAGGTTCGAAAACAATGCGACAAACACGCCCAAATCATAAATAACTCAAATGAATGCAAATACCATAACTCCTTTTAAGGTGCACACAATTTGTGGTTAAAGTATTGTCTAGACTGAAGACAGTGTGTAGAGGATAGAGATGACTATTAAGTGTGTTTGTTAAGTCAATAATTTAGCATTAAATTATGCAGATAGCCGAAAAGACAGCTCCTCAGGAGGTGCATGCATCATCTTTGCATTGGACAATGCAATAAAGCGTTTAATTTGCCCCCAAACCACAACTTAGACGCAACAACAAACCGACAGACCGACAGACGGAATGAATACAAACGAAAAATTTATTTCGCAATCAATTTGACAAATGCTTAAAAGCTTATTGCGCGCTCAGCTCATACACACACTCGTATGGCCAAAAGGCGATGGCGAGGAAGATAGCTGGCCGGCCACATAGTGCCACAAAGAGGCAGCCACCAGCTGGCGTTGGACATTGGCCATTCTTACTTAATAGGCCAAACACACACAGAGAGCTTGCTGCTGATCCGGCTAATAGATTGGCAACAAGTAGTCGGCCTGGTCATTGGGCATTGGGCATTGTCGTAAACCCACTTTGTGGTTGGTTTTTTTGTGTGTGTTCTAGAATGTGGCACATAAATTGACAGCAACAGCAGCAGCAGCCAACGATCACACAGCTTGGCTGCTAATAAAGTTGCTAACACAGATAGATATTTATGGGTGCTGCTGCATTAAGATGCCTGTCGAATGTCTAAATTAGCAGCGATGAGCGACATTTACTGACATTGACCCACTGTGCGTGTGGAAACAATGCTTTAGTGTGTGGCTCATGGGCTTGTGGGTGCGAGGGTCAAAACAGCAGTTAAAAATGTTAATGCGTGACGCGAGCAAATTATGCTAAAACATGCAAAGAAATATATATGTAAGCATATATATATATATAAAGGTGTTAATAACACACAGCCAGCCAGCCAGACAGTCGAGTAGGTAGATAGATGTGTGTCTGTTTATTAAATTGAATCTCATTAAGTTCAAATTACAGACAAAAAAGTTGTCGTCGTTTGTCATTTGTCACACAGCATTGCACGGCGCCTGTAATTATGCAGCGTTTATAGTCAAAGATGCCTGACGTCCCTTCCCTCCCCCAACCCAGAGCCAACAATTAACTCCATCTTAAGCACTGCAATTTAGTTTCAGGCCGTAAATTTGCAAATATTCAAGAACACGCCGCTTTTGTCCGTAGGTGTCTCAAATGTCGTTCAAAGCTAGTCGTGATTATCAAATGGAATTCGTTTGCTATGCAACTCTTGATAAACCAAATTTAATATGAGAATATATTTAAGTTAGAGCTTGAAAAACTTTCAAAGAAAATCGATAATCTGTATGATTATGATAAATAAATATTCCCGTTTGAAAACGCTATAAATTTGTATATGCCACTCGCATATCTAACCAAATAACTGCTCTCTAAAAACTAACATAAATTAATGCAAAAATATTTGCACAAAAAAATTTGTAGATAACCCTTATTTGATATAAATTATATTTATATTTATTTGTTTATGGCGCATAAATATATATATTTTTATTATTTAAAAGTATTTTTGACACGTTTGTTGCTTGTTTGTTTGCCAGTTGTTGTTGTTTGTTTGTCGTCTCGTTGATTGTTTGCGTTTGTGGCTCATGCATTTTTGTCATGGACACCATTTACGGGTTGCTGCCACGCCATGCCGGTCGGTCGGTCATTACCATGAAAAACACCAACTGCACACAATTGGCAAACATACATATTTTAATTGATTTTGGTGCTTAAATGTTTGGTGTGAAAAACGAGACAAAAAAAATATTTATGTTTTTCTAAATAAATAAAAATATGTAAAAATGTTCATGCAAATTGCATGTTAAAGGCTAAGTTTTGAAGGACGTCGTTGTAGTCACAAATGTGTGAATTTATGCATATTGTGTGTGTGTGTGTGTGTGTGGGTGCGTCAAATGATTCACATTTTGATGCAGACTGTAATTAATAATAGCAATTTACAAATTATTCATAAACAAACTCAATATTTGACTTGAGGCATTTATGTATCGGTTGTTCCCAAGCAATTGCCCCATCTGCCATCGTTTTTAGCCATCATTGTTTGCCATTGAGCTAATCGGTACTCATAATTAACACATTTAGCTAATAACTTCAAGCGAAATAAACAACATTAATCACGCTCTAATGGCGTATTAATAAGACAAACAGACCAGAGCACAACACACATCCACAGATCCAACTTTTATTGAAACTTTCAACAGACACATTACACACACACTCGGTTTGGTGTGGTGTGGTGTAAGTGCAGAGCAGAGCAGAGCAGAGCGGCTTTTCCAATAACAATCAAATAAATCTTGGCCAAGAAAAACAGATAAAAACAGCATTAGCTGGCCATAAAGTAGCAAAACTAAGCAAGGCAAAAACCCACTACGTTTATACCAGGTTAAAAATCTGACGACAAACAGCAACAGAAACGGCGACAATGACCAAGACGGCGACACCGACGGCATCGTCTGGGCGGACAGACAGATAGACGGACAGTAAGACAGATAGTCAGACAAGTGCCAAGTTAATTGCATTAAAAGTGAAATAAAAAGCGAGCGCGACAGCAGCTCAGATAGCAAAAAATATGAAGTGCAGTTGTTGCTGTTACTGTTGATTGAGGCGCATCGAGACGCCATCGAGCGCATTAAGTTGTTAACACAAAAATGTTTGCTTCATTTGCGCTTTGATTGCAGCAAATGTGTGTGTGAGAGACAGCGGCAACATCCGGTGGGCAAACATCAGGCATACTTAGCCTCAGCAACATCTGCTTCTAGCTAGTTGCTGCCGGGCACGCCGCCAACTTGTTGCCGAGCAATACAAAATAATTGCCGTCTCAATCATCTCACTCACTCTCTCTGTCTCTCTCTCAATCAACACTCTGGGCTACCTCTTTCTCTTGGTTTTTATTTCTTTTCGCACACTCACACACAAACATAGTTCGTCTACATCCGTCATGCGGTTGCTTGCGCAACGTTTCTTGGCACTCTTGCCACATTTTCTTATCTATAAATAGTTTTACTGCCCACGCCGCGGTCAATAAACTCGCGACACATGCAAATTGCATGCATGCAGGCAGGCAGCAACAATTGCAGCTGCAGCGCCAGCAGCCAAATGCAAACAATTAGCAACGCTGCTGTTGGCATCGAAAACAAAAACAAAGCATACACTTTAATTTAAACAAAACAATTGTTAAAGTTCGTGAATTTCAAATAAACCAATACTTAAAATACCTTTTTGTAAACAAAGCTTTTAATTCTGTTCTTCATGAATTTTGAACAAAATAATATCTTAGAAAAATAAAAAAATACTTTACCTAAAGCGTATACAACCCACATGCCAAGTACTTCAAGTGTTGGGTATACGCAAAAACAAAAAAAAAGCACCGACCTATCGCACTTTTTCTGTCATTGGGCCGTAGCGTTGTCGACAATTTCTTTGTTGTTGTTTCGTTTTCAGCTTTTTTTGTTTTGAGCGCTATTATCAGACAGCGACGTTGACTGCGCAGTCATGTAATGCGCGTAACAATTTCATTTTGTTTAACAAAAACAACTGTATTGACTGACTGACTGCTATTGTATGCATGTGTGTGTGTATGTGTGTGCATAGTTTCATTGTTGTTACTCTAATTTTTTTTTTGCAAACTATTTGTTGCTGTCTGTTTGCTCCGCTGCGTCTCGTCGTTTTATGTTGGTTGGCAGCAGCGTCGTCCATTGCACTCTAGTTGCTCAACGTTCGATGTTGCCGCTGCTGCTGACGTGGGCGGCCCCCTCATTTAAGCGATGCTTGCAGCAATGTTTGGCGCTGCTGATGCTACGCTCTTGGCCGTTACAGCCGGCACATTAGCAAATCACATAACGAAAATCATTATTTGTTGCTGTAGCTTTTTGTTGTTGTTGTTGCTGGCAGGAAAATTTGACTAGTTGCAACAAGCGATGTCATTTTAGTTTTTTGTGCTCGATAGTTGTTGCACTTGTTGCCTGTTTGCTTGTTTCGTGTTTCTTTTTTTTATCATGTGCAACTTTGTAATTAGGCGCTGCTTGACTTTTAATGTCAAATGCCGCATGTTGACATTAATTTGCATTGTTTTAATTTCAAGCAGATTTTGTGGTTAGGCAAATGATAAAGAAAAACCCAAATTAAACGTGCTGTTTAACAAATTTTTTGTTTGCAATCACGACGGATGTTTTGGCATAGTTTTATTTTTAGAGATTGTGTGATGGAAGAGAGATTACGTTATTCTAAGCGTTCTCCTCATCGAATAGTTCTAGCATTCTCGATTCGATAAATTAGCGTTTGAGAGGTGAATAAATAAAGCTAAGTAGCTAATTATAAACGTTTATTTATGACAACTTAACGAGTTGGCGCTTTAAGCTGACATAATTAATGCAATGCTTTATGTTAAGCCATATATGAAACTTGACATTAACCATGGCCATTGATACGAAATGATCAAAGTCAGTCAGACGCCACATAAAAGATGCAAATGTCTGACATAAAATGTTCAACGTTAAATATTTAAACATTTATCATGACCATATACATATGTATATTGTAAGAAGCAGCTGAGACACAAAGTCGTTACAAATTGCATTCAATTAGTTAAATCAGTTGATTCACGGGCATAAACACGAGGTTGCCCCGTTTATATGCTTAGCGCTGTAGACACTACTGATGACGTCTTTATTGACGTTGCCGTGTGACTGCCAAAGATCAACGCGCAATGGAGTGAATGGACTCGGAATGCGCTTCATGGCAACACGGCCAAATGTCAATAGCTGCTGCTGCTGCTGCATGCCAAAAACCAAACAAACGTGGCACGAGAGGGTAGTTTGACAAGTTGTTATGCTATTCACTCCAAACTATTCTCAATCTATCATACAACCCTCTTTTCTCTCTCTCTCTTTTATTTTGCAATTCAAATTTGCATTGCATCAAAAATTGCGTAAAATGTTGACAAGATGCGTAAACTGCTGGCTGGCTGTCTGACTGCATCTGATCTTGTTGTTGTTATCTTTTAGTGGCCAATGGCCAGCGTCAGATTCACACGCAACTCTCTCCGCTTGAGCCCCTTTGCGTGCGTATGCATAGTTAGTGCCGGCATACATATGTAGGTATATCGCGCATTGATTTGGAGCGATGAACTCGTACGGCCTTCTACCACCTTTACCTCTCGCCCCCCCCCCCCCCCCCCTCTCATTTTCGCTTGGCATCATTGTTGTTTACATAGATTTGCATTGGAGCAAAATGGAAAATGCAAACATTTCGCAGGCAACAACAGCAACAACAACAACAACAAAGGCAATAATAATATTAAAAATGGAATGCAATTATTTAAGTGTACATTACGACCGACCTGGCGCACACAAACATGCTATTAACAATAAGCAATAATAACAATAGAAGCAATAATTATATTAACAATTACCACAGAAACGGGGCAGATGGGGAAAAAGAGTTGCAAATGTCATTCTCATTTATTGTTTCTTCCTTTTTGAGCTTAAAAAATTTCTTAGTTACGCAAACGGACATCACGAAACAGCAATAATATTTTAATGTTCAAAAATGAACATGAAAAATTCATAAAATCGCAATTTACACAATGCGACACACAACGGTTTCGGTTTTCAGTTTAAGTATGTAAAAAAATAAATATTTTTAGCATAGTTTCTGACCCAGACAAGGTTTATGGACTTGTTTTTTGAGTCCAATTTGGCTCACATGCTATAAGGCATAAGTCACGTCCTGTCAGTCAGTCAGAGCACCGAAATAAGTAGTAAAAGTAGATGCCAAATAAATTATGCTTATTTGTTTCATACTTAATTCATTCATAAGGTTCACTCATAAATATTTTGTGCACTCTGTTTCACTAGAAGAAGTCTTATCGTAGCGTATTATTCAGCTCCCTCCGCTCGCAGCTCGCCCAAAAACTGATTAAGTTGCGCCTAAAAAGCAATTTGTTTGCGTTTTTTATGACTTAAATATTGTATGGCTTTTTATGGCGTCTACATCCTTGAGAACAATGCTTTGTGATTGTGTTTTTTTTTTTTTGTTTGGACTTTATCAGTTTACTCTGCCCTTCCCCCCCAAGAGTATTTACACTCAAGATTTACTCGGTTTAATTGCATTGCTATAAATATGTGTATATTATATATATATAAATATGGCAAGCTGAACGATTTTCTTGACTTAATTGAATTGTGAAATTGATAAAAATACGTAAATGTTATAAACATGATTGTTTATTGTTGTATGACGTAATTTTGGTTATTTTTGTTCAATAATTGTATGCAAATGTTCTTTTTGTTGTTGTTTTTGCAACGGATGCCGTCCGCAATCGTAAAAACAATAAAATTAACAACAAAAAGCGCTCTAAAATTTGCATGTAAATTTCTAGTAAAACCCAACAGCAACAACAAACAGTTCAGTTTAGTGCATTTCCCTAATGCGTCTCCGACATGCCACAGAAAATGTTTGCTGTTTGTTTTTCCTAAGTTTTCTTACTTATAGTATGAATATACCCTGCGCTCACTTAAATGGTTGTAATAAAGATGTTCGAATGTTTATTACATGTACGAAAAGGAAGCTTGTTTTGACCCTAATTGGTTCTTGGTTATAATAACAATAACACTTGAGTCAGTTAATGATTAAATTGTACATCTATATTTGTCTCTTCTACTTATATAGGGTATTTGCTTAGTTTGGCGCTCTTAACTAGGCTCATTTCTCACTTAAGCTTTTCGCACTGCCTGATTCTTCTCTGCTTTTGTTTTTGGGTTAATGTCTCATTGTCTTACGCGTGACACCAAAAGTACACAGCACCAAAAAAGAGCAGACGATACAATTTCAGTGATAAATAAAATTATTACAAAAGCGTTCACAAGATACAAACAGAAAATTGGTTTCCAGACCAGTAACAAAAGAATCCAAAACAGTGGGGCAGGATTGTCAGACATATGAAATTTATATAGATATATAGTATGCGGCTCAGAATGGATGTCCACAACGCTGGGCAATTGCTTGATTTATGTGTGGCTCGATAAAAAATGAAATACAAATAAAAGTTATGCCTAAGATGGGCCCGATTAAATTGGATTTCAGTCGCTTTTTTCCTTTAGCAAGAACTTGAAGTTGTTCAAGCCCTTGGAATAACGATTTTCTTAGTTGCGATAAAACCAAAGAAAGGTGCCCCCCAAAGATTAGCTGGAAAAAATGCGTTTACACGTGCAATTGATGACCCCAATTTGATTAACTAGCTGCGAACATGGCCCTTAACAAATGGTGACTAGGCAAACTAGCTAGAGGTTAGTTAGCGTGTTTGGGGAGAAAGCCAAATGTAGTAAGGGGAAAAATGGGCAAGCAGTGTTTTGAAATTAATTATGTCACATTATGTAATCTGATAAGCGCGTTGCGGTTGCTGTTATTGCTATTGTCATTGTCATTGTTGGGTAAGCTGAGACGACGACATCGAATATGCGCAGCCGCAACGTCAACGCGCCACTGCAACACGCAACGACCCTCTTCAAAATGTGTCTGCCCGGCCTGCCAAGGATCATCGAAAACAAAAGAACCCAAGGGTTCTCTGTTTCAGGTTCTAATTTGCCCTCAGGTAGGCGAAATACCAGCCAAAAAGACAAACCTTGCGTTGCGGCAAATTTCTTTTTGTTGTCTTTTTAGGCAAGATATATTTTTTGTATTTTGATAATTCGGTAGTTGAGAAGCATGCCTTCGGATATTGTTTTTGGCTTTTGTTGGGTTTCATTGAAAATAATTTCTTTATACAAAAAATAAGAGCAGAAATCTGAAATGAAATCTCAGAAGCGACTACTGGAAACTTAAGCTGGGACAGATATAAAAGAAGATTGGATATTGAATGTAAAGGCTCATGTAATGTCGAGTATTCGAGAGAATGTGGTTAAAGCTTGATTATAGCAAAAATTATTTCAGATCTGTCAAATTGCACAAACTGATTGCAGATTTAACATTAAGACAGAAATTGGTTAGTTTTTTAAAGAGTTAATCCAAAGTCTAAACCTAACCAAGCATAAAAAGTCTTTTAGCTGATTATGCAAATATCTTTTTCTAATAAATATAAATTTAATACCATCAAATCTTTTAAACAGCTTAAATATTTATATACCCCAAAATAGACCCTATCTCAATCTCAATTATAACCTAATAGCAACCCCAAGCTTTTTGTTTTTTCCTAACGATTTATAGACAATACTTTTCAGCCAAGGCACAATTCACTGAATTTTCAAGTGTGTGCCGCAGTTGGTTTCTGCCCCAACAAGCTCTGGAGTGGACTCTCTTTTTCGTCTTAATCCGCTTTCTTAAATACACAAAAGCACTTTAACAACGGCATAAATACAAGTTATGAGCCTTAATGGCGCTTGCAACCCTTCTATTTTCGGACAGTGTATTGCACACAGCTGAAGTCAAAATCAATATATAAATCTAACTTGCAAAGGTGGCCAGCTCATACCTTGCCATAAAGCAGCATGAATGGACTTAAAATTAATTGAAATTGTATTCTTTTTTAACCTAGTTGTTGTTGTTGTAGTGTAGCATATTTGTCCATAAATCGTTTTTACAGCCGCTCGAAGAATGTATAAGTAAAACGCAAATCCGCTATTCAAAAGATAAAATGCATAATTGACGTAAATTTTACTTTAAGCCAGCGTAATTTGTGCATAATTTAAGCGCTGGTGAAGCGTCGCGTTAGACGAGGTGAGTCGAGGGCCACTTAATATGGAGGACACATACAAAAAAAAAGTTAAGCACCAGCCACCCACTTAATTTAGCCACTGGCCGTGTCCTGTTTAATGGCAGCAGCAGGCAAGCAGTGCAAGTGAAATGTGTATAATATGTTTTTAATTACAATTTTGTTGCGTTGCGGCAATTACCCAGACGGTCAGCCATATTTTGAAGCGAGCCAACTAGGATAAAGCTAGGATTTTTCTACGTAGTTGAACAAAAACAGCAAATGCCAGAAGTTGCTTTTGAAGTTGTCGTTTTCGTTGTCATTTGCATCAAACGTTTCTACGATTTGCACTTTATCAGCTGAGGTCCAATCTAAACACACAAAGAACTAAAGTTTTTGGTCCGACAAAAGACTTGGTCGAAAGTAGAAAAGAAGGTTGGGGGTTTGTGTCTGTGGCTGGATTTATCTTAGCGACTATTTAAATTCATAATTTTTGGCATTCAGCATAAAATTTATTTAAATTGCCAAATTGCAAATGCAGACAGCTTGCGGCATTTCTTTTATCGTGTTATGCGTGTGTACGACATGCAACGGCAGACATAGCAACAACAACTATGCAACAAACGTGTGCAACGAGTTGGAAGGGACAGCAGCTAATCCCGACGAACATCGTTGTTCATCCTGCGATGTTTCTTGTTATGTTTTTTTTTTCTACTGCGCTTCTCTAACCAAAAATTGAGGATTATGCAAATAGTTGCCAACAACAAAAGAAGCAAATGTATTTCCAATTTAGTTGCAAGGACATGCGCCGAAATATGCAATTATGCAACGTGCGCTGTTGCATTCTTTCGGCCAAAGGGGGCAATAAATTAGCAAACGAATGTTTAAAAAACACAAATGAAATATGACAACAAAGAGTGTTTGTTGCAAGTTGCACTTGAAATCAGCAGTTGCAATGTAAAAAGGGTTGCTTTCAACACTAGAAACAATTAATGTAGACACACGACAGCCAGACAAGTTTTAATCCTTAAGCGCATGCCAAATAATTGCAAATAAAACAAAACTAAGTAAAGAAAAAATATTTGCAAAACAACATTATAATTTATTGCAAGCTAATACTTTAAATAGTTAATCAAACTTTGCTTTATGTTAAAATAAAAATCATTCTGGTTTTTATTAAATCGAAACTATTTGCTAAGCCTTCTAACTCCTTTTCCTTCAAGTCTCAATCCATATAAGTATATCTATTATTCTCTCTAAATGCTGTCAACTGTTAACGGACAATTAACTCTTTCGAAAAAGATGTAGCGTCATGGCTCGTGTTTCTAATAAAATATTAGGAAGTTTCATAAACTGGTATCCCAAGGAGGCAGCAACTCAAGCAGTTATTGTTTCGCCCTACAAAAGGTTTAAGTAAACGTAAAGGACTTTCGTCTTTACATCTGCTTTGTAGTCCTTTTGTTGCTTGGCCGCCTCCTTTGCTGACTTTGCGACGCCATGTGGAAAATTAATTGATGTCAAAGAAAAAACCATTGCTTGAGCGCACAAAACCTGCGCAGTACAAAATTGCGTCTTAGATCAGTCAAATGCGCAGTTGCTAAGCCAAAAAGTGAATTAGATTTACGCAGCGTTTGGTACAAATCGTCGCCTGTCAGGCCGAAGTAATGTGACATTTAAATAAAGGACTCAGCTGAAAGAGTAAAAAGCTGTTTGACTAGCGACAACCGCAGATAAGCCGAACAGCAAAGAGAAACAAAAGCAAACAAACACTCAAATAGAGACGCAAAATAGATGCCAAAACTCAGCGTCAATTGATCACAATCAACAAAAAAAACAACAATGGCAAGCAGTTTGTTCACCTTTGGCAGGAGGAGAACGGGTAAAAGAAGGGGTGGAGAATTCATCAAATGTTTTTGAAGCTGCCACCTCAAGCGGCAACTCAATTGAGTGTTGGTGCGCATAAAACCAGCAGCAAAAGGCAATAAAAACTGTGCAATTCGCTATAAAAAAAAAATAAACAAAAAAAATTAACTTACAAATTTAGCCATTGTTATTTTGCGTTCCGTTGCTAATAAAATGTGCTGTGTGCGGCGGCCATAAAGTGCTAGCTGAAACTGTTGCTGGGCAATGCGTCGTATGAGCGACGTTCGTTAGGTCGCGCCAACGAAATAAAGTTGCAAAAGTTTAACGCAGCGGAACTTTGGCTAGAAACTATTTCGACTTTTTACAACTGCATTTCGTGGCGGCACGGGCATGCAACGTACTTTACGTGTGCAACGTGTGTGTGTGTTTATTAAGCGCATTTATGCGCTCTAAATAAATACAAACACAAGCTCAAATTTTCATTCATTCATTTGGCCAAACTGTGACCAGGAATCATAAAACAAACAAAAAAAAAAGCCAAGAAGAAGAGGAGTAATTGGAGTTAGAGTGACACATTTTGGTTCATAAAATATTTGAATGTTCGCTACGTGCAACCAGCAAGGTGCAAGCATCCTTCAGCCGTGTTGCCCCATAAAAAGTCTGCTGCAGTCCGTTGATCTAGCATTTAGCCAATAAAAAAGAGAAACCTTTATCTCTAAGGATTAAGCTATTTTGGGACTCGACTCGTAAACTGAATTAATGAAAGCGAGAGATCTATAATTTTTGTACAGTGTATGTTTAGTTTGATTCGATTGTATTTAATTAAGTTACCAAACAAATATTCTTTACTTAAGCCTCCTTCATTTAATTTATGCAATTTCTTTTTTTCCTTTGCTTCTCTCAGTTTCACTTTTAAATTACTTTCATATTTACATTTGCTGCTGCCATCGTTTCAACTACCTTCAAACCAAACTTATGCAATTAATTTAAAAGTTTTCATTAGGCAAGAATTTATGTAGCTACCAAGTTTGATTCAGTTTTACTATGCTAACTGGATGTGTCTATAAACTTTTAAGTTTAAGCCATTTGGCATTAAAGTTTCTTACCCAAAAAACTACTTCAATATTATTAGATTTATGTGCGAAAAGTTCACATACCTGCAAGTAAATAAGAAAGAGAGAAAAAGAAAATTAATATCAATTAGAAAGCATTTCAATGAAGAAATTAAATTTTAATTAGTGACAGGACATGGGTCAAACTAGCCAAGAAGAGCGAAGAGTCTGGCCACATAAATATATGGTAGTGAAAGTTTTTTTTTATCTTGAGCAGCATTTTTCCATTTACAGGATACAGGATCCAGACGCACAAACACACTAGTAGTAAGCTTTGTCCAGGCAACCAAGCGAGAGTCATAAATATCACATTTGTGGCAGACAAACACACACACACACAGAAACACATACAAATGTCTGCTGCATTGTGTTTAGTGCTGCATACAACGCAGCGCATTTGGCATTTTATGAGGTGCAAATAAAAAGTTTGCCATAAAAATGCCATAGACATGTGTAGAAAAACCGGCAAACGGCGCATAAAAATGCATGTCTGGGCCAAATCGCAGTGGGTGGGCAGGTGGGCAAGGTATCTCTCACAAGCAATCGGAAATAAGGTTGAGGGTGCAACAAAATAAAAAAAAATATATCTATAAAAATGCATGTAAGCTTCCTGTCGTCTGGCGACACGCCCCTCTCTCTTACAGACAGAGAGCAAAAAGCGAAAGCTTCAATTCAAGAACAAACTTAAAGTTAGATATACTTTAATTAATTTGATGCTGGTACTGCTGCAAGCGTTGCCACTTCATCATGCAACGCGTCATGCACAGGTGCAATTTACAAAACAGAAACGGAGCAGGACTTCAAGTGGAGTATGCTTGAAACTGTAATCCTGACAAAGCCAGTGCCATTTATTATTGAACCCCCAACAAAAGCCATTTGCTACGTGCCACGACAAGCGTGCAGGCAACACAAATTATTAGTGCACATATAAATCTATAAGGGACAAGCGAGGGGTGCGGGTGTGAGTTGCATGTCTTGACATGCAGCGCGTGAAAACAATCGATGTATTGAAATTGATTTGCCAGTTGAGCTCAAGCATATTAAATAGAAAACGCCACCAAAGCATTTAAATGACGCTTAATATATTCATAGATATTCGAGAACTGAAACAAGCTAAAAGCTTCTAACTAAACACAAGTTAACAAACTTCAATTAGCTCAAGTTAATAAGTTGATTACAATGAAGCCCACAGAAGAGCAAAGTTCTTTTAAATCGAGTTTGTAACTTTTAAACAACAGATTAAAAGGCGTAATTAAGTCAAGCTTAAATGCTTGAAATAAGCAACGAAAGATTTATGGACTCACATTGCAATTTTGTGGCAAACATGCATTCATATAAATCAATGAACGGAAGTAAAGTGAGGACAGCGAACAACCCAAGCAAACTTTTCTCATTGCCGGCGCGCAACTGCATTTTCAAAGAAATCGAATTGCGGCAAACATTTTCTTCTTTTTTTTTTTTCGTTGTTGTTATCAGCGTCGCGACATCAGCACAACACGAACACGAAACAGTTGGACAACTGCTGTGAGGTGCAAATTTCACATACACGGCAAAACTAACAAGAAAAGAGAGCAAGGCAAGGCAAGCCAAGCACTTGAAGGCAAAGAAGTATCAAGTCAAGTCTACAGTGCCAGTGCCAGTGCCATTGCCATGTCCTGTGCAGACACTTTGGACCCGCTCGAGCGGCCATAAAGGTGACAATAACTTAACGAGCAATGAACCTACCAAGAAGCAGTTCTTGTCGTTGCTGCTCTTGACGTTTTTTGCTGACCGGCGACATGGCGCAAGGAAGTGCCACTAAATTGTTGCAGATAACAAAAACCAGGCAACAACAACAATAACTAAAAAATAAGAAGGGAACTGCTGAAAATACCAGCATGTGGTCGTCGTTGTTAGAGTTTACTTAACTGCCAACTGGTAAGTGAACCCTTAAGGCCATGCCCGCCCTAGAGGCGCTTGCCATAACCAAAAATGCTGTCGATGAACAGGCAGCGGCAGTCAGGGAGGCAGCATTTAAACATGTGCAGCAAACACGTCAATTTTTGGCAGTTATTTCGCATTGAATGCAAACACACACAGACACAAAAGCCTGAGTACAACGTTGCGTATGATAAATGGCAGTTGAACTACCTTTTTGGTTTAGCACGTGCAGAAATACAGAAGAATAAGCAGCAGCAGACAACGAACCCGCAGCACACAAACAACTTAGTACGCAGAGCAGGAGACTTAGGGAGTTGAGTTAGGGGTAGACAGCTCTTTAAGCCATGGGCATGCGAAATGAGCTGTTGAAATGGCAATTTAAGTGACTGTCGAGTAGCTGCTGAGTAGATGCCAGATGCCAGCAAAAGGATAAAAGCACAACACAACGGGCAAATGCAAACAAATTCAACAAATACAATAAAAAAAATAATTCAAAATAAAAAGAAGAAGAAAAGAAAGACGCGCTTGAAAAGCGATGCCAAAGGGCAGCAGCAAATACTTGCGGCCAAAGAGACGTGCAAATCATTTGCACTCACTGTGTATGTCTGTCTGTCGAGTGAGTTAGTCGACTCGTGTCAAGCAACCTCAAGGCATTGTATCTGTTAGATGTAAGCTTGTGTATCTTTAAGCTGTATCTCATAGTTTACAGTCTGACGCCTTTGATGCTAGCAGGCGAAGAAGGCGTCAAAGCAGCTACAGCAATGGCAATTCACTCATGATGAATGCATTTGTTGCAAGACGACACCAATACAAACCCTCTAAGCTCAGACGAGGTAAGAAATTAATGCATCAAAGCATCGCAGACGACGATGACGCCGCTCAAGTGGAAAAGAAGAGAAGATACGAGCATGTCACAAGGATGCGGATGCGAATGCGAATGATGGAAAAAAGTGTTGAAGCGTAAATAAAGCGTTTGTCGCATCAAAATCATTAAAGACGCATAAAACAAAGCTCAAAAAATGCATGTGTAAATAACTATTTGACCAAATGATCAAATGATTAATTGTCTTGCCCATCCAGCTGACAATTTCAAATACCAGATCAAATGCTGTTGATGCCACCCGCTGTGGCCACTGTTGCACTGCCATTTCACAAAGCAGATCGTCATTTAAATTAATGATTTACACAAAAAAGCAGCGAAAAAAAACTTTTAACAAACTCATTAAAAATTTTAACAAAGCGTCAAAAATCACCGAAAAGAACAAAAAAAATTTTGAATTTTAAATAATAAAAAAAAAAGGTATTGAAATATGTATTGTATAAAAATTCGAGCACGAGTCAAATGATTCATTCTTCTCTTTTTTTTTTGTAACCCAAATTTAATATGCAAAAAATCAAATAATTGCTACCAAAAAACATGAAGAAATGCTTTTAAACTGCTGTCAAAAATGCTCATTAATTCTAAAAAGTTGAAAGTTATGAAGGAAACAAACAACAAAACAATGCAAAAGTGACATTTCTTTTTTTTTAAGAGTTTTCTTTCTTATAAACGAGTAGAAAAAAAAATCACCATCATCATTATTTACATTTTGCGTGTGTTTAGCGGAGGCAGCCGCAAGTGTATAGTAGATGTATTCACATGACGTCACCAAACCATTAATCATCCACAAATGAAGGAAATCATTCAAAGGCAAGGGTAGACGCAAGGGTATTCGCTGCTGTTGCACATGCACATCTTCACAGCCAAGCCAGCTGCCATCATCATTAATCGCCAAAGGCAACAAAAAAACTCTCACTTTCCACTCAGCAGGCAGAGGCAGTGGCAAGGCAATTAAATGACTCCGACTCTGTCACTCAGTTAAGCGCTTTTAATTTCAATGCGCCGAGACATTAAATAAAAACCAAAAAACATTTCTACAATTTGCAATTTTTCATTAAACAAAATTAAAATGCTGATGACGCGACGCTGAAGAGAGTCGCAAAAAGAACACAAAGTGCATGCAGCAGGCAAAGTACAAAAAAAAAAACATTGAAATTAAAAAAAAAAGCTGAAAAAGAAATGAAAAGACAGCACAAAGCAAAAGTAAAGGCAAAAAATAAAAGAAGAAAAATAAAAAACTTTACATTAATCATTACAAGCGCAGACAAAGCGCTGAACGTTGGTTGGAACGGGTAAGAGGGGGGGAAAGTTGGCTAGCAAACCGCTGGGAAATTGTCGCGTGTTGTAGTATTTTTTTTTGCTTTTTCTTGTTTGCTGCTCATTTATTTGTGCATATGTGCTGATGCAGCAGGGCAAATTGCAACATGCAACATGCTTGATGTGCGGTATTTGCAAGACAAATGCCTGATAATGACCGCCATGTATAAATTAACAGCAATGGCAGTCAGCCAAAAATGACTACAACAAAATTCCCCAAAAACGCACCTAATGGGTATTCCCCTTAAACCTCCGCCAACCTTCTCTCTAAACAATAAACAGGCAAACACACACACACACACACTTAAACACATGTTAAGCACAACAATTTCAGCGCCATAAAGTATGCCATAAAAACAGCAGGCAAATAGATGTAGGATTAGACAAGGTGGTGGAGGGAGGGGCGGCACGTCATTAGCCTGGCACATTAGTCATGGGTAGATTTGCTTGTGGCGTCGACAACTTTCTCAATTTGGCCAGCCACAAGATATACACTGGCAGGCAGACATAGTAGAAGAAAACACGTGGAAAAAGCTGGAAACTTTTGTTTGGGCAGGAGCACGCGTGGCGCCTCCAAAGTATGCAGCAAATGTATCTATACGGCTGCAAAGGACATTAAACCCAAAGCAAAAACACAGAAAGAGAGGGAGAATGAGAGAGAGAGCATTGAGAGCGCAGGCGCCTAAAAGTAGGGAGTTGAGAGCTGCGGGCGCCTAAAATGAGCTTTTCCACAGCCGAAGCAGAGCCGGCCGGCTTTGCCGTGAACGTGGCCATGGCCATGGCCGTGACAATGAGCAGATGCTGAAACCATGGCCATGGCCGTGAAAGCATACTCCTACACACACACATACACACACATACATACACGAAAGCAACCCTCAATAGGCGCCTGTCCTTGCACTTGGCCGCTGTGCGTAGGACGTTTTTATTTTTATGTTGCTTTCGTTGTGTTGGATATTTTTGGGTTGCGTAAAATGTTAATAAACTGTTTGCAAGAGAGGTGTAGAGAGGTAAAGAGAGGGGGGATTGTTTCGCCTTGAGCTTAGAGTGTTTGTCGGGTGCTTTGACCTTGCTGCCTCCTCCGCCGGGAGGCATTTTGTGCAAAATGTGCGGCACGCAGACTTTTTGCGGGGGGGGCCGGCCCATCGTCTGTCTGACTGACTTACGCATTATTTAAGCGAAGGGCAAACGTTTTTCTCCCTAAATACATATATATATAAGCGTGGGAAAATGTCTGTTTTTGGGTGGTGTATTAGGGAACTGAGCTTTAAATGTGAAATTTCGTAGGGCAGACACAATTTAATATCAAGGTGTCTGAACCTGCACACAATAAATAGCTGGCAATCGGAGCTGTGGCAAATGTGGCAATAAAAGCAGCGATTTTTCATTCTTCTGTTCTTCTGTTGGGAATATTTAAATGAGCTATACAAATTTTCAATATGGTCCCGTGCGATTTCGAGAGGCTTTGTCATAAAATTGATTGGCTTATGTGTCTGCGGACCGTTTTGGGGGCAGCAGGTGCAAGGTCAGTGGCTGACCGGGGCAGCTGCTTCTAAAAATGCCTTAATGCGCGTAAGAGTTTAAAGTTTTTGCTTGCAACTCAGCAGAAAACATTAAGCAAAAAGAAAGTTTGGTGCAGCACATCCTTATGCTCCTCCTCATCCTTAATGACCATAATAAAATGAGCTTAAAGCGCATTATAGACGTCAGCCTGCTGTTTGGCTGGTTGGCTGACTGCCTGACAGACGGATAATAGCACCAACTTGTTCCCTCTTTCATTTTATGGCCAGAAATTGGTAATTTCGTGCATCGGTGGCAGACAAGGAGAAACGGAGGCCACAAAAGGCGACGCATACAAATTGTCCATAAAAGACATTGCATTGGATCAAAGCAGTTTTCTATTATCGCTGGATTATGCGACACATCCACACAAGCATAGCGAAGCGTGGATCAAACCAAGCATGGGTGTTTATGTGTGTGTGTGTAAAACTATGTGTGTGTGTGTGTGTGGCATGATGTCTTGTGTTGATTAGAAGCTGCTGAGCAATGTTACAGTCCATTAGATGCACATTGTGCAAGTGTTTATTAAAAGACTACACGAGAAGTATTGAGCTGCACTTGCGGCGAATAGCAAATAAAATTAGTGTAAGCTAAAAGCAATAAGACTTAATATAAGATATATGCGAATAAATAAATATTATTATTATTGTTGTTGTTCTTTTTTCTAAATAAGAGTTTCGAGAGTTTACAACAAGAGCTGAATTATATGTTTTAATTAAGCCACTTTTATTGCATGCAAACTTTTGCGATTATGCTTTAAGCCATAATCAGCCATGACTTTAGCTTTTTCACTGCCCCTCACTCTCCCTCCCTTTCTCTCTCTTTCACGAACTCTCTTGTTGTTTAAAAGATACACTTGAGCTTTTATTTATGACTCTCACATTTTGCGAATGGCATTTCATTTTATGATAAATGATTGGCTGTAATTAAAGTGGCTCTGCGTTGATGCTGCTGCCGCTGCTTTGTGGTTTGGCAAAAGAAGAGTCCTGCAGTTCCTGCTAGGAGCTAGCACATTGACCTCAACAGCACACAGGACGTGAAGCAAAGTGAAGAGCAAACGGAAACTCAGCAAAGTTAATAATGTGCAGCAGGCGTTGTCGGTTGGCGCAGTTTTCATTCTTCTTCTTCTTCTTCTTGTTATATGTATATATAGAATATGTATTTTTTTTTTCAATGACTGGCAGCCTGTTCCTTGCGGCTGAATGACTTTTTGCTGAGTGGATGACTGGCGGCTGCTTCCTGCCAGGCCACCAGGCAGCTGAGAACTGAGCGCCAAAATTACACGAAAAAAAAAAACGGAAAACAACATGAAACATAAAGTTAAATAAAATAAAAACAAATTGTAAATTGCTTTGTACCTCCAAGGAACAAGTGCATTTTTTTGCATTCCACTTATTTACAGCTGTGTTGTGTTGAGAGAGAACACTTGTCTGCCACTTTTTTTGTTGTTGTAGTATGCAACCAAACTATAACTAATTTTTACGAGCTTGTTTATGCGCACAGTGGCCTCACAAAAACACAGAGAAGTGGAAGACGCAGTTGAAGAACATATGAAAAAATTACGCTTAATTTTATGTAAACTCTACAAATTAAGCAATTTATTTTCATTAACGCAAATAAATTCGACCCGCACGAAAAAAAAAAGTGTCAGAGCCGAAAAAAACATTTTTTTTTATGATTTCGACGCCCTCAAGCGTGTCGTGGTGGCACCCACACGCCCCCCGCCCTTCTACAGAACACAAAGAAATGTGCAAAAAAAATCTTATAAAACGAATGTTAATTAGCATAAAGAATGATCAAATATTACAGCCGTTTGTCTTTTGCTTTAAGATGGCGACAATTCGTCTTGACCATATGTGAAAAAGAGTAATTAAAATGGAAAATGTTGTAAGTAGCGAAAAAATCAAACAAAAAGACAATATAAATCAAAGTCAAGTGAACTGAGCACAAACACGAACACGAAAACAAACATAAAAGTTAAATGTGCCACTTAAATGTGCCACATAATAATATTGAAGCTACCAAACAAATGGAACTTGCCTTGAATCCAAAATTATTTGCACATTAATCAGATTTATTGTCCACAGCGTCAGCCTAAATACTTATGTATATACTGTATAGAGGGAATATATAGTTTGTTCTCGCTAATAGACATCTGGGGGCGAGACAATGACAACAACAACAAAACTATACGCAACAATAGGCAGCAACAACAACCAAACTGTTGTTAGGTGTCTCGAGTTGCTTTTTGAGGGTGGCTAATGACTACACCAGACTACAGACTACAGCGCCACAGAGATTATGTCATCGTCGTCGCGCAGCGCGGCGTAGCGAATGTTTTAATTAAAATGTTCGCCAAACTGGCAAATGCAGTCAAATCGAGGCACACACATAAATCTTCTATCTGTCAGTCGAAATTATTGCAACGATTAAAATAATATTCAATAAACTATCGAATCAAGTGCACAGCAGCTAACTGATTGAACGAACATCAATTGGCAGAGTCGCCAATACCCTTACACATATCAACAAAAGCTGTAATTAAATATTGCTTTTAACAAATCAAGCTAAAAATATATAGAGCTTTGTTAGCGCTAAGTTAGGTAACAAGTTAATTGAGCAAGCATTTGATATATATACTAGTTGTTCAATAGATTATTTATTCAAATATAGCAATTCAATCTTCCCACAATATATAGCAAAAACTCAAGATTGTTTATACTATTTATTTGCATTATCAACTTAGGTGCATTAAAGCACACAAAGCTTGGTGCATTGGGTCATTAGCAGCCGTAGCAGCAGTAGCAACAGCTGGCAGACATCGACATCATTGGGGCTCAGCGATCTTCATGAGCAACACTTGGGAGCGCTGTCAAACGCTTGACACTCGACCGACGACGACTACTGTGTATCGTCATCGTCATTATCAACATCATTATTATCAGCAGCAGCATCGTCGTCGTCATGATTGCTCATCAGCGCAATGGAAACAAACTTACAGCGGACATTATGTCAGTCAGCTGTCATACAACAAGCCTCTCAGCAGTTCGAGTCTGAGTCTGTGAAACTGAGTTTTTGAGACAGCAACAGAAACTGCGAATGAGACGAGCTTCAATTGCAGCCAAACAACAAACAACAGCGATGAGTAAAAACAATGAACGAACACACATGAAATGGTTTGCTTAAAAGTTTGTTGACTTGTCGTTGCTCGAGATTCCAGCAAACAGAAATTATTTTTATTCCTGAATTGTTTTGTAAATTTAAACAATTTGTTGTATAAATATAAATAAGAAAGATTCGCAGAAATAAACATTTCATAAGTTTAAAAAATACCAGAGAAGTTTTGATTGTTAATGTCAAAATACTTTTAACCCTCTTTTTTCATTACTCTTTTAGTCGAGAGCCAATTTCACTTGCAGCCAAATGAAGCGTTAACTTGAAAAATTGCAAACCGTTGCGGTTCACTGCATCTACAAATGCAACCAACAGCAGCAGTAACGGCAGCAGCTGCCGCGCGCCACGGCAACAATGCAACATTAATTTTTATGTCTGTCAGGCCAAGCCTTAAAAAATTTCAATTAACTTTTACGCGCAATGCAATAACAACAGTTAAATTGCAGAACTGAAAATAAACGCAAGAAAACTAAAAATATTTAAAAAATTATATAAACTCCTTAACTCGTTAGCTAAAAACTTTCAAAAGTTAATCGAAAATTATTCTTAATACAACAAAAAAAAAAATCACTTTTGAAAAGGTCGAAAATTGCAATTGGTAACGAGTGAAACAGTTAACAAAGCCGGGCTTTGTTAGAAGTATTCACAAAAATATATCATTAAAATTGACATACGAGTTTTTAAATTTATTTTTGGGCGTGGAATCGAGACAATTTTATATATAGAGAGAGATTTTCAGTTTGCGTTGGAAGGAATAAGCTTATAAAAATACACAAAAATTCGAGTTGTATTTTGTTGTTATTGTTGGAAACAAATGCTTAATTGTTGATGGTTGCAATGCAAATTACGCTTCACGCTTAGCGTGTGGGCAGATTTTTAAGTGCTCAGTGGAGAGCGATTGATGTTGATGTTAATTTTCATTTGTATTTTTAGGTTTAACAAGTTTATTATTGTATTGAATCGCTCGTTAACATCACAAAGTCAATGCAATTTTAATTTGTTTAATGCACCGCACAGCGTTTTTATTTTAATTTGTTGTTGTTGTTGTCATTACAATTAGCGCATTTAAAGCTACCTCAACAAAAAGTAACAACATTCAATGCGTGTGATTGCTCTGCCGACATTAACTCAATATTAGTACTGAAATATTAATGCATGGCAGACAGCAGCCCAGCCAGTCTAACAATTTGAAATATTGTAAATGAAGGAACCCCATAAAAGTTCAACAACATTTCAATGTCATTCATGGGATCTCTAATCTTTATGTTATATGCTCTCACTCTGCCCGTTTTTTCTTTTGGGCCGAAAACATTATGTTGCGCCTGCTTTTTAAGGGGCAGCCTAACGACGTACCAAAAAGCGATTCACCTAACAAACAAACAGCAAACAACAACAGCTTGATGAGAAAATTGAAATTAAACTTTCGGCTCAAAATGCCATTCAAAAAATGTGCTTTTGCCACAACCCAAAAAAAGGACATAAGCCGTGCATTGACCTATTGTTGTTGTTGTTCAATGTCTAAGTGTTTGGGTTTTTATATGTTTTTGCATAGCGCTTTGGGCTAATTTTAATAAAGCACTAAGAAACATGGCCCAAACAATAGCTGTGATGGAGGAGTGTTAAGGAGAGGATGGTGCGAACACGCATAATTATTCATTTTGCGAGCAAGCGCAAAACGTGTCCGTGGCAAGGTACTTGTGCAAATTTCTGGTCTTGCAGCACATGATTGGCAACAATTTGCGCCTTGGAATGGCGTACAAGATGCTAAAATTGAAATAAATGACAATGGCTGTAGCTTGATAAAAGCAGAATATAGTATGTGCATATATGTTTGTTAATCTGCCTGTCAGACACAA
Source organism: Scaptomyza flava (assembly GCA_030179655.1). Lineage (NCBI taxonomy): Eukaryota > Metazoa > Arthropoda > Insecta > Diptera > Drosophilidae > Scaptomyza > Scaptomyza flava. The sequence continues at coordinate 5,062,812 of JARNME010000012.1, forward strand.
GAAAGAGAGAGCGAGAGAGAGAAAATGCTGGCAACATGTTGCCATGACAATGACTGCGAAGAAGAATACAAAGTTATCAATGCTGCTGGTTGCTGCGTGGCGCCGTCTGCTGCAGGGCATGTCTACAACAATGCACATCAAAATGTTTAAATGACAACAGCAACAACATTAACAACATTACAATATTGCGGTGAGGTACATAACGACAGTTACAATAAATGTCATGTTAAAGGCAGTCGAGCAGCGACGCACATCACTTTCAGCTGACAAAGCTACCATCAACCAGCCAGCCAGCCAAAGCAAACTCTTCTGCAAGCATCAACAACAAACTGTGCAGCAGACTCCAGACGACGCCACTCAACACTTCAAAAACGAGCCAAACATGCCTCACAGCCATTTACCTGTGCTGTGTGCGGGGGCGTGGCTGGGAGTAGAACTTTTGCATAAGCTGCGCCACTTTAATAAACTGTAAATTTACCACAGAATAACTAGGAAATATGCAACTCCATGACGAAGTTTATATACCCTACATATATATAAAAAATATCCCTTTAAATGCAAATAGGCAAAAAAAAAAAAATAGTAAAAAAAAAAATAAATCTTCAAAGCGCAGCCAAAATGTCAGTCAAAAGCAACGATGAGTGATTTGGGCCATAAACTATAACGTGGCTGAAACTAATGCATGCTCACACACACACAAGCGCAAATCTACAGCATGCATAAATATCTTTGGTTTGTGCAAATTTTTTCGTTTGCCTTTTGGAGATTTGAAATTGCATAAATTATTCTCGGACTGGCGCCTACGAGACGCATATCATGCTGCCACAAAACAACATGCAACAACGCCTATTGCGCTGCCACTGACATAGTATTTTTGGACAGTCACAAGCCAGAATACTAGTATAAGAGAGTGCTGCAATCAATCTCCAAATGTCACCACTTCCAACTAACGTTAAAAAAATAAAATAATATTTTTGCGTATTTTCAAAATCCAGTTGTTGCCGCCTTCTTTCCCGCTGTGCATTCTACACCGGAAAATGCGCACAGTCGGAAGCTGTCAGCAGCTTGGAAACGGAAATGCTCTGAAAATATCTCTGGCAAGTGGCCCTGAAAAGCTTTTCAAGAACTTTTTAAGCAGTCAAAAAACGACAAATAAAATATACTTAAGAATAAGATATATATATATATTTTTTTATATTCATTTATCTATATGCATTCCAAAATTGAGCTCCAAATTCACGACACGACAAGACATGCATTTGTCCCGCCTTAATAGCCCAGATGAACGTGCTCATCAATCATTTATAAAAGCAAAATTTTCTTGTTTAAAGTTCACATTTATTTTTTTTTTTTGCCTTTGAGTCTTCTCAGAAGGAATGCTCAGACAAAGATTGATTGGCATAAACACACTAAACGAAATTTGAAACTGCTTGAATATAAAAAGCGAGTATAGAAAACTATTCAAAAAGTTTGGTAATAAATATATCAAAATAATTACTACAAAACTTTCCCTCTTTATGTTCCGGCAATCCTTTAACAAACAAGCTTATAATCCAATATACTCCATACTCTTTCCAACCAAACGATTTTGTACCCCACCCAAAAACATCAAGGGGCCACACAAATTGTATTGCAGTCGGACAACAATTACCAGATGTGCCATCAAAAAATTGTGAAGCGTTATAAATGATGAAACAAGTTGTCTTAAGTCGCAGTGAAAACATGCTGTATGCTGAAAACAACCCGAATATAATCAGATACACGTATAAATGTACATAACTTCATTAAGTCCTGTGGGCAAGTTGGCAGGGTTCGGGTTCTCTTGTTAATTATAATTATAGCTGATTAAAACAAAGATGAACTTGGGCAACTCTTTTTCATTCAAGGCTAGCTTACAAATCCCAACAAAAATGTTGACAGCTGATGGCAACGCTGGCAGCAAACAGGACCCTCAGGCTGTCAATGATATGCGCGTTGCGCTGATTAAAAAAAAATAAGCGAGGCGGCTTAAGCAACAGAGCAACCCTTTTGGGAATCAAGTCACCAATTGCCAAATGATTAACAAGTTGACTTGTGTTAATAATTATTATGAGAAGGGCAACCGGTTTTGATTATGGCTAATCCTTTGGGTAAACAAATGCGTTTCCAGCTAAAAGGCTAGCGAGATGCCACGACGAATTGCAATCAGTGCAGCAATTGCCAAAAGCTATGTTCGCGTTTTTTGTTATTTCAAAAAGTTTTTTGCTAAACTTGAATGGCTATTTCACCCACCCCCGGCCCCACTTCCTCTGAACTTCACTTGACTGCGAACTTGTTTTTTTGGACAAGTTTGGATCCTAAAAACTTTGCCTTGTCTGCGCCGTCGACTTGAACAAAAAACTTTTAAAGCCCTTGAAATTGCAGCATCAGCAAAAGCAGAAAGCAGAAAGAAACTAAAACGTTGCTTTAAAAAGTTTCGTGTTTTTTTTTTAGCCCGCTTCTGCTTCTACTTTCAGGCAAATCCTAGACTGTTAGTCATGGCAGGTTTATACAAATTTAATACGCCAACACTTTGGCTGCGAATTCGGATTCTGTTTTTGGTTTGGTTTGGTTTTGGAGCATTTGGTCTGGGCGATTGCATGGCATTTTGAATGGCATAAAATATTTATAAATTCAATACAAAATGCAATTCGAAATGCATGCCAAGCGGCAGACTGCCAAAATCGAGAGCGAGCGAGAAAGAATTGAATTGTAAAGTTTTTCCAATGTAAATGCTCCAGACACAAGAAGGCAACAGAGCAGAGCTAAGCTCAACAGCTGCGTGCAGACAGAACATATAAGTTGGCCAAAAGGGATTCATAGCTAAAGATAGAGATGCACATGCATGAGCAAAGCAGAGCGACAGGTAGCCACAAATATTATTTTTGCTATTGTTATGAAGTCTTCAGCTTCTTCTTCTTCTTATCTAAAATGCAATTGCTGTTATTTCGGTACTCTGTGTCCTGCGAGAATATGGGGGCCAGCCAGGCTGTCTGCCGACTCGCCTGTGCCCATAAAATATTCAAAGGAAAATTTTGAAGCACTGGCATTTTATGCATCTGCATTTACGAGGCAAACTAATTGCCACTTGAGGCAGCTTGTGCGGTCCTCTTAACGATATACTCAATATCCGATCACATCAGCAATACTTACTATATAGATACTACATCAATAATAATCAAAACAATGTGCAGTTGAAAAATTGCTTGCCTAATTTAAACCGCAATGCCTTTTTTGCCGTCTGCTGAGTTAGCAGCTTTGCCAACAATCAAAACAAAACAAAACGTAAACATAACAGAAATCTAATATGCCAAACACATGAGAAGCTGCAACAAGTAATAGGAGCACAACGAAACTGAAATACTCTAGCTGAAGAATGTTTTAAAGAAAACACTGTCCGTAAATACTATTATAATGCAAGAATATTGAGACAAAACCAATAACTAAAACATCTTTACTTAAACGCCGAATAAATGCTCTATTATCTGCAGAGATATCTCCATATGCTTCGTAACAGCAACAAAATTACATAACTTTAACGAATTCATGTGACACCCGAAAAAAAAACAAAATAATAATAATAACAACACAACAAAGAGGAAACTTTGCTTTGACAACAATTTTCTTGCACTGCTTTTCCTAGGAATTTTTCTTGTGATTCTTTCTTTGCTTGCCGCCCAAACACAACATCTGGAAATTATCTGAACTTTGCGCTATGCAAACAATGCCACAACAAACCCTCCGTATTCCCATCAACCCTCCCCCTCGTCTACCATATCCATGCATTGTCCCAAGTAGCGTATCCAATTGCTTGTTTGCCAAGGCAGGCATTATTATTTTTGCCCTTCTCGTATTTTTCTCCTGGCTTTTATATCGTGTGTAGTTTTCCAAGAACTCGCAGCCCCAGCGAATTGACCATTTGTGAATGAATGCAAAAAACAAAAAAAATGAGAATAAACGACAAATAGCTAGAGTTGTGGTTGCTGATTAATGAAAACGGCCAGCAAATGTAACTATTTCGACTTACTCAAACCTATTTGTATGCATACAAATATGATTATAGAATACTAGATGTAAACTTGAGTCATAACTTACCTTTACTTGATAAGAATTCAAACGCGTCTTTGGCAGCAAATTGAATGATGAGAAATCCAAGCGACGTGAGAAGATGCCATTGCAACCAGAGGTGGAGCTGTAAATAATCAAACAGATAAGCAAATGCAATTTAGAAAAAGCCATTTGAATATATAGATTTACGTTAGAGTAAACAAGTTGAAATGATTTTATAGAATGTGCTTGACTAGCAGATGCCATTTATTTCATTGCCCAACTTAAGTTTACCTGTTATTAAACAAGTTTCAGATTGAAGAACGATTCATCAATTGACATTTCGACAATTTTTATGTTTACAGGGTATTGAAGAATTCTTATGAAGTACAAATAAATATAAGTATATAGATACTTATTGTATATGTTTATTTTATGACAGCTGTTCTTTGCAATTTTCTCGCTTTGAGCATCTGAGACAGAATTGCATGTCGAATATTTTTGGCTGGCAGTTGACAGCAAACGGAAATTGCATATGCGTTGCAGCAGCACAAAGTTGACGTCTTTGCCACATAACGATTTCCTTTTGCCACAAAGCGCACGTAGCTGAGAACGATGACAACCAGTGGGCGGCAGACACGCCCATACCCACTTTCAAGTTGAACTTTATTGAGAGTATAGCGAATTGCGATCTGCGAAGCACAGAAAGATTTGATCGTTCCGCTAGAATAATATGCGATCATTTGCTAAAGTAGCCAATAAATTAAATTTAGCGAAATTGTAACAGGCATTTATTTATTTCTGTCTTGTTTCTTGTCAAGGACTGTTGAAGAATTTCGTATTGTTTTTTTTCTTTTTGCTTTTAATGCCAAAGCAAATAAAGTTATCAACAATTGCCAGTAAAAAAAAAATAATAAAATAAAAAACAATAACAACAAAAATGTGCAAAGATATAAAGAGTAAAGAAAAGAAACAAACAAATCGAGAGTATATATATATATATATATGTTTGTATGTAAAATAAATAAAAAATTAACAAAACGTCGGCAGCAATACAAACGAATTTCTTGTTGGGAATGTCTCAACTGACCTTGACATTGAATAGATTAAAAAATTATTGTTTTCTGTTGTTTATAATTTATTTATACAATAACTTTATGTATTATTGTTCAAGTGGCAAGCTAAGCTTAGCTTGAGAGAGAGAGAGCTTGACGTTCATTACACCAACGCCTCTTGCCCCTGCGCCACCCACTCGAACAGAGAGAGACACCACCTCTTATCGAATTAGCGCAATAACAATTACTTCCACTACAAACAGCGACTATTTTTTTTTTAAACAACTCAAGAGCTGAAAACGTTAATCGCAATACTTTGTTGCCTACACACATACATGTCGTATCTGTGTGTATGTATGTGCAAAAGTGACATCTACATATGAAAATGTTAGAAAAAATAAACAAGTCGAGTAGATTTCGTTTTAGTCAGCAGTTTTTGTGTTGCTCAGCATTTAGTTATTCGGCTATATACCCTATAAGTAAATAAACAAATGCGACAAATGCAAAAAAATCTCTTGAAGTTGGTAAACAAAACGGAGTATAAGCAAACAAGATATAAAAATATCTTTAAGCTTTTATTAAATGCTTGCTTTACAAAATTCCAAAGTCTCGATGAGTAACAGGGTATTGCCAAGTCTGTTTATTAATATATATAAATATTACAATTATATATATATTTCTGTTTACACCCTGCCAGTTTTAAACTAAGATTATATAATGTCAACAAAAGGCAAAAGCTAAAAAAATAAGAAACAATGAAGATTTGTAGACGGAATGTCTACGTGCCTCCTGACAGTTCTACTTCCCCTTATTCTTTCCAAAATCAGTCAACTGCGGGGCAAAAGCGAAATTAGTCATATTATTGTGCAGCACTTATCAGCGAAATGAAACGAAATTGTTTTATATATTTGTAAGAAATTGCGAAATTAAGTAAAAACAAGGTCGAGTTCACGTCATTACGTCATTAAACGGCAACAACAGCAACAAATAAGTCAGAAAACATATTCAATATTTATTTAATTTAAAATTGTTAAGCAATTTTTTTGGTTTAAGTCAAATGTTGTAATTATTTTGCAAACGTTTCAAAACGACATTTAAATAAATTGATAAATCGATCTACACTAACTTTGCACGTTGCCCTTTTGTGGTTGGGTCAGTTGTTAGCCACGCCCCTTTGCAAAGAGCGTGCGAAATTGTAACAGAGCTCTGAAACAGAAAAAACACAACTTGTTGACCTTTTTTCTGATATTTTTGTGTATGCCAATTGAGCAGCAATACATTGGTTTTTTTGTGGCAATGCAGCAGCAGCTGTGGCAATTGACCAAAACTCAACTCAAAGAAACATAAATAAATACAAACGTTTCTTCTTTTATGTTGAGTGTATGTGTGTGTGTGTTTTTAATTGTTTATTAATAAAAGCGAGCGATGTGCATATGGCTAATGAATTTTAATGACTGCCCGGATTATATTTTGTGTGTTTTTGGGGCCTGCTGGAACACGTGCGTTGCTTGATTGCCGATTTCTGACAGACTGCTGAGAGCTGACTGTTAATTAAAAGCTGTTTAAATGGTTATTTTATTCGTTCGATAAAAAGGTAAGTGGGTAGAGTAGCAGCATATATATACACTCGATTTAAATGCCAAACACCCGCAATACAAATACGCAAAGCCCAGCTGAGCCTCGCCAGTAATTTATAGACGGCAAAAAAAAAAAAAACTTTGGCTCGTCAAAGTTGAAGTTGCGAGCCTAAAAAAACTCACAGAACAAAGGCGCTAAATTAGAATATTAAACATGTACAATATATAACAAACAATTCTACGACTTTATAAGCAAGGCTTTTATTTTTTTAATGTGTGGTTTTGGTTCCGACCAGCTGACTTTGACCTTGCTGGCAATTCCATGTACTAGAACGTTAACTAGTTATGTACATCTGTGTGTGTGTGTGTGAGTTGTTTACAAATACCTTAGCCTAGATCAGGGCCTTTAAACTTGGCTATGACTTTTGCTTCACACTTAACACTTGAAAATAATGAAAATATTTAAGCTAAAGAAATGCTGTTGCTGTTGCTTTTGCATTGATCTGCGTTTTGCGTGTGTTTATGTCTATCTTGTCGAATTATTCTTTGCTATTTGTGGCTTATGCTTGGGTCAATGTAAGTCGTCTTTCGCTAATGTGTTTTATGCCTTTTAATACACCTTTTGACAGATTTGCCAGGTAATCTATTGTTGTATGTGTGTCGTGTGGGTTATATGATGCAGCTTATTGGCACTGTTGCGCTACTTATGGGCATTATATATGTAAGTATTGCTATGCCTTTCTAAATACATATAATAACTACCTGAACTTTACAGAAATCACCTAGTTGGCTTCTGGTTTATTTGATAAATAATTGTGTGCACATTTTAACGTCAACAGCATATATTATTCGTTGGGCTGTTAGATGTTCGTTCTGTTCGTATTTGGCAAGTCTTTTCATCTTTGGTGTTCGTATGTATCTACAATAATTTCATTATCTATATATTTCTATAGCTTTTTAGTTTGCAGCATTTACTGTTTTATCATTGTGTTTTCATTTCGTCGCCGATGTAAATTGGAACGTTCACCAGAATATGAATATTATTGAAAGCTTAATATTGTATACCAATTTCCAAATAAAACATCAAACAAAACAAATCAAAACTTTCAAAGATTAACAAATAAAAAATATGATCATTTCCTCAAGAGTATCTAAAAGTCATCTAATGACTGTTTTTAAAAATTTTTCTGTTGTTTTCTTAACTAATTTTGTTTGTTGGCTTTTATTTTGAGTGAGTTTGCTCACTGTTCTAGTAATTGTTGTTGTTCCCGCTTTGCCCAAATTGTTTTATTCCTGTTGTTATTTGAGTTGGGAAGTTCTTGTTGATTGTTCTATGTACTTTTCGGCCATAATTTCACACTAATTTGTAAATTTGCTTTTAATGCCAAAAAACAAAAAAAGCAAATGCTACAAAAATGTCCGAAATTCTTCATGGAATTTCGAAACGAAATAACTCAGAAGCTTCAAGTTGGCTAACCTGCAAACTCAATCAAATTAAATGCAAAGCTGAGGAAAAAATAAGAAATTAATTGTCTACAATAAGAACTAAAACGAGACCTTTTTTGTCGTTGTTGTTGGTTGTTGCTGCTTCAAATCACTTCATTTCGTTGCAATTTTCAATCACGTGCTAAGTGCTGCCAGACAAACAGACAGACGGACAGCGAGACGACGACGATTTGTCTGCAACGTTAGCATGCAACATGAAGGGGCACCACAGACCAGAAAACTACAGCAAAAGCAACAGCAACAGCAACAGAAACAACAACAATGTCAGCTCTTGTTGGCAATTGCTGCATAATTTTTGCTGCGCACACAAACAAAAGCAGCACAAATAGATCTCGACCGACCCCCAGACTTCAACAACAGCAACAAAAGCAACCAATATAATCGAGTGGCAACTATTTGCCCTATCACGTACAAATTAAAAATGTGAAATGCTTCAATTTGGTGCAAGCAACAAGATTGCAACACAGCTGCAGCTGTAACAACAACACTCAATATGCATTGTTCCTGGTACAATTGGGCGTATGAACGAAAAGAGTTGAGTTTTCCTCATTTTCGTTTCCGTTATTTGAAGTTTTAGGCAGAAACAAATCAATTTCAAATCGCTTAAGCAGCAAATGTGTTAAATGTTGTATTAATATGTTAAAAATGGTCCAAAGTGTGAATCCAAAAAGCTGTCAATGAAAAGATTTTTTAACCAAATACGTTCATTTAAATCAACAAACAAGTTTGCGTGTCTTTGTATGCTTAGATTATTCAAATAAAGTTATTTATGCGCTTGGCAACAGCACAAATTGAGCTTAAGACTCTTTCATGCATTAAATGCCTAAATATTAATAACTATAGGCGACAATTGCCATTTCATGCATCAGATGCCGAAACAAGTATATATCTTGGCGAGTCGAAATTGTCATAAGATTCCAATTGTCGATAATTTAATTGCAGTTGATTTTGTTGCTGCTGGCCGGCCACACCTAGCCATAAATTTTGAAATACATATAAACACAAATACCAAAATAGACGACGACCAACGACGACTCTTTATGTACACAATTTTCGTGCATTTGCCGAATCTCACGTTTTGTTTTTTTTTCACATCAGACACAAATTCAAATTCAATTTTCGATATATACGGATGACGAGTACATGCATATAAATTGTACCTTTTGCAATTGCAATTCCATTTCTATTCCGCTGGTTATTGATTATTATTTGGCACTTGGACTATCTCAGGTAGTCAAGACAGCTGCACCACGCCCCTAACACATATACGGCCTCGGGCTTGAACTTTTCAAAATTCAAACAAACAAAAGCACACACACACACAAAGACAGACAGTAGGCTCTATAAAGTGGCAAAAGAGCTACCTCTGGAGGAGCTACAACCTGCCAATTTGCAGCGTGCCGCAAGAAAAACCAAACACAGAAACTGAATCATTGGGATTGTGAGGAAGCGGTTTTATTATTTTCTGTGCATTGCACATTCGAAATGCCAAAGTTGAAGCCACAAAAACGAAATCGCAATACATACAACGAAACCGAAATAAACAAATTATTTATCTCTAAATTACTTTTTACTTTCATTTCATTTCATTTCACAACACAATTTAGTTTGTTGTACTATTTTGTGGGTGCAGTTTGGGAACTTAAAATGTAAATAGACTTTATTAGTTATGGCGTTCAGCGATAGACAACCTAATGCAATTTGAACTGAAAACAAGTTACGCACAGGCAAATGTTTGAGATTTATTCAAATTCAAATGAATTGGGCTTATCAGTTGTTGGTTGATTTATTGCTGAAGTGGCTATAGTTGATGGGAGAGGCTTAGAAACAGTGAGCACCTAATATGGCAAACTAGCTTCACTTAAAAATGTTTGAATTGTTTGTCTGATAAGCAATTAAATCATGACATTTTGAATGTAAACAGAACAACGTTTGTGCCATAACATATAAATTGGTTAGTTAACACCCTCCCCCTTCACTAAATCAAATACTAAACATGCTATATAATTGCTCAATGGCTGTTTCGGTTTTTGTGTATTTTACTACGGTGTGTCATGAAAATAGGCGAAACCACTTTTAAGTGTTGCTCCCACAAAACTGACCGCAAATCGTTTGCCCCAGCCATCGTCGAGCGACGCGACGCGACGCGACGTTGACTGCAAATTGATTAATGGCATTAAATGCATTCAACAATTTCCACCCGGCAGCAAGCAACAAGTTTTTTAAATTTGTAATGTGAAACCAAAATTGCTGCTTGTTGTTTGTTGCTGCTGCTGATCTACGCTTATTAATTGTTGTTGTTTTTGGCCCAATATGGTTAGCCGGCAGACCGTTTATCCCATATCTGATCGGTGCAATCTTCAGCAACAGCCAACAGATATCGAATTGCAAACGGCTTTAAGCAAACACACAAATTTTGTGGCGATTTTCAAACACAAAATTTGAGCGCAAATTAATTGCGCAAAATTTCTTGGCCCAGCAACAAGCACCAACAACAAACTGTGATTTACGTTTGGAAAACCAATGAATAAAATGTAGATTAATGTAGCTAAAGAAATGTTGGCATTTCTTACGATAAAATTTATTAATGCGATTGTGGCCATGTTCACATTCAGATCGTGTCTTGTTCCAAGTACAAATCAATGCAAACTAATTAATATTACAAAAAAAATAATGCACACTGAGCTAATTAAATGCGCTGCAAACGTCAACAACAGCAACAACAATATCAATAAATGGGGCAGAAAAATGTAGCTAACAAATGCACAATGGAGCCGCATAAATCATAGTTGAAAACTCCATAACAAAGTGCCCATGTCCGATGCGAATCAGTTCCAAGTCTCAGCCACAGACATAGCGACAGCACGCACGGGCCAAGACTTATGTCGAGGAGCTGTTTTCGAGCAGTGGGCCAGGCCCAAAACCAATAGTGAACTTTAAGCCCAGTAGCAAAACAGTTTGCCATTCGAAACGTGAATGTCATTAGAGTCAATTCGAGAAACAGTTGATGAGCGAAGTGAGTCAATTGTTCAGAGTTTTGCGCATTTAAGTTAGTTTTGGGTGCGGTAAAACTGTTAATACACAAATTCAAACTTTAACTTCAAGTTAACAACAGCTCCACTCTCGTGGCGCTTTAACGTTTCGGTGTAAAAGTGCAAGAAACTCATAAATTAGTCGGATTGTGTAGCAAACACACACACACACACACAGCTGCTGTCAGACTGGTATGAAGCACGTTGTGCGGTCAAATAAATAGAAAATTAGCCAGACAGAAAAAAAGAAAATAATGCGGCAATATGTTGCTGCTGCAACATAAAGAAAGAAAAGCAACGGGCACACACATTAGTTGCCATAAAGGGCCAGCCACAAAAGCAAACGGCAAACATCTCTCATTGCCGTTAATTAATTGCAAGCGGGGACCTCTCAGCTATGTTTATAGTTAATACCAAAAAAAAAACGAAAACGAAAACGAATGAGAAATATTCATTTGGATTTACTGCACTTGATTCCCTCATAAGTTGAGCTATAAATAAACTACGTCAGCTGCCAGCTGTAAAATACTTAAACTTGAGCTCCATAGCAATAAGAAAATAAAATGCAAAATTGGCCCGTTTTTGAAGGCTATGCCTTAGTTATGATTAACTGCAGCATGCCTTTGAAACTCGCATAAAAAAAATCATCAAAGGAGAGTTTACTTTGAATTTCAAGTCACTTAAGTTAGCAAATATGCTTTGATGTGCTAAAGATTTAAGTTCTTTGTTTATCAAGGAACTTAATAATCATCTTCTACTGACTAAAAATAATAATAATGTTTGCGATTAGTTGCTATAATATAATAATCATAATCCAAGTCTAACAAACGCCTGTTTTATGAGTCAGAAAATGTGTGCATTGCAAATTTTAACGTTTGCGTGTTAATCGCAAACAAATTATAAAAATGCCGCAAAAACGCAGACATATAAGAACACACACACACGATCACACTCGCTCACACATGCCTTAAAAACTTGTTAATGAAAATGCCACAAAATTCCCATAGTGCATTCTATACAGGCGGCAGCCAACCAACTGGCGCTTTGTCTGTGGACAACTTCACGCTGCGCACAGAGCCGCAGCCTACGATAGAGACAGAAGAAACTGGCGCGCCAAGCTGTGAAAAGTCTCATTACTTTGGACAAATATGCAATTTGATGTTAGTAGTGTTATGGGTTGTAGTCTTAGAGCCGAATGTTTGAAAAGTTGCCACGTTTTTGCTGCTGGAAAGCAGCAGCAGCAAAGACTGGCGTTGACTGCGTGGCATGTGTGGTTGTGGCCGCTGTTGTTGCTGCTCGCGTGTTGCGGTTGCAAGTTCACGCAAATAGACTACGTCATAGATACCATAACATATACAACACATATGCTAGCCAGGCCACTTGCGACTTGATCCCTATTTCATTTCTCATGCCACACGCACAGTTTCACAAAAACCAATTTTTCTTTTATTTTTGCAATTAAATTTGCGTTTGCTTTTCGTTTTTTTTTTTGCTACACATGTGGACAATTTTTCAGAAGGCGTCACATTAATTGCCACAAGTTGTGCTTGGGAAATGGTTTTTTGTGTATTTATTTTATTGATAGGAAGAAACGAGTCTGTGCTGCGGTGCAAAGATTTGCGTAAATATTTGCGACTGGTTGCAAAGAGCTTAACGACTTTTGGCTGTTGTTGTTTGTCTGCGAGTATGTTTGCTTGTTAGTTTGTTTGCTGCCACAACAAACACACACAAACACACTCAGTTAGATATATCGAAGGCCAGACAACGCTCATTTACACGTGTAACAAGATAGAAAGAGAGTGAGAGCCAGACGAGACCATCTAATCGTTTGATTTTGATTTAATTAATGCCGTTAGCTAAATATGCAACCAAAAACGAAAGCAAAACGAAAATCGCAAACACATTTAATTAGCTTTGCTATTGGGCAATACACTAAAACATTTCGTGGAACTGCCAACTAAATATTTAAGCAGCAAAAGCAAATTTAAAATGCCAAAACAACTTTAAACGTAACATTCTCATGCGTAAAACTAGTAGATGAAATGTTCAAAGCATTTTTAGGATCGTTTTCAGATCGTTTATGTACATACTAACCATGGGAACTTGAGCTTGGCAACAAGAAGAGCTCAATACTATATGCTAATAACCAGAGTTAAGATGCGCAGTTGTTTCTTTGTACATATATATATATGAACCTTTGTTTGTCTGTTCGAATATAACAAATTGAGCTGTCAGCGGCACTCTTTGCATTTGAGTAAAAAAAAAGCATAAGCAACCTCAAATGCCGCTGGGCGTTGGCCAAAAGCGCCAAAATGCCGAAAAGAAACAATATAATTTGAATATTTGTTTGTATGTGCGGATGATAATTAGGAGGAGCTGCGGCTGTTAAGCCTTGGCCATTAATGCCAATTGCCAATATTTTTGTAGCAATTTATTTTTGGTGCTAAACAAAGGCAAATCACCGCACGTGTTTTTGTGGCTTAGACGAGCGACTGGACTAAAAGCTAAAAGCTTGGTAATCTCGGTATCTGTATCTTTCTTATATGCATCTAAATCCGTTAATTCATCTGTATGTAGGCACCTCATACCCATTGTGAATGCCTCCATTTTCGCATTTAGCCGCCCCAAACTGACACATGACATGACATGCCCAATAACTATAGTCCAAGGGAGGTCAGGGAGGGGGACAGCTGAGCTGACTGGCAAACTTCGGCAAGACTGTCTGTGATCTGTCTATGAATGCACATACAAGCGTGATTTATATATTCAATTAAAGTTCGCCGCCAACAACTACAAATCGACAAACATATTTTTTTTTCATCTGTGTCTGCGCCTCAAGAATTGTGTGTCTATCCAATAGATCTATCATGATATTGTGGCTTTAGACTAGCCAATCTAGAAATGAGTTCGAAACTGAAACTGAGCACTTTAATTGCCAGAGCTGTAGAGTTTAAAGTGGAAGTCTTAAATATCCTACAAAAGCGAAATAATATCAAACTCAAATAAGTTTAAGTTATGTTCAATTATGAGCTAAAGAATAATCTGAAAGTTAAACAACATTTTAGTTTTGGTTTTTTTTTTTGCAGGGTATATTGTTGTTTGGACAGCCCATTAGCTAGACGTAACAAGTATATTTTTTTGTATATTTATTTTAATAATATTATTGTTAAGTTTTGCTACTGTAGTTAAAGCTCGCTGTTGTTGCTGTCTCGTTATTAATGAGCGTTGGCATAGGCTTAGATTTTTAATTAATTCAAGGCTTTTTTGGCACGCTTGAAGCTCGAGCGAGTCTAAAGTCAACGTTGCGTCGTCGTTAAAACTATCCAAAAGTGTTGTTGCCTTGCCCAATAATTGCGTAATTTTTGTACATATTATTATTATTATTATTATTTAGCTTAGCTGGTGCTCTGACTGTCTGTGGTCAGACACGGACAAAGATACACACAGCTCAGCTGCAAATTAGACAATAAAACAAAAGTCAAACTACAACAACATAAGCCCCCCTCCCGGGCGTCCCTCATCACCACTCAAACCACAATGCCAGTTGACTGACGCACAAACAAACAAACAGACAAACACAGAAAACATTGTCAATGTTTAATGGGCGTTGGCGTGAAAATTCTTTAGAAAAATTACGGAAAATTAGTGAGCGCTGACCGAGCACAACAAATGGCGCACAGTTGAGCGACCTTTTGCACAAGAGCAGCAGCAGCAGCAGCAGCAGCATGAATCTCCCATTTAACATAGAAATTATCGAAAGCAAAATGCATTTCATAGAGCCCCCACCGCCGTCAGATTGCAATTCAAATTCATTAACAAATGTCATGAATATAAAAACAAAGAATACCAACAAAAATTAGACAAGTCATTCAGCAGGCAATTTAAATGATAGCCAACGTCTGACCAGCAGCACGTCAGCATAATTAGACCAAGACCGAAAAGCGACGATAAAAAAACAAACAAAAAAAGTGTTGGCCCACGCAAGATGACGTGGCCAATTGTAGTCGTCGTCGCCGCATTGTTGCACCCCCAGCGAAAAAAACAAAAACATCAAATGTCAAGCGCCGCCTGTTAACAACTTGCTGAGGCGAAGAATGCAGCGGCCAGGGCCAAGACTGAGCTGGCCATATAAAGCAGTACAGTGGTAGCTTGATAATGAAAACTTACTAAAATTCAATTCTGAATAAACATTTTTTTTTCTCTATTTTTTACAAACAAGTAATATTGTTTATTGTTATAAAATCAAAATAAGATTTGTCTACTTATTGTAATGCTTTTTATTTCTTCAACGCTTACTGTACTCTTTAGGCTTACAAATTATAATAATGTTTATATTGCATATATGGACAGATTGCTAGCAAGTTTTTGTTTGGTTTTTGGGCCACCCGCAGAACTACGTTTGTGAATTGGAGTGAAAACGCGCGTTGGGGCTTTAGTGAAAAACATGTAAATGAGACAACAAACGGCAGCGATAACAACAACAACAACAACAACGAAAATTAAATAAAATTCATATGAAAATGTGGCAATTGCTAGACTTGAACCTGAGGGGATGGAGATGGGACTGGGAAGTGGGGCAAAGCCCTAGCAACATGTTAAGCGATATTTATATGCTTTTAGCCAAGATTTCTTATTAAGATAGCTAACAAAATGCCGCAGGTAGCCAAAAGCCCTATGGCTCAGTTGCAGGTAATTATTGTTGTTAAAAATTATGACACAAAAGGGCATTTTTCATGTGGCAACAAACACAGTGTCAGATAAGGGCCCCCCCCAAACAACAAACAACAAAAAAAAACATAAAAAACCAGCACAATTAATTCCAAACCCTCATAGACAAGACAATAAAAAGAAAGAGAAAGAAAAAAAAAGAAGAAAAAAATATATTTCGTGTTATGAATAATACTCTTAAAAATCCGCAAACAAATTGAGTGAAAACAGCTGCCCCCCATTTTGAGATCTCTAGATAGATATTGTTGTATTCCGTAGTATACAATATAGACGTTTATTGAATCTGTATCGGAATTGTCGTCATCATGACATAAGCAGCAGTCAAACTTTTCTTTACTACAATTAAGATTTTTAAGCTTTATATATATAAACAAAAGCAATATATATATTCTATTAGCGATAAGGCGCAAGCACAAGAGAGATAAAATGTTAGTAGAGCTCGAAAAACAAAGAAATATAGTATATAAATTTGTTAAGCAAGGGCTCACAAATACAAAATACAACGATAACAAAATGTGGCACAAAAAAATGCACGATCGAATGTCAATACTATGACTAATAATAGACTAATTGCTTAAAGGCTGTGCAAATTGTGTAAATAAATAAGATTCTAATAATATAGAATTAAGCAAAGAAAGGAGGTGAAAAACCGCACAAAATTCCCCACAATAAATAATGCAAATTTCTTGAATCGGAAGTTCAAACGAACAAATATATTTTGAGGTTTATTATGATAATTGTGACGGGAATATCAATTTAGATTTATATTATGCTTATGCACGTGTTTTGTTAGATAAACATTAACATAAACAATATTCATATTTCTTATGATTTTATGGCGAAAAAAAACTAGGTGCAGCTACCTCAACAGTAAACTCGTTGATCATGAACTGCGTGTGTGTGTGTGTGTGGAGGGGCGTCGCGTGGTTCGATCGATCAATTAATTTATTGACATTCTTTTAATTACAGTTAAGTAACGCTAAAACACTGCGAAATGCTTAAAGAAATTGTGCAAATTGCTTTGCGAATGAATCATCAAACGTTAAGAACGTGCATAAAATTGCAATTGGTTAAGCGTTAAAGTTAAACAAATGAAAAGCTATAAAGACTTGTAAATGTTGTTATTATTTGTTGTTGTTGTTGTTGTCTTAACTGTTACGAGTGCGCTGACAACGAGTTGACTTAAAAGTGCATTGAATTTCTAGTTAAATGCAAGCCATAAACAACAATAAATAAATATATATATGATGTCAGCCTCATAAAAGTGTGTGTAGGTGTTTGGCAAAGGGGGTGGTGGTGGTGGTTAGCAATGGGGTGTTAAGGGGGCGTGTGTTACTCATCGTGTGGGCGACACAAGTTCAATTTCATTTCAATTCATCTAAAGAGCTGTCAACTAGGCGCCCTTCTCAACACACAAAAAGCAATTCAAAATTCTCTCTACTTTATTTTTTTTCTGCTAAGTAATTTACAATAATTGTTAACGATGACGTTGTTGTTGTAGTTGCTATTGTTGCCGGCAGCGCAATTTAAATGCAAATAATTTTGTAAGAAAATTTACATAGTTTTAAATTTGAATATAATTACACAAATTGGACGCAAGAAAAGCAGCTGTAACAACTAAAATTGGCTACAACAAAAAATGAAGCAAAAACTAAGACACGCCCACTTGCCCACTTGTTGCTCTACTGTTGTGTGCTCAGTGGTTCAGTGCGCTTTCTACAAAACATTACAAGCCAGAAAAAAGAGGTTCAACAAACGCAAATTGTGCAAAAAACCAGCAACAACATCAAGTGTTTAAGTAACTTGTAACAGTAGCGTAAAATAAATTTATTTGCCATTGCAGCAGCAGCAGCAAACTTTGTTAGACAGCCGCTGGCAACATCGAGCTGACGAGCAACATGTTGCCGGGACGTTGATCACGACTGGGGCTAATGGGGGCTGGCTGGCTGTTGTTGTTGCTGCTGCTGCTGCTAATGAAGATGATGTTGCAAAAGCAACGAGTGCTGCCACACTCTGTGACGGTCGTTGTCGCGGGCGTGGCAGCAAGCAGCTGAAACTGAAAGCAAACGTTGCGCGCTTTCCTTTTCAGCGCCACTCAGTGCCACAAGTTGAGCAATTTTGTTTGTTTGTGTGTTGTGTTGCCGTGCCACGAGTTGCTTTAGAGTTTAATTAATTAAAACTATTCAGTTGGCAGTTTTGTTCTCACGATATTAACACTATATACCTCGAATAATTAGAAAAATCAATCACGTCACAAGCAAAGCACGCGCACACAATTTTAAATACGCTTTATTGTTATGATTATATTTTGAGGCTTTAAAGTTTTTGTTTTGTTTGTTTTAAAATATATTTTTTTGTATTTTTGGGTTGAGCTTTGTTTTTGTGCTGACGTTTCACCCGATTGGCGCAAAAACGTGCCAAGATCGGCGAACGAAAATTAATATGCAATTAATCGGGCACAACAAGGAACATGCCGTCAATATTAAGCACAACAATATACAATACAACAATACAATACAACAAGTACGTGCACATGTCGCAGCAGCAGAAGGTATAATGTGCTTGGGCGATAAGCGATCAAACAGCGACAGCAACAACAACAAACTGACGAAGCGACAGCTTTAAAAGTCACCTACTGAACCATAGCAAAAACAAAAAAAACAGTACACCAATAAGACAATTTTAAGTAAACCAAAAAGAAACAACCAAAAAACACAGACGTTTAAGCAGGAGGAGACGTCGTTTTCGAAGTAGCCGCACCCAGATATGTGTCAAAGATCAACTGACAAAAATCGCCGGCAATAAACAAAAAACCAAAAAAAAAAACTTTTTTAAGTAGGAAACAAAATGCATTTGAAAGCGAAACGTTTAATTTGCCAAAAATAAACGCCGTGAGAATAATAATTAAAAATCTTTGCTCTTTTTTAGTTCATGTGAAATTTTGCGCTTGGCCAGTGGGTGGCCAGCATAAAGGTTAACTTAACGCTGGGCGTGGCCGCGCCCTCGCCTTAGGTTGTATATTATTATTAAACAAATTATCAAAAAAAGATACGAAACGAAATAAACGTCATTCAAATGGCAAACGGTTTGTTGACTGCAGGTGCGCCGATCTAATCTTGCCCAATTTTATTGCACAAACTCCCGATTAAGTCGAGGAAAAAAACTAAGAAACGTAACTAATTAAG
This sequence comes from Scaptomyza flava, assembly GCA_030179655.1. NCBI lineage: Eukaryota > Metazoa > Arthropoda > Insecta > Diptera > Drosophilidae > Scaptomyza > Scaptomyza flava. The sequence goes on from JARNME010000012.1 coordinate 5,081,960, forward strand.
CTCAAATGAGATTAGCGGTAAATGTCAGCCGGAAAAAAATTAAGATAGGATTAATTTGGCTAAAATATGTGTTTGACGCTAAGCTTAAAAAAATGGCACTTATGACATTTTGGCAAAAGTATTTGATTTGTTCTTATTAAAGTAAACTATGATGAAAATATGCAAAATATTCTGAAGTTTTGATTAAAATTTGTTGATATTAAGAGCTGTTCTGCATGATGTTCATAGCTTAACACTTAATGATAGTTCATTACAAAATCACATGTTAAATGTCAATAATTTCATCTACAGTCATCTAGTTATAAACATTTTAGTTGTGCACTTAAAGCTGTCAGTCAGTTTGCATTTCAAATTGCATTTCATTTGCAAATGTCAATTGGCAAGGTTCGATAAATGGTTGTTTTTTTTTTCTCTCTAACAAAGCAGCGCCATTGTGAAGTCTATATTCTATATATACGACGCATAATGGCATTGATAGATTGTCCATTAAGCGAATAAGTAACGATAACGATGACAACAATAACTTTCTTTCTTTTCCAGCCCAAGTGTGTGATGTAAATGAAAGCCAAAGTTATGACTTGATAAGAGGCACAACAACATTATTTGCCCAAGTGCGAGCGCCCCTCTTTCTCAATCAAACCTAAACTCAAACTCAATGCAGCTGGCTGATAAAATATTTAAAACTTCATTGGGTTGAGCTTATCAAAAGCCTTGAGCCTGAATTTTGCAGTCGCTGGTAACGAGAGAGAAATATAAAATACATTATACAGCTTTGACAGCTGATCTTCTCAAGTGACCCACTTGGCGTATGTTTGCGTATCAGCAACAACAACAACAACACTTTCATTTTCACAGCCCTGAAAGCCAACAATGCATGTGTCTTGTGCCTCGAGTCGCTTTGTTTAAATTTGTGTTTCGTAAATATTTGCGATACGTTTTTTTTCAAAAATTTATTTTTATTTTAGAAAGTGCGTACGCACTTTAAGTTAAACAGCCGGCCAGTCAATAAATAACCGCTTCATGTCAATAAATTACGCAAAAAATATACAAAAAACTTTAACTAAAACGCTGCCAGCAACAGCTAATAAAGCAACTGCAACGGCAACAGCGACGCCAGCAGCAGCAGCAGGCAGGCGAATGAACGACGCAGCCGACAATGCACTTTGCCAAGGACAGATTCATTGAATAGTGCGACTAGATTGAGCATGCGTATGTGTAGGCTAGGTATATGTGTATGTGTAAGTACATAAATAGGCATAAATAAGCGTGCGTTAATGCGAGGGATGCTAAATAAATGACAGTAGAAGTCGAGCTAAAGTAAAGCCACAACCAGTTGGGAATTATAAGTTTCTGAAGAATAATACTTTTATTGATTATAAAGAAATAAAATTTCATTTATCAAAAGGTAAGCAAGCAAAAGACAATACATTGTTTATGGAACCCATATAGTAAATTAAATATTATCGGTAACAGCGCTGGTACTCGGTATTGCTCGGGTCAAGTATTTTGTATACAACGTTATACAATGTTTTGAAATCAACGCTTGCGGCTGTAATATAAATAAAAATGACTGCATGGCGTATGTGCAATATTGACAGTGAAATCGTAGACTTATTGGGGCTTTATGTCTACAAACAAATATGTGTATTGAAATAAAGAATATATATGTATGTATATGTATATGTGGTTTAATGGCCGCTGAAACAAAGCGCAAGGTTACAACAACAACAATAAAAAACAAGGAGGGGGGGCTTAAGAACTCTAGGAAATGCCAACACACAGACACAGAGAGCGAAAGAGAGAGAGAGGCTGACAAGAAACCGCCTGGCTGTCAGGGGCAAAAGCTCCACTTTGCGTTCGTGTCTGCATTTGGTTTTTAATTTTTAAATATTTGCTTTGCTATATGGTCATGGTTGAGGGGGGTTTTTAAGGGGGGTGTAGCAGGGGCAGCACAAACCAACAACCATACTTCAATGCTTTGTATTCATTCATACGGCCCATGAAATGCCAGGCACGTACACGTACACTTTTCAAGGCTTCGCTTTTTCCAACCATCATCATCATCATCATCGTATGCCATACAACAGTTCTAGGAGGCGTCAATTCTTTTTTTTTTTTTTTTTTCGTCCGCTTATTGCTGAATTTTTTGTTAGCTTTTGGCTTATCTGGCTGGACAGTGTATGTGTTCTTTTTTTTGGATTTTTGCCCGCTGGCAATTTGCTAACTAGAAATTGACAGTTGAATAGACAACGGAACGTATACGTATTATTTTTAGTTTTTTGCAACACTGGCTGCGGACGTGCGGGCAAGATATATATATATATATATATCTGCAACTAACTATGATTTTTTTGTTTTTTTATTCAATTTTAGATTTTATGCTTTGCAATTTTTCTTTATATATTTTATTTTTTCCGGCACTTTTAATCAATATGCAAATATATTTATGCAAGATGGGTTAATTGAAAATCAAAGCTTGTCGCAAATATTTCATAAAATGTTGGTTTTTTTTGGCGATAGCAAAAAACACAGCAACAATGCGGCAAGTCAAGCAACGGGCGGCATTTGTTTGCCTAACTATTTGACAGACGCAACGCAACGCAACGTAGGGCAGCGCAGCGACGTCGCCGCATGTAAAGTGCATTTACCTTAAAGTGCAACAAACGTGTGCGGCGTGTGTGTGTGTGTAACCAAATGGGCGGTATCGATATGTATCTCTCTGTGTGTATGTATTAGTGTGTGACTGTCATGCGTGGCACGTTTTTTTGTGCAATAGTATTAGCCATAGGCTGTTGCTGTTGCTATTGCTATTGCCCCATTGCCGACGACAACGCACAATTTTTTTTTTAAGTGACTTGTTTTGGTTTGACCAAGTTGGGTAGAGAGCTGAGTTGAGCTGAGCCTAATGAAGCAGCTGTTGCCCCCAAACCCAGACGTATGAGTAATAGCAAAAATTCAACTTAAATTTCAAACTAATAAACTAAAAAAAAGTCTATGAAAAATAAATCGAAGTATGAAAACTTGTTATTAAATATTATTTATTGATATTAGTTTTTAAAAAATAAATATGTATTTGGTTTGGTGCAAGGTTTGTAAACTAAATTTATTTTCTTAACGAACAAAAAAAACCAATTAAAACCTTGAACTAAACTTAAACAACGATAAACCTTTGAAAATGCAACTAAGTGAAACGAGAAAACTTCTATTAAAATAAAATGATAATTTTAAATAGATATTTAAATGAAATTGCAATCTCATAGAGCATAAAGCAAACAAGTTGCTTTGTATTTTGAGATGAAGCATTTTACAAATTTGGTAACTTCAAATCAAATGTAATTTGACAGTGAGACAGGCCAAGACAACCTAATGAGCGGCAGTTAAAGCCAAAAAAAAAATAAAATAAAATAAAAACCAGCGCAGCAAGAAAAGCATTCAAACCAAATGGCATTTGACAACTGGCAAACAATGCTTTTTATGGCCATAATCAAATGTGAGTCTACGAATACATATAATTATTATATATATATACATGTGTAGAATATGACTAACAAAATAATAAACAATGCAAGCGCACTTAAATCGTTTGAATAATTGATTTTTGACAGTATTGAACGACGACAAAAACAACAAAAATAACAATCATTAGTGGCAAATTATGCAAAAATGCAGACAGGATGCTTAATTGCCAACTCGGCAAACAGGACAAAAACAAAAAAACTATTCTGACTTCTCTGCGGATTTAGTGAAATGGCGAATAAATGTGAACAATAGCCAAGGCTAACAAAACAAACCATAAAAAAGCTGGCAGGACTCAGAGAACGTACAAAAAAGAGTTGAGAAATTGAAAAATAAAAGTTACAAATTTCAGCCCAGACACGCAGACAGACAGAAGAGTCATAAAGTTGAGCGCATAAACAAATGAATGAATGAATGCAATGCAATGTCTAGTCGTTGCTGTCATTCCAACAAGATGGGCGTGTAGCCAGGCGATGGACTTGATCGCGTAATTAGCGCGTCTGACCCTATCCAATGCCTGCCTGCCTGCCTGCCGCCCCCTTCACATCGTATAAATCAGCTACGCTCTGGCATCGTGTCTGGGGTCCACTTGAAAAACTCTCTCGTCGCTGTCCTTGGCGCGCCAGGATAACACAAATGAAAATGAAAATTGATAGCGCGTCGTCGCGTTGCGCAGCATTTAAATATTTTATCGAATTTAATGTGAGAGTTTGATGTGTTTTAGTCTCTAGGCTCTTGGGCTGAACTTTAAGCACTGGCAACATTTGAAGAGAAGAGTTGAAGTCTTAACACTAGAAGCGCCTTGGTGCTGCGGTTGTTGCTTCATTATTTACGAGCCACGTTTGCCAGGAGAGCGTAAGCGCAATCTTTTGGCGCATGCTAAGCCGCTTAAGTAAAGTGGCAGCAGTGTCAGTGGCAGTGGCAACAACAGCAACAAACGAGAAGCTGCACCCGCTGCGCAGGAAGCCAAATTGATGCAAGTGCAATTTTTAAGCAATTTTAAGCTGTCGTCTTTTGTTGTCGTCTTGGGTCGCACACTTAACCTAACCCCTAAGCTTTGTTAAAACTTTGCTTTGCTTTGCTTAACTCCTCTCGTTCGTTCGTTTTTTGTTTTGTTCGATAAAATATCAACTTTAAAAATTTCTTCAATTAAAAACTTTTCACCTGCAACAAGACTTTTTTTTGTGTCTCGTGTTGTGTTTCAGTCAACGCGTTGACTTTTTCTTTTGCCCCTTGTTGCGCTACTTGTAAGAGTTCCAACTTAGAGCTTGCAAATGCGGCGCATAACTGTAAATAAGTTGCTGCCAACTGCCGGCTGAGCCTTTTGTGTTGCATGCAACGCGCAAGGAGAGCCAAACCATGACAACGACTAACAACAACAACAACAACAACAAACACAACGTAGACATACAACGTTGTCTTCTTTGCGGTTTAGCCCCCAACTGTCTGTGGCATCCCTGTGCACTGTGTCCTTTCCTGTCCCTGCCGCCATACTTAGCATGTAAATAATGTGCACAAAAATTATGAATGCAGCTAATTAGCAGGCAGCAGAAGCAGCAGCAGCCACTCCTAGTGGCTGTATTACTTCTTTGTCTGCTTGCTTTCTTACTTGCAACGCGCTGTTGCATATTCATTATGTCATTGAACCATTAAATTGCGCTTAAATGTTTCTCTGCTCAACGCTATTTGCTGCACGGCACGCTGCTGCTTGTAGTTTATGACACCGCGGGGAGCGTTTAACTTAAAGCGTCAACAAATCGTGCAGCGAGATCATCTTCAAGCCAAAGTCAAGTAAGCCCATTTAACTCACCCACCCAAGCGTTAGTAGAGCAAAAGTCGAGCCCCATTTGCTGAGATTTATTAGCCGCTCCAGTTGCCAACAGCGAACACTTCAGACACTTAAGCATGATTCTTAACTTACCTGCAAAGAGAGAGAAAAAAATTAGTTATTAAAATATATAACGAAAGATTTATCAATAAGTTTGCTTTGTTTTGTTTCAAGTAAGGGTTGAAATGTGTAGAAAAATTATTTAAGAAAAATGAAAAACAATGCAGCTAACCGCTGAATTCAGCCTGCATAAATCAAAAAACTTAAAACATTTAAAAATGTTTAACAAAAGATTTCATCTTTCGATTTCACACGTTTTGGTTTACTTTTTCTACTCAATTTAAATATCTGACTTAAAGAAGCGCCTTCCATATATCATAATACTCTTGTTTCTTATTCGTATTTATGGCCTAGACCTCTGCTACTTATAAGCTGATAAGACCCATTGGGCAGGGCCACAACAGACAGTTTCACAATGTAAGGAGAACAAAAATTATAAAAAAATAAAATAGCATCCGCCGTCAGCAGATGCTACCTTAAGATTAAGGCCCAGTTACAATGCCAACAACAACGGCAACCAACCGTAAGGCTTTTGTTGTATTTGTTGCTTTTGTTGTTGCTGTTTTTCACTCAACAGCAATTTTATCGCGTGCATAAACAAGCTGCAAAACAAAAAAACGACTTGTTTCGAACTTCGAACTGACTTTCAAGTTTACAAAGTCATGCAACATGGCCATGTGTAGCATCAATTCGCTGTTACCCCTTCTTTATTGTCATTGTTGTTGTTGTAGTTGTTGTAGTTGATGGCCGCAACTGTCAGCGACTTTAAAAATTATTGCAGGACATTTGCCAAAATGGCCAAAAGGCGAACTCTTTTTATTTATTTACGCGGCCGCAATGCAACATTTATTTATGCAAAGCGTTTTTTTTCTCTCCCCTTATTTTGGACAGCAATTACTTTGATTTTCAGGTCAGTGGAGCGCCAGTAAATATTTTATTTATTTTTAATTTCAGAACTTTTATTCATACATCTGTCAGCAAGAAGTGCATTTATAATTCGTTGTGCACAACAATTAATTATTTGATGACTTAATTGTTACTTTCTTTGAGCTTGAGCCTTGTTTTTTTTCTCTCTTTCAATTTAATGCGTTATTGATTTGAATCGCAGGCAAATGCAATTTTTAATGCACTTTTTGCGACAACCAAAAACGAAAGTGAAACCAAGCGCTGAACAACGACGTTCGCAATAAATGTTGCATTTTTATTATCATTTTTGTTTCTCTCAGCCACAGGGGGCGGAGGAGGTTTGAAGGGGTAACGGGACGCGTTGTCCCAGGCACTTGGAATGACCGAAAGTGAAAGTTGCCTCGTTTAAAAAGCAACTAAGTATAGTGCAAACACACATATGAACATGAATGTTTTATATATATATATATATAAGGCTAGCCAATCGACGGAATCTGTTCGAAAAGATCTCTCATATCTTTCATTAACTTTGTCGCTGGGCCGTAGTTGTAGTTTATTTTTATTTTTTAATTGAATCAACTGACAACTTAGTGAGGGGGCTGGCAATGCTGCCCCCCCCCCCTGCTGCTCGATTTAAAACATTAAAAAAAAAAACATTTATTTTTAATTGTTGGTGGCGCCTGGAGTCAGCTAGCTAGCAAGAAGTTCAATAAACTGGCTGGCCGTATTTGTTATTGTTACAGCTATCAATATATATATTGCAACTGTTGTTGCCGCTGCTGCAATAGATTCGTTGCAATGTTCAATTTCAACGCCGCCTTTCAAAGCGCCGACTGGCAATATACTATAAAGCCAACCAACCAACGGCTATCATCATCGTCATCGAAGCAGCAACGATCATTGCCAGAGCTCATTGGCCTCAACTATCAAGTTGTTTTTTTGTTGCAAGTTGTTGCGTGTGTGTAGCATGTTGTTGTTGTTGTTGCTATTATTAATTATATCGGTGATTGGGTTGGCAAATAGTCGTATTACATCGTAAATTGTGGCGTGAGAAAGTTACTTTTTGTGGGAGTCTTGTTTTTTGCGGCTGTCCAAGTGGCAAGCAAATTTTGCTGCTCTCTTTAATTGACCCTTGAACTTCGCAGGCAGCTAACCAGATCATTAATATTAATCGTTTCAAGCGAAAAAAGCCTATTTTTTAAGTGCTCAAGCTTCAAACAGGCTGACGAAATTTGGTAAATATCGTTGTTGGCGGCGGAACAATCTTTAGTAATTTCGTTATTAAGATATGAATTAACATTAGAAAACTGATGATGTGAATAGTTTACCTCAACTTATTGTTAAGGCATTAAATGGTAGCAACTCTTCGGGCCTATTACACATTTTGTCACTGGCTGAAGATCTTTCGATTAATCGCATTTTGTGACTGCCTCAATGGGCCTTATGCTTATGTAGAAACCACAACGATTATTGACACCTACTCAATCAGCGCTTCTTGTGGCACTGAAGCATGCAGCATGCCACACCCAACACGCAACAACAAGACGCGGCACACGCCCACAACAACAACAACAACAGCAACAGCAAGAAGAAAGCGCAAATGAAGCTTAAATTTTAATCGCCACTCTCGACACCCATCATGATGATAATGTTGATGATTTTTTTGTCGCCCATTCAACGCGATGCCTCGTCTCGTCTCGTCTCGCGTCTCGCATCTTTTCGTCCTTGTGTGTGTGTGTGTTACATCCTGTCAGCAGACAGTGAGACCGTTTTCAACGTTCAAAGTCATTTGGTTTTATGATTATTAGCTTGTTTAGTTCACTCTCAAGTACTACTACAAAATAGAGCTAGCGAAAGAGAGGGAAGGGGAGATGGGGGGTCGGTCTAGTACTTCTTGCATTTGTGTTTTGATACTTTTTAGCTGGCGGCAAACATATTCTTTATGCTTATATAATATCTATTTAGTTGCAGTCAGCAAGTGCTTAGATTGCTGTTTGCTGCTTGTTTGTCTCCCTCTCTCTCTCTCTTCCTCTCCTCTCTCTTGTTGCCATTTCTCTGTCACGACTGATTGCGTTTCTTGTGCGATAACCATTGCCATTTGTATCTTTTTCCATCTTGTGCTCATAACAATTTGACGCTTCATGATTTTGATCTGTTGCAGGGGAAGCCAGGCGGCGAGGCAGAGACATATGCTTTGGACTAGACTGGTTTTTACATTTTGGACTCTTAGTTGAATGTTAACAACAATTTTAGCTGTTTGTTTAATTGAATAAGTGCCCCGGGCATGGTCAAGTTAAATGTCAAACAAGACGAAGAAGAAAGTCAGCCCACATAAAAACACTTAAAATATATATATATATATATCTGCTGCCAAAGGAGCAGACATGCTGCAGGCATTGCATGAGTTGTTTTGCAGTGCAACATGTGGCGTTGATTTGCGGATTTGCTGCGGACACCAAAATTAAAGTCTGGCCCCCAAAAAACAAAAACAAGAGCATGAAGAGGACATCAGCATTACGATTATTTTTGTATTTTTTTGGGTTGCATGCAACATTTGCAGCCATGACAATGACTTCGACTTGGAAGAAATGGAATTCACGTTTTGTTTTTTCTTTTTGTATGGCAATAAAAACGAAATAATTTTTACGATCAAGCAGCGAACTAAATAAATACATTCATGCTTCCGCTGTTTGTTGTTGCATGTTTAATGCCTCTGCCCCCAAAAAAAAAAGGGGCGTGTCTGTCCGATCATCAACGCAATGTTGCAGTTCGCAACGCAACGCATAAAACCGAAACGAAACGGCTACCAAATATTTTTAATCTACCCGCAAGACATACAATACATAAAATTTACGTTTATTTTTTAACCAAGCCAAGCTGCAATTACAATTCAAACTTGATACGGGCAAACACACACACACACACACTTACACACACACTCATAAATTACAAGCTTATCAAGGCGGCAGTGAAAATGAGAAACGCATTGTAATTAGATTAAACAGATTCGAAAACTTAAATTGACAATTTTTGCATAATTTTGTAAGAATTTCATTTGAGTCTTTAAATTCTTTTTGGCTAAGATACAAAGTTAAGGTAGAAAACCGTTAAGAAACAAGTCACATAGTCTCAAAATTCTTAGTAAAATTCAATGATATAAAAGTTTGAACTCATAGACATTTAATGATCTAATAACAACTTTATTGTTTTACTCGATTCAAAGCTCTACAGCTATGCTCGTTAACTATTTAGGTATTTAATACTAGACTTCATCTGTTAAACAGAATAATAATAATTTTATACCAAAATGGTTCAAAGGCGTCTCATTTAACCTCATTTATAGCATCCCTTCCTGGCCTGGTTCATAAAAAAAACTTTCGCTTAAGCTTATTTGTTTGTAATTAACAAACATTTTGGGCTGTTTGAAATGGATCAAAAACGAGCTCTGATTTATGAACATTAAACATATTTGCCAACAAGCCAACAAACCTTTCACCATGCACTTTGGGTAAATGAAAATTGCAACTGTGCCCCAAAACTAATAAACAAATAAAAGTGGACACTGTTTGGGGGCAGCAAAAGGATGCAAGCGACACAAATTGCAAATCAAATGCACAGCAACAGAATTACAAACACAAACGCACTAAGCACTAATACACATACAAACATTGCATTTGCATTAAAATTGCATTCAACGAGTTTTGAAGGGGGTTGGGGGTAGAGCAAAGGGTTGGTAAAAGTGGCAACTGAATCGTTTTAATGGATATCAAATAGAGCACAAACAAACATACAGCAACTAAACTGAGTGCTCCCAATGAATGAGTGAGTGTTTGTATGAGTCAGTGTAAGTATGTGTGTGTGTGTGTGTGTGTGAGGCAACATTGTAAAGCTGGGTGGTGCCCCAAGGGGCAGTTGCAGCAAACAATTTTTGGTTTTATTTGTGCAAAAAGAAACAGTAGAAAAAAAAACATTTTTATACAAATGCGAATACGTGTATGAGTATATGTGACCGTGTGTGTGTGTGTATGTGTGTGTGTGCGTGTAAGCATGTAGAATTTTTCACTCTTTCCTCAGAGCCGCTGCTGCTGCTTTCATTTACGAGCCTCGTTTTTACTGTTGCCAGTTTTATTTTTCATTTATTTTTCTGTTTTTCTCTTTTTTTCATGTTGCGTTTTTTGTGTCTGGCAGCTGCTCAACAACAACAATGGGGCAGGCAATATTGATTGCAATTTCAGCTTGCAACAGCAACAGCAACAGCAGCAGCAGCAGCGTAGCAGCAACACAGACTATGGCCATGAGCCTGAGAGTTCTGGCTGTTTCTGTTTCGGTTTCTGGTCCTGGTGCTGGTCTCTGCTCTGGTTGAGGTTCAGGGCTTGTGTCTGGGTTTGAGTCTGTGCCTCGCCTCGTTTGGCTCGCACAAAAGCCTAAGAGCACACACACACACACCACAGCAAAACACAATACAGCACACATACATAGATGAAGGCTCTGGCTTATGGCCAACAGCACACAGGAAGCAACAGCAACAAACAACAAAATGCTGAGCCAACTGAAGCCTTTCAAGTTGCCAAAGCCCGCAAAGAGCCGCAATTTACATACATAAACATGTGTGTGTGTGTGTGTGTTCGTGCTCTGTTATTGCAGCTGCTGGGTGGGTGTAGGTAAAAGCTGTAGGTGTAGTTGTAGGTGAGTGTGTGTGTGTGTGTGCTTGTGTTTGTTGGAGTTGCCCTGGCATTGTCTGTTGGCAATGAAAATGCGTCTGAGCGAGCCAGGGGAGTTGAGGTTTAAGAGAGGTGGGGCTTGGGGGTTTTGTTGACGTCGTCAGACATGCGCCGTTCAATAGGCAACTGAACAAAATGCATGTGTGTGTGTGTGTGTGTGTGTGTGTGTGATGAAGGCGTAGGCGGCGCAGGTAACAAAAGCAGAAAACGATACATGAATAAATATCTGCTTAATAAAAATGCGGATAAATGCCTAGTAGGAGCTAATCAATATAACTTTATATGTTATATATATATTAATAATATTTGTACAACATTTTTACTAATGATTTAATCACAATGTTGTATGTATCAAAGTTTAAAAAGATATCGAATCAATAACCCGGTTCCGAACTCTTTAATTTGCCACTTTGCCACTCTTTCACTGCTGAATCAGCACTTATTCATGCATTTCGGCAGGAACTACCACCCCTTACTTAGCACTCTTGTCCTAATGGGTATTGACGTAGACTGTAACTGGTTACATTTCTGGAACTACATCCCTGTAGCACTCTGGTCCTACTGGGTATTGAAGTGTGTAGGCTGTAACTGGTTACAGGCGTGCGTGTGCGTTTTTGGCAAAAATTTCATTAATGGCCTTTTACTCTCAGGTGTGTGGGCAGCAAGGAACGATTGAATGCAGTATTCAAAGATTGCTAGGGGAGAAAAAAAGACTCTGCACTGCAAACTTGAATTAAAATTAAATAAAAGGTTGATCCGACTCTTACTGTTGGGTTGCCTTTCATGTAAAGCATTTTAGGTTTGCAAATTGATTTATGTGGTTTTTCATCATTTCAGGAATTGCCAAATTCATTTTTATATTCTTTTTAATGACCCCTAACTTATTTTTTTGGTTAGAACTTGTTCACTTTTATAACCCAAATGTCAACGTGTTTGTTTTAATGTTTCCTCAATTAAGTTGCACATTACTTTTACCCTTACCCCTATGACCTTTGACTGTCCCTACATTTTGATATAGTCAAGGCCCTGTTCATTTTATTTCATGCTTCGTTGCGGCCCTCTTTTCTTCTTCTTCTCCGAAAAAACCTAACCTTACACAAAATATATATATATAGAAAACAAATACATTGTATTGTAGATTCTCTAAATTCTATTCAAATTCTCCACACAAAAACAAAAATATTGATGTAATGGCAAATTGTTTCCGCAATAATAAAAATTATATATATATATATTGTTACAATGCAGATTTTATGCTTGAAGTCTAGACGACAGTTTTGGTACGTGCTCATTAAGTATTATGTATGTTTGTTTGTTTGTTTATGAATAAATAACACCCCCGCCCAAGTCAAAACCCAAGTGAGATTTCAAAACGAAAACCATTTTCAAATGACATCTGGCGTTCAGCGCCTGACACGAACGGACTTCTCAACAAATATTCCATAATTTTTACTACATTTACAGTACGACCTCGCTCAACGTAACTTATTAAAATTTTGCCAATAACTGAGGCAAAAACCGAGGGAAAATTTCCAAAAAGAGATGCCCTTAACCATTAAAATTAAACAAATATCTCTTAGTTCAAAGCAGGAATTTCATTTAAAAACTAACTAAAACATACAATTCTCTTAGAAAGTTGAGTTTAATGTAATTTTTTATATTCCTTTTATTCGAATTCGGGTGTTGCAACTATCGAGTAGTTGCGTGTCACGAGAGTTGCATTGAGCGAGGTTGTACTGTACTTATTTATATATTTTGGTATGTGTGTGGGTATTTTTAGATGGATTGGGTGGGCTGTCCCATGCGACTGCCAACCGCCGCCCCATAATCAACGTCAAAATCAACAACAAGAACAACAAACTCAAAAGTCGTGCGAAACTCGTAAATTTGCGGAATACCGCATTAGCGAAGATTTTGAAGAGGTATTATAGATTCGTTATATACATCTATTTTTATTGGAATTCCACGTTGATCAATAAATGCAGCTATCGATAGCCTTATCACTTACTATTGATTATTAAAACTATCGATTAATTTGCATTCTTTCACATTCAAGCCATCGATAGTACTTGGTATATCGATAGTACGTGGTATATCATAGTCGACCCCATGCCATCGTATGCCAACTAGTTAAAATTATAATTTTTCACACCGACATTCATTTCCGCGGCTAAGAGTTGGGTGAGGTGGAAGCAAAACATTTTGGGGTTGGTATGGCGCGTCGATAAAAACTAATTCGTTGGCACTTTGTAATTGTTTTTCTTATTTTGTTTTGTATGTTTTTTTGTTTTTTGCGTTGTATTTAAACTTGTTTTTGTGCCTTGCGCAATTTATTTGCAATTGTGCTCGACATATTTTATTGTTCGCTCTCAAGAAAGTTTGCGAATGATAGAACGGAAGGAGGAGTAAAGTAAAGGGAAATACGTAGCAGCCTGCCACCTACGCAAAGAATAAATTGTAGAAGGGAAATAGATTTTAAGCACACGACCGAGACGGATGGGAACGCCAGGCAGGCAACACGTGGGGGTAAGCAGAGATGGGCCTTTTCGACATTTGAATTTTTGTTTGGCTATGGGATCACATGGAGCATGACTAATCACGACCGGTGGGGGGGCCCAAAATCATTTTGCAGACAAAGCAGCGAGAGAAATTGTTGTTTGTTGTTGTTGTGCTTCAAACAGGAAGAGCTTTCTGCACAAGAACGAACAAAAAAGTTGAACTTTAGGCAGGCGAACGAGCAGCATAAAATAAAATAAAAAAACATAAAACATAAAAACAAATGCCACCAAACAAAAATGAATACACAAAATGAGTCTTAACCTTGACATTGAACGACGAATACATAAAGAAAATGCCGGCAAACAGACACAATAAGACAACAACACAAGTGGGAGTGAGAGGGGTAGTGTGTGTGTGTGTGTTTTTACAGCTTAGGCGCTCTCAGCAGCAACAGCATCAATAAGAGAGAGAATTCAATATCGATGATATTAAAGAGCAGCAAACGCGTAAATTGAAAGTAACGAAAATGTTTGTTTATCACAAGCAAAAACAACAAAGTTTGCCCCATGTGGCGCTAAATATAGCGAACAAAAATGAATTTAGCACAGCAAAAACAAAAAATAAAACCTGAAATGCGATAAATAAGCGGATTTTTATGAATTAAAAGGCAAACGAAAGTAAAACAAAACGGTTTTTTTGTTAAATGATAAGCAGGCACAAAGTGCAGTTAACGAACAAGAAGCAAAATACTAGGAGTAAGAGAGAGAGAGAGAAAGCATTGCATAGGCTCAGAGATTTGGTGCGCTCATCAGGGCAAAATACGAGAATCAAATCAAAACATAAAAAGTTATGAAAAAACGCACCAAAGCCTAAAAACGAGAACAACAACGGCAAATGCGACCAGAAAATAAAAAATATAAAGAAATGAAAACAAATATTACGGCCTTGAAAACTGGACAAAACAGCAAGCACACACACACGCACACACACTCAAATGAAGAAGACAAAAAACAAGGAAGAGGAAGAATGAAGAAGGAATTAGAAGTTGCTTTGTTGTTGCTTGAGGAGGGTTGCGCCATGAAGCGAACCTACTTGAAAGAGCAGCAATAATAATAATAAAAAAGGAAAGCATAACAATAATCTCGGCAAAATATTCGGCACAGGCTCAAGTTCGACGAAACCAAGTGCTCTCCCAACGGGGCTCACGGGGGGCGATCTTGCTGTGTAGAACAAGAATACAAACAACAAAGGCTGGAACGTGTGTGTGTGTGTGTGAGTCGAAAAAATGAGAGAAGCAATGGGAAACAACACAAAAAATAAAATCAAAGCGGGCCACAACCAAAAATACAAACGCGATCTAATTCTTTTTTTTTTTTTTTTAGTATTTCTTCTTCTGTTTGTGCTGCTCTGCTTCTTATTTTTCTTGTTGTTAGATTTCGGCGTTTTACTGCTTGTTTTTTTTTTTTTTTTTTGACGAACTCACACACACACACATGCAAACACTCGTATTTTTATCGAGCTGGAATACATTTTAATGTGCCCGACGACGTAATCGCGTTGAAAACGAAAATATGTATTAAAATGCTGCTTTTTATTAAATTCTTATGATTTAACACATGTATGCGTCAGAATCATTGGAATCTGACCAAGTGTCAATCTTCGCCTGCGTATGGCAACACTGGAGAAATAATAAGGAGGGAGAAAGACAAACCTTGACCCAAAGTCGTGGATAAAAACACAAACAAGCAGATAAAGTAGCGGCAAACGAGCAAGCAAAAAAATGAAAACGAAACAAAAATTATAAACTGAATTCGATAAAAGTGAAACTCGTAATACTAGTACAAACACACTCGCACATGCATGTGTGTGTGTGTGCACATAAATAAATAATAAATGTGAGACCAAAAAGGAAATAACGAGCAGAATGGCAAAGCGCGCATGAAATTCGCAAAGCAGAATGCGGCAAAGATCAGCAAACGAGCAAAAGCGAGAGGGATAACAGATAACAAGGCAGAGAGATGCGCGTGCGAGAGAGCACATAAATGAGAGAGAGAGAGAGAGTGAGAGTGGTGTCAGCAAGTCTGGTTGATTTGCATAATGCAAGTGAACTTCCTCAAAAAGTGTTTAAACGGAATCAAATAAAATTAAAAAAATGACTTAAAATCAAAAACATTAAACACGCTTGCAAAAATGTAAATAATTAATTTTATTGTTTGCAGCTGTTCAGCAAAAGCGAGAGAGAATCGATGTCGAATTTTCGGACAAAAAGGAAATATATTAAGGTTATATAAACGTTGCGATCCAGCGCAAAATCAACATCAAACAAACAATTGTTAAATAACACTGTTCATCAAAAATTTGCTTCATAAAAATTCACATTATCAATATTTAGAATTCAATTTTCACCCAATTAATTAATTTTTTTTACCATAAAATTATAAGAATAATTCAAAATTCTTATCGGAAAATAATAAATTTGTTTTTTTACACAATTTTTACAATATTCTTTAAGATAATTTTGTTCTACAGTGAACTTGAAATTATTTTGTTCTCTCCCTTTCTGTGTATAAATTTTGGAATTATTGACATTAGCCCCGCACATGTTGGGGAAATTTGTCGAAATTTTGCCAACCACAAACAGACGGAATCTATCTAAAGATTTCTTTTTTTTTGGATTATTGTTACTAGGGAAATATAATATTTTTTTTTTTTCGAACTTACCGCACACGCTCCGAATAGAGTTCGACTTCTTTGTTCTTTTGCTGTTGCACCAATTGTTGCTGATCGTAGCTGGCGAGCGGCTTGAAGTTGCTGATGTTGGCCAAAACGGGCAATTGCATGCTCTTGGCCAGGCCCAAACCACCGTTGCTGATATTGTTGCTGTTGTTGCCGTTGTTGTTGTTGTGTTGCAGCAGCAGGCTGCCAGCATAATTATTATTGTTAGCTGCAGGCAACTGCAATTGTTGTTGCTGCAAATGCAACTGTTGCTGTGGCTGCTGTTGTTGGTGTTGCTGTTGTTGTTGTTGCACTGGCGATAAGGATATATCTGCACTAGATTGGGAAGCCGAGGGGGAACTGGAGCCGCTGGAGGAGAGGCTGCCGGCGCGAGCACGCAAATCGAGTCCCAAAACATTGTTGCTGTTGTTGTTGTTGCTAGTCATGAGTATGTTGCTTAGAGTAGCCACAACACTGGGTTGCAAAGCAATATTGTTGCTGTTGCCACTATTGTTGTTGTTGTTGTTGGTGTTGCTGTTGTGCGGCAAGCCAGAGCCAATGACGCCCACATTGGGATTGGGCGTCAAGTTGCCACCGTTTGTGGTAAGTGCCGTTAGAGCAACACCCTGTTTCTGATTGCTGCTGTTGCCGTTGCGATTTCGTTTCTTCTTCTTGTTCTTATTCTTATCATCATCTTCGATGAGGCCACGCGGCGTTGCTGCCGTTGTTGTTGTTGTTGTTGTGAAGCATAAGCCATTTGGTGGCCACTCGAGATCCTTGCGCAACTGCCCCCTGCCACACTTGCAACTGCAATTCTTGTACACCAGATCGTAGCCCTTCTTCTGCCACAAGTGCTGCACACGCTGCCGCTCCGACCAGCTGCGTCCCCTGGCGCTCACCTTCAGTTGCTGCAACACGCCCGCCTCCCACTGATCGAAACAGTCGCGGTGCATATATTGCCCCACGTTGCAATTCTCATTGTTGCACAAGACGCGCACGCACTCCGACAGCCCCTGCTCATCGAGCGCTATCAATGCATCCATTTTCGCACATTCACCGTTAGGATAGCAGCAGCGCGTCAACTGAACGCCGACGCTCAACGTTTGCTGCATTGGCGCCATGTTTGTTGTCGTTGTGGAGAGCGGTGAAAAATTGTAGAGTTGTTGCTCTTGTTGTTGTTGCGGCTGTTGTTGCTGCTGCTGCTGCTGTTGGGTGTTGCCGCTGCTGCTGTTGCGTCGCGGCGCCATAAATGTTGCACGTGTTTTACTTAGTAGTATTTTATTACAATTTTTACAAACAATTTGTATAGAGCTTATAAGAAATTGATTAGCTTGCTAAATCTCCATTTAGCATTTTTTTTGTTGTTTTATTATATATATTTTATTCTTTAATATATATATTGTATAAAAA
The DNA here is from genome assembly GCA_030179655.1 of Scaptomyza flava. Taxonomy (NCBI): domain Eukaryota; kingdom Metazoa; phylum Arthropoda; class Insecta; order Diptera; family Drosophilidae; genus Scaptomyza; species Scaptomyza flava. The sequence goes on from JARNME010000012.1 coordinate 5,099,615, forward strand.
AGTGTACACAAAAATTGCAGTCTATTTAGTATTTGTTATATGTTTTGTTATTGCTAAATTTATACCTGAGCTGAGTTTACAAAGTGTATCAAAAAGTTTTTACATAAGTCTTCTACTTTTTACATGATTTTTGTTTTGTTTTTTCTTTCGCACACACACGCACATTAAAATGTTCTTTTTTTTTTTGTCTTAATTTGTTTGGTTTTTTTTTTACACTACACTTTTTGATTGCTTTGAATGCATATTATTATTATTTTTGTTATATATATTTGGTGAGCAGGAATTAATAGAATATGTATTTAAACGTATTCGATGCCGTTTTTCTATGTTATTCGCTTGTCTTGCATTGTTTCGCTTTGCCTGTTGCCCACTTCCAATGTAGTTTTGTTTTCGGCGTTCGGCGAACGGAGAGCGATGCAAAAAACACAACCAACCAGATCAAAAGCGAAATTCCAACTAAATAAAACGAACGGTACACACGACCAACCGAGCGACCAGCGACGAACAGCAAACTGAAACTGAAATTCAAACACACACATATGCACATACACACATTCAAACGCGGCTCGCTGCTGCCGGCAGAGGGAACAAACAAGCATGCACGTTTCGTATTGTTGTTTCTGTTGCTGCTGTTGGTGTTTGGATGGGCTGCGTTGAGAGTTGTTCGATGTTGTATGTCGAGCCGCACAGCGCTGGCTGCAAACTTCAGCAGCGACGCAGACGCATTTGTTTGGTCGAACCTTAGCGCCGGCAGCGAAGTTCGAAGTTTTCATTTAATTCGCCTGCGTGTGTGTGTGTGTGCGTGTAAGGGTGGGTGGGTGTTGGGGTGGTTTGGTTGGTTGGTTTTCACTTTCCACCACCACTGAAAACGTTGTCGCCATATAGCTGACGGAAAATGCTTGTTTTTCATTTGAGGAAAATTTCGAACAAGTTTTGGCGCTTAAAACTCCGTCGTTTCGAAGGGTGGAAGTCAAGGTGTTGATTTTGTAGTTTGGGGGTTGATTGGTGGGGCACACACTTAGCAAGAAGTTAAGCCAACGAGCAAGGGAGATAGCAAGAGCAAATAATTCTAACAAATTCACTTTCGATGCGGTTCGAACCATCGTTTCCCCTCCAACATGTTGCGCAGCGTTGTGAGAAGAAGCTCGACAGCACTAGGCTAGCAGCGTGTTTGACGAAGTTAGCGCTTGTTTATGTCTGCTGCACGTGTGCTTGTGTGCGTTTGCTTGTTGCCGTAAAAACGCCGGCAAAACAAACAACAGACTGCGTTAAACAGGGTTGCCGAGCTGCACTGCTTTGGCAACTAAATAAAGTTCTTCTAGCAGCTACGGCAACGATACAAGCATGGACTGAATGAAAACGAATGTGTGCAATAAAACACGTAGTACATCCAAATACATATACATATGTATGTAACTTTATATATAAATGCATATGCGTGATTTGCAGGTGCGCGTTGAGTCTTCTGGATAGGATTTTAGGTACATATGTATAAGACTAATATGCATAAACATTCTTCATTACTACCTGTGCCCAAAACCAATTCCAGTCCATCAAATAAATAAAATGTACTTATTTGTATGTATGCGTGTTTGTACATACAGATGGATACACATTGATTCTGCTCTGGTTCGATTTTGGCTGGATTGGGAGCCCTCGCAACCCGTCTACTGCTGAAAGTGCTACACTTTTGTACATAATCCCAAAATCACAAAATACATATGTACATATATGTATGTAACTACATTTATTTTGTATATACCAAATAGCCAACACGTATACATGCATACATATGCAAGGAAATACAATGGTACATGAACAACACAAAAATAAAAGAGGCGTTAAAAACTGAAACGACGAAGAAGAAGCACAAAACAGCAAAACCCAAATGGAATCGTGCGAATCAAGTCGAACACTTTTGCACGCTGCAACGTATGAAAGTAACAAATACCCATGCCTAAACGTTTGCTATCAAAAAGTGAATAGTTTTTATTTTCTGGCGATATAATTCTTTAAAAGTGTTAATTGTGAATATTTCATACGCTTATAAACTCGCGTACATATTTTTTACTTAATTTAGAGTTTCTTATATGGATTAAAGGGTGTTGATCATGCCGTTCAAGCCTACTAAGCTTTGATACGGCTGCTGTTGGTGTTAGTATCGCAGTTCTCTGTTGTGCTGCTCTTCGCATCATCGACAGCTCTCATGTATGTATATGTATGCATGTTTGTATGTATATGCCAATGCATAAAGTGTTTTTTTGTACGCTTGCTGCTGCCTACTGAAGTCCTGTATAAAAACGAAACGCGGCGTGTTGCAAAAAATGGTAAAAGCAAAAAATAATCAAAATAAGGGCACTTGTAGTATGCTCATAGTACATATACAAAACATCGATATTTTCCATACATATACAAATATAAATGTGTGAATGTATTTACCCATATTGAGCAGAGACAGCAAAATGATCGAAAGTATCGACAGTTGTATTGTAAAAAATGCGTGATTATCTTAAGGACTTTGTTAATTAAACTTTTTAGACAGAGTGTGTTAACAATTTATCAAAATGCCTTCCTAATTGGTGCATTTAAGGTAACTAACTTCACGTTCACGATAATAGTATCGATAATTATATCGATGTCGCGCGTGTTGACCAAAAATGTGCGCAAAAAAGAGTAAGAAAAAAGAAAACGAGAGTAAACTCAATTACTTAAAATAGTGATTGTGTGTATGTTTATTTCACATAAGACTCTTGTGGCGAAGGACTCGGCAAAAAGTCAAGGCCTCTCGCTCCGATTCCAACTGGCAGAGTCGAAAAACTGCGTAGTTTGTGCCGTCTGTTTACCTGCACCCCGTGTGTACATATGTATGTATGTATGTGTGCAGGGGGATCTGACCGATAGGTAAGGGGACGCCGGCGCTGATATAATAATTAAGTCAGGTAGGCAGATCGCAGCCATTGCGTAATAAGTTCGACACGCTAAATGAGTGTGCGTGTGTGTGTGTGTGTGTGTTGTTATTCTAGTCGAAAGGATCGAATAAGAAAAAGAGTGCGAAAAAGAGACCGCAAGATCGAGAACAAAGAAGCTGGAATTGGACTAGTTTGCTCTGCTTATTCTTTTATTTCTTTTCTTCCAAAGGAGTTTTATTTTTTATTTTTATTATTAGTGTGTGTTTGCTTTGTGCTGACCTAATTTTAATGACCAGCAAAATGGAAACTGGAGATCGCGACATACATAAATAAATAAGAAGAAGATGAAGTCAGTCATCTGACTTTATATGTTTACGGTTGTTCGGGGGCCCGCAGGCTGAACGATATATTTTAGCTTTTGCATTTGCGACCAGACCAAGACGACGACACGCATCAACTTTAATTTTCATAATTAATGGCAACTAAAAGGCTTGGTACATGCGGCCCCCGGGGCGGGGCGGCATCAAGCGCGGGTAGAGTTGCCATAAATAAACGTCATCATGGCTTTTGTGGGCTCTCTAAACATGTGCCAACTCTGCTCTTTTTTGACACGTCAAACGACAACAACAAGAAGAAGAAGAAGACGAAGAGTATGTTTGTCTTTTATGCTGGCCAAGACTTCCTGTTTTGCGTGCAAAATCGTGTCGATTTTTGGTGTTTTTGTGGTTTCTTGTCTGTGCGTTTGTCCTGAACAAAGTTTTCTTCGATGCGGTTAAGATCCCAATACAGTGATCGCTCGATAAATCATAAACTAAGAGTAATTGGTATAGTTCAAAATGGTTTAAAGATATTATTTTCGGACCAGAAGAATACATGATACAAGGTCCTTTGTATTTTTTTTTTAATTTGTGCCACAAAAAATTAAAAAATATTTTCGAATGTCTACTGTGATTTAAGCTTAACAGATACTCTACTCTTACCAAAAAACTTGAGTAAAATTTTAATATTTACGCAAGAGGAATCAAGTCAGCATTAAATGGTGGTAGTAGTAGCCACATTTTTGCAACCCCACTTCCTTCCCTCCCTCACACCCTGCCCATTAAACAGAAGCTTCAGCTGCTGCTGAGGGTGTGTTAGTGGTACACAACAGATGCGAAAATCGACTGCTGCCTCACAAAAAAACAAAAACCCATCCCTACCAAAATAAACTGTATAAAATATATGTGTATGTTTGTGCTTTTGTATGTATGTGTGAGCATAAAAGCGAAGCAACGTTAAAACGGTATTATTTGTAATTACCCATACTCCCACATTTATCCAATCGGAAGCAACTTTGAAACCCAAAATAGGGTTTGAAATTTTTACGTTCTGTCATGACAACCACTCGCACACATAACGGTATCCCCCCCTCACGAAAATACATAACGGTATATGTATTCGATGTACATATTTATATATTTCAACATATATACAATGCGGGTCTCTTTTATGACACAGCTGAGAGCCGTTCGGAAGGGTGTCGTAATTTTCATTGCCAAAAATAACTCAAACTCCATTTTGTCCAAAGAGTCAGTTCGCTGGGTCGTCTCTTTTGGTCTGGCTTGGTTGAGTTTTGAAGTTCGGGGAGGTGGGGGAATGGTGGTCTTTGGTTTTACTCTTCTGCCCAACAAAACTTTCGCTTCAACTCCACTCGAGAATTTGCGTTGGTGTCCCTTTGTTAGTCTCTCAATGAGGTTGACATACGTACAGACATATTATATTTTACATACAAACTTACTTGTGTAAGTGAAATGAAGTCAGCACTTGCAATAAATATGGCCTATATACTTCCGACATATGGAGTAAATTCACAATTTGCATGTGTCACTTTTATGTTCTGCTATTGAAATCAGTTTCGTTTGCGGAATTCTTAAGTTTACGATTTTTCGGCCTCAAAACAATTACTTAATTTAAGAAGGGTATTTATACATTTTTCTTGGGTCAATACAAATAATACATATTTTCAGAGCCTTGTATATATGTATATTTCACGCTTTATATGTCTGATATAAACAAATTTATTTACTCTGACTTAAAAAATACTTGTAAAAACAAAAGAATTCCTAAACTCATCCAAAATAATAAAGTTTTTCAAAAAACGGTATTTAATCGTGATTTCGTTTTAGTGTTTTATTGCTAATATTAAAAATTAGGCAAGATTTATTTTTTAATTTTTTTATATTATTTTTGATACTTAATTTGAAATCAATATAAATTAGTTGTTCAGAATTTTAAATTTCTTAAATTCCAAGTTTCGTCTATTGCCATTTTACTTATCCCTAATGCTATATACCAAAACAAACTCACGCATACATATATATATGTCCTTATATATGTCCTTATAGCAAGTGAAAGTGAGCGAGACGGCATATTAGAGCTGAATTTTCATTTGTCCTTTGTGCCTCCATGAAAACTCAAAGAGAGCGTGTGTTAGGACAAGGCAAGGAAACGCAAGGAGACGCAAACCTCAGCAAAGAGAACAATATCGAGGCGCACGCACTTTTTTTTGGCTCATTTGTTTTTTGGGGGTATCTTTTTTCGAGAAGAGTCTTTGCAAATACTTACATAAATACATGTGTGAAAAACATACATATGTATAAGAAAAACTAAACATAGGGCAACAAAACAGCGTGCAACAGATAAATGAGTCTATTTCTACCTGCCAAACTCCGCCCACACAACAGTTTCATGCTGTTAAACTCAGGTAAAGCAGCTAACAAATTAAAAACGTGAAATGTAGTGAGATGAAAGGTTTTAAGAATCAACAATTTTAAAGTACCAGGAAGGAAAATCAAGAAAAATGGCGCTCGTTCCCTCTATACTAGTTTTTCCCTTCTGAAATTGAATAACTTGTCGTTTAGCTAATAAAAAATAACATTATCTAAAACCTTACATTATCATAAAAAAAAAATATATTATATATGAACATATCTCCGCTTGGCCGAATGAATGCAAAAAAATCGACAGTGAATTCGTAAAATCTTTCGAGTTCCATATCTTCGGCAAAACTGACCCGATTTTCAAAAGCAATACCTTAAAAGTCATGGTTTGACCCCTAGAATAAAACTGCATTTAAATATTCACATTTTGAAACAATTAGATTTTTGGTCAAAATCCATGTTAACATTTTATGACAAAAAATCGACATGTAAATTCGTAAAATCTTTCGAGTTCCATATCTTCGGCAAAACTGACCCGATTTTCAAAAGCAATACCTTAAAAGTCATGGTTTGACCCCTAAAATAAAACTGCATTTAAATATTTACATTTAAATACAATTCGATTTTTGGTCAAAATCCATGTTAAAATTTTATGACAAAAAATCGACACGTAAATTCGTAAAATCTTTCGAGTTCCATATCTTCGGCAAAACTGACCCGATTTTCAAAAGCAATACCTTAAAAGTCATGGTTTGACCCCTAAAATAAAACTGCATTTAAATAATTACATTTATATAAAATTCGATTTTTGGTCAAAATCCATGTTAAAATTTTATGACAAAAAATCGACATGTAAATTCGTAAAATCTTTCGACTTCCATATCTTCGGCAAAACTGACCCGATTTTCAAAAGCAATACCTTAAAAGTCATGGTTTGACCCCTAAAATAAAACTGCATTTAAATATTACATTTATACAAATTCGATTTTTGGTCAAAATCCATGTTAACATTTTATGACAAAAAATCGACATGTAAATTCGTAAAATCTTTCGAGTTCCATATCTTCGGCAAAACTGACCCGATTTTCAAAAGCAATACCTTAAAAGTCATGGTTTGACCCCTAAAATAAAACTGCATTTAAATAATTACATTTATATAAATTCGATTTTTGGTCAAAATCCATGTTAAAATTTTATGACAAAAAATCGACATGTAAATTCGTAAAATCTTTCGACTTCCATATCTTCGGCAAAACTGACCCGATTTTCAAAAGCAATACCTTAAAAGTCATAGTTTGACCCCTAAAATAAAACTGCATTTAAATATTTACATTTAAATACAATTAGATTTTTGGTCAAAATCCATGTTAAAATTTTATGACAAAAAATCGACACGTAAATTCGTAAAATCTTTCGACTTCCATATCTTCGGCAAAACTGACCCGATTTTCAAAAGCAATACCTTAAAAGTCATGGTTTGACCCCTAAAATAAAACTGCATTTAAATAATTACATTTATATAAAATTCGATTTTTGGTCAAAATCCATGTTAAAATTTTATGACAAAAAATCGACATGTAAATTCGTAAAATCTTTCGAGTTCCATATCTTCGGCAAAACTGACCCGATTTTCAAAAGCAATACCTTAAAAGTCATGGTTTGACCCCTAAAATAAAACTGCATTTAAATATTCGCATTTAAATAAAATTCGATTTTTGGTCAAAATCCATGTTAACATTTTATGACAAAAAATCGACATGTAAATTCGTAAAATCTTTCGACTTCGATAACTTCGGCAAAACTGACCCGATTTTCAAAAGCAATACCTTAAAAGTCATGGTTTGACCCCTAAAATAAAACTGCATTTAAATATTCACATTTAAATACAATTCGATTTTTGGTCAAAATCCATGTTAACATTTTATGACAAAAAATCGACATGTAAATTCGTAAAATCTTTCGAGTTCCATATCTTCGGCAAAACTGACCCGATTTTCAAAAGCAATACCTTAAAAGTCATGGTTTGACCCCTAAAATAAAACTGCATTTAAATAATTACATTTATATAAAATTCGATTTTTGGTCAAAATCCATGTTAAAATTTTATGACAAAAAATCGACATGTAAATTCGTAAAATCTTTCGAGTTCCATATCTTCGGCAAAACTGACCCGATTTTCAAAAGCAATACCTTAAAAGTCATGGTTTGACCCCTAAAATAAAACTGCATTTAAATAATTACATTTATATAAAATTCGATTTTTGGTCAAAATCCATGTTAACATTTTATGACAAAAAATCGACATGTAAATTCGTAAAATCTTTCGATGTCCATATCTTCGGCAAAACTGACCCGATTTTCAAAAGCAATACCTTAAAAGTCATGGTTTGACCCCTAAAATAAAACTGCATTTAAATATTACATTTATATAAAATTCGATTTTTGGTCAAAATCCATGTTAAATTTTATGACAAAAAATCGACATGTAAATTCGTAAAATCTTTCGAGTTCCATATCTTCGGCAAAACTGACCCGATTTTCAAAAGCAATACCTTAAAAGTCATGGTTTGACCCCTAAAATAAAACTGCATTTAAATAATTACATTTATATAAAATTCGATTTTTGGTCAAAATCCATGTTAACATTTTATGACAAAAAATCGACATGTAAATTCGTAAAATCTTTCGAGTTCCATATCTTCGGCAAAACTGACCCGATTTTCAAAAGCAATACCTTAAAAGTCATGGTTTGACCCCTAAAATAAAACTGCATTTAAATATTACATTTATATAAAATTCGATTTTTGGTCAAATCCATGTTAAATTTTATGACAAAAAATCGACATGTAAATTCGTAAAATCTTTCGAGTTCCATATCTTCGGCAAAACTGACCCGATTTTCAAAAGCAATACCTTAAAAGTCATGGTTTGACCCCTAAAATAAAACTGCATTTAAATAATTACATTTATATAAAATTCGATTTTTGGTCAAAATCCATGTTAAATTTTATGACAAAAAATCGACATGTAAATTCGTAAAATCTTTCGACTTCCATATCTTCGGCAAAACTGACCCGATTTTCAAAAGCAATACCTTAAAAGTCATGGTTTGACCCCTAAATAAAACTGCATTTAAATATTACATTTATATAAAATTCGATTTTTGGTCAAAATCCATGTTAAAATTTTATGACAAAAAATCGACATGTAAATTCGTAAAATCTTTCGACTTCCATATCTTCGGCAAAACTGACCCGATTTTCAAAAGCAATACCTTAAAAGTCATGGTTTGACCCCTAAAATAAAACTGCATTTAAATAATTACATTTATATAAAATTCGATTTTTGGTCAAAATCCATGTTAACATTTTATGACAAAAAATCGACATGTAAATTCGTAAAATCTTTCGAGTTCCATATCTTCGGCAAAACTGACCCGATTTTCAAAAGCAATACCTTAAAAGTCATGGTTTGACCCCTAAAATAAAACTGCATTTAAATATTTACATTTAAATACAATTCGATTTTTGGTCAAAATCCATGTTAAAATTTTATGACAAAAAATCGACATGTAAATTCGTAAAATCTTTCGACTTACCATATCTTCGGCAAAACTGACCCGATTTTCAAAAGCAATACCTTAAAAGTCATGGTTTGACCCCTAAATAAAACTGCATTTAAATATTACATTTATATAAAATTCGATTTTTGGTCAAAATCCATGTTAAATTTTATGACAAAAAATCGACATGTAAATTCGTAAAATCTTTCGAGTTCCATATCTTCGGCAAAACTGACCCGATTTTCAAAAGCAATACCTTAAAAGTCATGGTTTGACCCCTAAAATAAAACTGCATTTAAATAATTACATTTATATAAAATTCGATTTTTGGTCAAATCCATGTTAAATTTTATGACAAAAAATCGACATGTAAATTCGTAAAATCTTTCGAGTTCCATATCTTCGGCAAAACTGACCCGATTTTCAAAAGCAATACCTTAAAAGTCATGGTTTGACCCCTAAAATAAAACTGCATTTAAATATTTACATTTAAATACAATTCGATTTTTGGTCAAAATCCATGTTAAAATTTTATGACAAAAAATCGACACGTAAATTCGTAAAATCTTTCGACTTCCATATCTTCGGCAAAACTGACCCGATTTTCAAAAGCAATACCTTAAAAGTCATGGTTTGACCCCTAAATAAAACTGCATTTAAATATTTACATTTAAATACAATTCGATTTTTGGTCAAAATCCATGTTAAAATTTTATGACAAAAAATCGACATGTAAATTCGTAAAATCTTTCGACTTACCATATCTTCGGCAAAACTGACCCGATTTTCAAAAGCAATACCTTAAAAGTCATGGTTTGACCCCTAAAATAAAACTGCATTTAAATAATTACATTTATATAAAATTCGATTTTTGGTCAAAATCCATGTTAAAATTTTATGACAAAAAATCGACATGTAAATTCGTAAAATCTTTCGAGTTCCATATCTTCGGCAAAACTGACCCGATTTTCAAAAGCAATACCTTAAAAGTCATGGTTTGACCCCTAAAATAAAACTGCATTTAAATAATTACATTTATATAAAATTCGATTTTTGGTCAAAATCCATGTTAAATTTTATGACAAAAAATCGACATGTAAATTCGTAAAATCTTTCGACTTCAATATCTTCGGCAAAACTGACCCGATTTTCAAAAGCAATACCTTAAAAGTCATGGTTTGACCCCTAAAATAAAACTGCATTTAAATAATTACATTTATATAAAATTCGATTTTTGGTCAAAATCCATGTTAAAATTTTATGACAAAAAATCGACATGTAATTCGTAAAATCTTTCGAGTTCCATATCTTCGGCAAAACTGACCCGATTTTCAAAAGCAATACCTTAAAAGTCATGGTTTGACCCCTAAAATAAAACTGCATTTAAAAATTACATTTAAATACAATTCGATTTTTGGTCAAAATCCATGTTAAAATTTTATGACAAAAAACCGACCTGTAAATTCGTAAAATCTTTCGACTTCGATAACTTCGTCAAAACTGACCCGATTTTCAAAAGCAATACATTAAAAGTCATGGTTTGACCCCTAAATAAAACTGCATTTAAATAATTACATTTATATAAAATTCGATTTTTGGTCAAAATCCATGTTAACATTTTATGACAAAAAATCGACATGTAAATTCGTAAAATCTTTCGAGTTCCATATCTTCGGCAAAACTGACCCGATTTTCAAAAGCAATACCTTAAAAGTCATGGTTTGACCCCTAAAATAAAACTGCATTTAAATAATTACATTTATATAAAATTCGATTTTTGGTCAAAATCCATGTTAAAATTTTATGACAAAAAATCGACACGTAAATTCGTAAAATCTTTCGACTTCCATATCTTCGGCAAAACTGACCCGATTTTCAAAAGCAATACCTTAAAAGTCATGGTTTGACCCCTAGAATAAAACTGCATTTAAGTAATTACATTTAATACAATTCGATTTTTGGTCAAAATCCATGTTAAAATTTTATGACAAAAAATCGACATGTAATTCGTAAAATCTTTCGACTTCGATAACTTCGTCAAAACTGACCCGATTTTCAAAAGCAATACCTTAAAAGTCATGGTTTGACCCCTAAAATAAAACTGCATTTAAATAATTACATTTTAATACAATTCGATTTTTGGTCAAAATCCATGTTAAAATTTTATGACAAAAAATCGACATGTAAATTCGTAAAATCTTTCGACTTCCATATCTTCGGCAAAACTGACCCGATTTTCAAAAGCAATACCTTAAAAGTCATGGTTTGACCCCTAAAATAAAACTGCATTTAAATATTTACATTTAAATACAATTCGATTTTTGGTCAAAATCCATGTTAAGATTTTATGACAAAAAATCGACATGTAAATTCGTAAAATCTTTCGACTTCCATAACTTCGGCAAAACTGACCCGATTTTCAAAAGCAATACCTTAAAAGTCATGGTTTGACCCCTAAAATAAAACTGCATTTAAATAATTACATTTAAATAAAATTCGATTTTTGGTCAAATCCATGTTAAAATTTTATGACAAAAAATCGACATGTAAATTCGTAAAATCTTTCGAGTTCCATATCTTCGGCAAAACTGACCCGATTTTCAAAAGCAATACCTTAAAAGTCATGGTTTGACCCCTAAAATAAAACTGCATTTAAATAATTACATTTATATAAAATTCGATTTTTGGTCAAAATCCATGTTAACATTTTATGACAAAAAATCGACATGTAAATTCGTAAAATCTTTCGAGTTCCATATCTTCGGCAAAACTGACCCGATTTTCAAAAGCAATACCTTAAAAGTCATGGTTTGACCCCTAGAATAAAACTGCATTTAAATAATTACATTTATATAAAATTCGATTTTTGGTCAAAATCCATGTTAACATTTTATGACAAAAAATCGACATGTAAATTCGTAAAATCTTTCGACTTCCATATCTTCGGCAAAACTGACCCGATTTTCAAAAGCAATACCTTAAAAGTCATGGTTTGACCCCTAAAATAAAACTGCATTTAAATAATTACATTTTAATAAAATTCGATTTTTGGTCAAAATCCATGTTAAAATTTTATGACAAAAAATCGACATGTAAATTCGTAAAATCTTTCGAGTTCCATATCTTCGGCAAAACTGACCCGATTTTCAAAAGCAATACCTTAAAAGTCATGGTTTGACCCCTAAAATAAAACTGCATTTAAATAATTACATTTAAATAAAATTCGATTTTTGGTCAAAATCCATGTTAACATTTTATGACAAAAAATCGACATGTAAATTCGTAAAATCTTTCGACTTCGATAACTTCGGCAAAACTGACCCGATTTTCAAAAGCAATACCTTAAAAGTCATGGTTTGACCCCTAAAATAAAACTGCATTTAAATAATTACATTTAATAAAATTCGATTTTTGGTCAAAATCCATGTTAACATTTTATGACAAAAAATCGACATGTACATTCGTAAAATCTTTCGACTTCCATATCTTCGGCAAAACTGACCCGATTTTCAAAAGCAATACCTTAAAAGTCATGGTTTGACCCCTAAAATAAAACTGCATTTAAATAATTACATTTATATAAAATTCGATTTTTGGTCAAAATCCATGTTAAATTTTATGACAAAAAATCGACACGTAAATTCGTAAAATCTTTCGAGTTCCATATCTTCGGCAAAACTGACCCGATTTTCAAAAGCAATACCTTAAAAGTCATGGTTTGACCCCTAAAATAAAACTGCATTTAAATATTTACATTTAAATACAATTCGATTTTTGGTCAAAATCCATGTTAGAATTTTATGACAAAAAATCGACATGTAAATTCGTAAAATCTTTCGACTTCGATAACTTCGGCAAAACTGACCCGATTTTCAAAAGCAATACCTTAAAAGTCATGGTTTGACCCCTAAAATAAAACTGCATTTAAATATTCGCATTTAAATAAAATTCGATTTTTGGTCAAAATCCATGTTAAATTTTATGACAAAAATCGACAGTAATTCGAAACTTCGATGCATTTCGCAAAAATCGACATGTAATTCGTAAAATCTTTCGAGTTCCATATCTTCGGCAAAACTGACCCGATTTTCAAAAGCAATACCTTAAAAGTCATGGTTTGACCCCTAAATAAAACTGCATTTAATATTTACATTTAATAAAATTCGATTTTTGGTCAAAATCCATGTTAAAATTTTATGACAAAAAATCGACATGTAAATTCGTAAAATCTTTCGAGTTCCATATCTTCGGCAAAACTGACCCGATTTTCAAAAGCAATACCTTAAAAGTCATGGTTTGACCCCTAAAATAAAACTGCATTTAAATAATTACATTTATATAAAATTCGATTTTTGGTCAAAATCCATGTTAAAATTTTATGACAAAAAATCGACATGTAAATTCGTAAAATCTTTCGACTTCCATATCTTCGGCAAAACTGACCCGATTTTCAAAAGCAATACCTTAAAAGTCATGGTTTGACCCCTAAAATAAAACTGCATTTAAATAATTACATTTATATAAAATTCGATTTTTGGTCAAAATCCATGTTAAAATTTTATGACAAAAAATCGACATGTAAATTCGTAAAATCTTTCGAGTTCCATATCTTCGGCAAAACTGACCCGATTTTCAAAAGCAATACCTTAAAAGTCATGGTTTGACCCCTAAAATAAAACTGCATTTAAATATTACATTTAATAAAATTCGATTTTTGGTCAAAATCCATGTTAAAATTTTATGACAAAAAATCGACATGTAAATTCGTAAAATCTTTCGACTTCCATAACTTCGGCAAAACTGACCCGATTTTCAAAAGCAATACCTTAAAAGTCATGGTTTGACCCCTAAAATAAAACTGCATTTAAATAATTACATTTATATAAAATTCGATTTTTGGTCAAAATCCATGTTAACATTTTATGACAAAAAATCGACATGTAAATTCGTAAAATCTTTCGAGTTCCATATCTTCGGCAAAACTGACCCGATTTTCAAAAGCAATACCTTAAAAGTCATGGTTTGACCCCTAAAATAAAACTGCATTTAAATAATTACATTTATATAAAATTCGATTTTTGGTCAAAATCCATGTTAAATTTTATGACAAAAAATCGACATGTAAATTCGTAAAATCTTTCGAGTTCCATATCTTCGGCAAAACTGACCCGATTTTCAAAAGCAATACCTTAAAAGTCATGGTTTGACCCCTAAAATAAAACTGCATTTAAATAATTACATTTATATAAAATTCGATTTTTGGTCAAAATCCATGTTAACATTTTATGACAAAAAATCGACATGTAAATTCGTAAAATCTTTCGAGTTCCATATCTTCGGCAAAACTGACCCGATTTTCAAAAGCAATACCTTAAAAGTCATGGTTTGACCCCTAAAATAAAACTGCATTTAAATAATTACATTTATATAAAATTCGATTTTTGGTCAAAATCCATGTTAACATTTTATGACAAAAAATCGACATGTAAATTCGTAAAATCTTTCGACTTACCATATCTTCGGCAAAACTGACCCGATTTTCAAAAGCAATACCTTAAAAGTCATGGTTTGACCCCTAAAATAAAACTGCATTTAAATAATTACATTTATATAATTAGATTTTTGGTCAAAATCCATGTTAACATTTTATGACAAAAAATCGACATGTAAATTCGTAAAATCTTTCGAGTTCCATATCTTCGGCAAAACTGACCCGATTTTCAAAAGCAATACCTTAAAAGTCATGGTTTGACCCCTAAAATAAAACTGCATTTAAATAATTACATTTATATAAAATTCGATTTTTGGTCAAAATCCATGTTAAAATTTTATGACAAAAAATCGACATGTAAATTCGTAAAATCTTTCGAGTTCCATATCTTCGGCAAAACTGACCCGATTTTCAAAAGCAATACCTTAAAAGTCATGGTTTGACCCCTAAAATAAAACTGCATTTAAATAATTACATTTATATAAAATTCGATTTTTGGTCAAAATCCATGTTAACATTTTATGACAAAAAATCGACATGTAAATTCGTAAAATCTTTCGAGTTCCATATCTTCGGCAAAACTGACCCGATTTTCAAAAGCAATACCTTAAAAGTCATGGTTTGACCCCTAAAATAAAACTGCATTTAAATAATTACATTTATATAAAATTCGATTTTTGGTCAAAATCCATGTTAAAATTTTATGACAAAAAATCGACATGTAAATTCGTAAAATCTTTCGAGTTCCATATCTTCGGCAAAACTGACCCGATTTTCAAAAGCAATACCTTAAAAGTCATGGTTTGACCCCTAAAATAAAACTGCATTTAAATATTACATTTATATAAAATTCGATTTTTGGTCAAAATCCATGTTAACATTTTATGACAAAAAATCGACATGTAAATTCGTAAAATCTTTCGAGTTCCATATCTTCGGCAAAACTGACCCGATTTTCAAAAGCAATACCTTAAAAGTCATGGTTTGACCCCTAAAATAAAACTGCATTTAAATAATTACATTTATATAAAATTCGATTTTTGGTCAAAATCCATGTTAAATTTTATGACAAAAAATCGACATGTAAATTCGTAAAATCTTTCGAGTTCCATATCTTCGGCAAAACTGACCCGATTTTCAAAAGCAATACCTTAAAAGTCATGGTTTGACCCCTAAAATAAAACTGCATTTAAATAATTACATTTATATAAAATTCGATTTTTGGTCAAATCCATGTTAACATTTTATGACAAAAAATCGACATGTAAATTCGTAAAATCTTTCGAGTTCCATATCTTCGGCAAAACTGACCCGATTTTCAAAAGCAATACCTTAAAAGTCATGGTTTGACCCCTAAAATAAAACTGCATTTAAATAATTACATTTATATAAAATTCGATTTTTGGTCAAAATCCATGTTAAATTTTATGACAAAAAATCGACATGTAAATTCGTAAAATCTTTCGAGTTCCATATCTTCGGCAAAACTGACCCGATTTTCAAAAGCAATACCTTAAAAGTCATGGTTTGACCCCTAAAATAAAACTGCATTTAAATATTACATTTAAATAAATTCGATTTTTGGTCAAAATCCATGTTAAAATTTTATGACAAAAAATCGACATGTAAATTCGTAAAATCTTTCGAGTTCCATATCTTCGGCAAAACTGACCCGATTTTCAAAAGCAATACCTTAAAAGTCATGGTTTGACCCCTAAAATAAAACTGCATTTAAATATTACATTTAATAAAATTAGATTTTTGGTCAAAATCCATGTTAACATATATGACAAAAAATCGACATGTAAATTCGTAAAATCTTTCGAGTTCCATATCTTCGGCAAAACTGACCCGATTTTCAAAAGCAATACCTTAAAAGTCATGGTTTGACCCCTAAAATAAAACTGCATTTAAATATTTACATTATATAAATTCGATTTTTGGTCAAAATCCATGTTAACATTTTATGACAAAAAATCGACATGTAAATTCGTAAAATCTTTCGAGTTCCATATCTTCGGCAAAACTGACCCGATTTTCAAAAGCAATACCTTAAAAGTCATGGTTTGACCCCTAAAATAAAACTGCATTTAAATAATTACATTTAAATAAAATTCGATTTTTGGTCAAAATCCATGTTAAAATTTTATGACAAAAAATCGACATGTAAATTCGTAAAATCTTTCGAGTTCCATATCTTCGGCAAAACTGACCCGATTTTCAAAAGCAATACCTTAAAAGTCATGGTTTGACCCCTAAAATAAAACTGCATTTAAATAATTACATTATATAAAATTCGATTTTTGGTCAAAATCCATGTTAACATTTTATGACAAAAATCGACATGTAAATTCGTAAAATCTTTCGAAATCCATATCTTCGGCAAAACTGACCCGATTTTCAAAAGCAATACCTTAAAATTCATGGTTTTACCCCTAAATAAAACTGCATTTAAATATTACATTTATATAAATTCGATTTTTGGTCAAAATCCATGTTAAAATTTTATGACAAAAAACCGACCTGTAAATTCGTAAAATCTTTCGACTTCGATAACTTCGGCAAAACTGACCCGATTTTCAAAAGCAATACCTTAAAAGTCATGGTTTGGCCCCTAAAATAAAACTGCATTTAAATAATGACATTTATATAAATTCGATTTTTGGTCAAAATCCATGTTAACATTTTATGACAAAAATCGACATGTAAATTAGTAAAATCTTTCGACTTCCATATCTTCGGCAAAACTGACCCGATTTTCAAAAGCAATACCTTAAAAGTCATGGTTTGACCCCTAAAATAAAACTGCATTTAAATAATTACATTTATATAAAATTCGATTTTTGGTCAAAATCCATGTTAAAATTTTATGACAAAAAATCGACATGTAAATTCGTAAAATCTTTCGACTTCCATATCTTCGGCAAAACTGACCCGATTTTCAAAAGCAATACCTTAAAAGTCATGGTTTGACCCCTAAAATAAAACTGCATTTAAATAATTACATTTATATAAATTCGATTTTTGGTCAAAATCCATGTTAAAATTTTATGACAAAAAATCGACATGTAAATTCGTAAAATCTTTCGAGTTCCATATCTTCGGCAAAACTGACCCGATTTTCAAAAGCAATACCTTAAAAGTCATGGTTTGACCCTTAAATAAAACTGCATTTAAATAATTACATTTATATAAATTCGATTTTTGGTCAAAATCCATGTTAACATTTTATGACAAAAAATCGACATGTAAATTCGTAAAATCTTTCGACTTCCATATCTTCGGCAAAACTGACCCGATTTTCAAAAGCAATACCTTAAAAGTCATGGTTTGACCCCTAAAATAAAACTGCATTTAAATAATCACATTTAATAAAATTCGATTTTTGGTCAAAATCCATGTTAAATTTTATGACAAAAAATCGACATGTAAATTCGTAAAATCTTTCGACTTCCATAACTTCGGCAAAACTGACCCGATTTTCAAAAGCAATACCTTAAAAGTCATGGTTTGACCCCTAAAATAAAACTGCATTTAAATAATTACATTTATATAAAATTCGATTTTTGGTCAAAATCCATGTTAACATTTTATGACAAAAAATCGACATGTAAATTCGTAAAATCTTTTGACTTCCATATCTTCGGCAAAACTGACCCGATTTTCAAAAGCAATACCTTAAAAGTCATGGTTTGACCCCTAAAATAAAACTGCATTTAAATAATTACATTTATATAAATTCGATTTTTGGTCAAAATCCATGTTAAAATTTTATGACAAAAAATCGACATGTAAATTCGTAAAATCTTTCGACTTCCATATCTTCGGCAAAACTGACCCGATTTTCAAAAGCAATACCTTAAAAGTCATGGTTTGACCCCTAAAATAAAACTGCATTTAAATAATTACATTTATATAAATTAGATTTTTGGTCAAAATCCATGTTAACATTTTATGACAAAAAATCGACATGTAAATTCGTAAAATCTTTCGAGTTCCATATCTTCGGCAAAACTGACCCGATTTTCAAAAGCAATACCTTAAAAGTCATGGTTTGACCCCTAAAATAAAACTGCATTTAAATAATTACATTTATATAAATTCGATTTTTGGTCAAAATCCATGTTAAATTTTATGACAAAAAATCGACATGTACATTGTAAAATCTTTCGACTTCCATATCTTCGGCAAAACTGACCCGATTTTCAAAAGCAATACCTTAAAAGTCATGGTTTGACCCCTTAAATAAAACTGCATTTAAATAATTACATTTATATAAATTCGATTTTTGGTCAAAATCCATGTTAAATTTTATGACAAAAAATCGACATGTAATTCGTAAAATCTTTCGAGTTCCATATCTTCGGCAAAACTGACCCGATTTTCAAAAGCAATACCTTAAAAGTCATGGTTTGACCCCTAAAATAAAACTGCATTTAAATAATTACATTTATATAAAATTCGATTTTTGGTCAAAATCCATGTTAAAATTTTATGACAAAAAATCGACATGTAAATTCGTAAAATCTTTCGACTTCCATATCTTCGGCAAAACTGACCCGATTTTCAAAAGCAATACCTTAAAAGTCATGGTTTGACCCCTAAAATAAAACTGCATTTAAATAATTACATTTATATAATTAGATTTTTGGTCAAAATCCATGTTAACATTTTATGACAAAAAATCGACATGTAAATTCGTAAAATCTTTCGAGTTCCATATCTTCGGCAAAACTGACCCGATTTTCAAAAGCAATACCTTAAAAGTCATGGTTTGACCCCTAAAATAAAACTGCATTTAAATAATTACATTTATATAAAATTCGATTTTTGGTCAAAATCCATGTTAAAATTTTATGACAAAAAATCGACATGTAAATTCGTAAAATCTTTCGAGTTCCATATCTTCGGCAAACTGACCCGATTTTCAAAAGCAATACCTTAAAAGTCATGGTTTGACCCCTAAAATAAAACTGCATTTAAATAATTACATTTATATAAAATTCGATTTTTGGTCAAAATCCATGTTAAAATTTTATGACAAAAAATCGACATGTAAATTCGTAAAATCTTTCGAGTTCCATATCTTCGGCAAAACTGACCCGATTTTCAAAAGCAATACCTTAAAAGTCATGGTTTGACCCCTAAAATAAAACTGCATTTAAATATTACATTTATATAAAATTCGATTTTTGGTCAAAATCCATGTTAACATTTTATGACAAAAAATCGACATGTAAATTCGTAAAATCTTTCGAGTTCCATATCTTCGGCAAAACTGACCCGATTTTCAAAAGCAATACCTTAAAAGTCATGGTTTGACCCCTAAAATAAAACTGCATTTAAATAATTACATTTATATAAAATTCGATTTTTGGTCAAAATCCATGTTAACATTTTATGACAAAAAATCGACATGTAAATTCGTAAAATCTTTCGAGTTCCATATCTTCGGCAAAACTGACCCGATTTTCAAAAGCAATACCTTAAAAGTCATGGTTTGACCCCTAAAATAAAACTGCATTTAAATAATTACATTATATAAAATTCGATTTTGGTCAAAATCCATGTTAAAATTTTATGACAAAAAATCGACATGTAAATTCGTAAAATCTTTCGACTTCCATATCTTCGGCAAAACTGACCCGATTTTCAAAAGCAATACCTTAAAAGTCATGGTTTGACCCCTAAAATAAAACTGCATTTAAATATTACATTTAAGTGAAATTCCATTTTTGGTCAAAATCCATGTTAAATTTTATGACAAAAAATCGACATGTAAATTCGTAAAATCTTTCGAGTTCCATATCTTCGGCAAAACTGACCCGATTTTCAAAAGCAATACCTTAAAAGTCATGGTTTGACCCCTAAAATAAAACTGCATTTAAATAATTACATTTATATAAAATTCGATTTTTGGTCAAAATCCATGTTAACATTTTATGACAAAAAATCGACATGTAAATTCGTAAAATCTTTCGAGTTCCATATCTTCGGCAAAACTGACCCGATTTTCAAAAGCAATACCTTAAAAGTCATGGTTTGACCCCTAAAATAAAACTGCATTTAAATAATTACATTTATATAAAATTCGATTTTTGGTCAAAATCCATGTTAACATTTTATGACAAAAAATCGACATGTAAATTCGTAAAATCTTTCGAGTTCCATATCTTCGGCAAAACTGACCCGATTTTCAAAAGCAATACCTTAAAAGTCATGGTTTGACCCTAAAATAAAACTGCATTTAAATAATTACATTATATAAAATTCGATTTTTGGTCAAAATCCATGTTAAAATTTTATGACAAAAAATCGACATGTAAATTCGTAAAATCTTTCGACTTCCATATCTTCGGCAAAACTGACCCGATTTTCAAAAGCAATACCTTAAAATTCATGGTTTTACCCCTAGAATAAAACTGCATTTAAACATTCACATTTTGATACAATTCGATTTTTGGTCAAAATCCATGTTAAAATTTTATGACAAAAAACCGACCTGTAAATTCGTAAAATCTTTCGACTTCGATAACTTCGGCAAAACTGACCCGATTTTCAAAAGCAATACCTTAAAAGTCATGGTTTGACCCCTACAATAAAACTGCATTTAAATAATTACATTAATATAAAATTCGATTTTTGGTCAAAATCCATGTTAAATTTTATGACAAAAAATCGACATGTAAATTCGTAAAATCTTTCGAGTTCCATATCTTCGGCAAAACTGACCCGATTTTCAAAAGCAATACCTTAGAAGTCATGGTTTGAACCCTAAAATAAAACTGCATTTAAATAATTACATTTATATAAAATTCGATTTTTGGTCAAAATCCATGTTAACATTTTATGACAAAAAATCGACATGTAAATTCGTAAAATCTTTCGACTTCGATAACTTCGTCAAAACTGACCCGATTTTCAAAAGCAATACCTTAAAAGTCATGGTTTGGCCCCTACATTAAAACTGCATTTAAATAATTACATTTATATAAAATTCGATATTTGGTCAAAATCCATGTTAACATTTTATGACAAAAAATTGACATGTAAATTCGTAAAATCTTTGGAGTTCCATATCTTCGGCAAAACTGACCCGATTTTCAAAAGCAATACCTTAAAAGTCATGGTTTGACCCCTAGAATAAAACTGCATTTAAATAATTACATTTATATCAAATTCGATTTTTGGTCAAAATCCATGTTAAGATTTTATGACAAAAAATCGACATGTACGTTGTTAGAATCTTTCGACTTCAATAAGTTCGTCAAAACTGACCCAAAAAGCAGAAAAGAATATGAAGAGCTTACAATACTTATACTTAAGCATTGACAAATACACCGAATTAATTTTTTTTCTTACATATGACTTTTTACGTACGATTCTTTGTATGTATTTGAAACAAGATTTTTACCACCGAGCCATAGATGTTAAACAAATTTGAAAGTATTTTTTCCAATGTGCTTAGTGCCTTTTCCATGTATTATTTCATTAATTCAATGTGAGTTAATTTAGTGCATTATTTTTAACGTGCGAAACAGTATTGATATTATTCATTAATTTTTCGATATCTCCTTATTTATCAAAGTTATCGAAAATGCTCGTGTGTTGCACGAATGTCATCAAGGAAAACGCAAACTTGGCTACCTAAAATGATATTAAATTGATGGCTTAGATAATTAAGACTGCATCATCTTACCTGCAAATTTGTATTCAAGCATATGGGAAAAAATCCTCCTCCCAGAAATATTATAGGCTGTTGAACATTATGTAGATAATTCCTGAGAGCGGATGTATAAGGACGACTGGCACCAACCCAATTCGAATGAAAGATTTCCAATGCCAAACTCTCGCAGTCTTTCCCAATCAGATCACAAGTAAAAGAAAATGGAAAGGTTTGAAATAGAGTCGCAGTCATATAAATAAATGTTGAAATGCCCGTATAAAGATCCGCAAAGAATATCAGATGTAGTAGCGCCGAGGCCAACACCAAAGAGACGACTAAAAACTGAACAAACATCGTGCGTGAGATTAAAGGTCGCATATTATCGCAGTACCTATA
This sequence comes from Scaptomyza flava, assembly GCA_030179655.1. NCBI lineage: Eukaryota > Metazoa > Arthropoda > Insecta > Diptera > Drosophilidae > Scaptomyza > Scaptomyza flava. The sequence goes on from JARNME010000012.1 coordinate 5,122,338, forward strand.
AACAGAACCATTTGAATCTTGAAATTTGGATTAAATTCCATTTCATTACTCAATTATTAGCTTGTGATCCTTGATGCATAAGACAAGTTCCTGATAGTTTTCATCCTCAGACATGCTAGCATTGTTACGTAATCTTCTAACTCGTTCCCTGAGCCACTTAATGTGCGCACGTACCGTCAAGGCAAAAACCAAAGGAGCTCCATCCAAAGCTACACAAGCATAAATAGCACTCATCTGCAGTATATACTCCAAAACTGAAGCAATCACTAGACTTGCAGTACCATCATGCCAGTCAATGAATGGATTATACAGATTCAGAGGTACTATTCCATTACACAACGAAGAGATTAGATTCAATGTTGTGGGTATGAAGTACAAGATGTGATATAAAACAATAATGAAATTACAACGTGCCACAACTCGATGAACTTCAACACGCTCCTCGTACGTAGCACCACTCCGTTCATACATAACATCCAATAATTCCTTAGCCTTATTCACACGCCATGTATTCCGGTACATTATTATGCTCTTTATGGCATAGGCTGGAGCATTGAAGAATACCTCCAGCATAAAGAAAAGTGTATTCGCATGCGAGATATCTATGGTCCACATAAGAGACAGTACAAATATTATAGGTACATATAAAGCAAATGCCAAGTAAATCGCAGTCCACAGAATATATAATCTCTTTCTCAGATAACTTTTTCCTTCGTTTGAGCCCCAACCCAAGTTCGCCATAACGTATTCAGTATACATGTAAGCGTATCGAGGCTCCAGAAGGTTCTCTCCATCCGGTTCGCGGACAAAATAAAAATACTTGTTCAAAATTCTTCTCATCTTTTTCACTATTCGATATGAAAACTCTACTAAACCAAGAATTTTACTGTTGAATCCTATTTGCAGTTTCTTTTATTTATAGGTCTAAGGCTTTGTTCTACATATCCTTCGATTATTTTCTTCTTTTCAACGGGGTGGAATTTTTAAACTTCGATGTTTTTAGACTCATTGCTTGAATAGCTCATGAGCATACTCGTAAATGGGTATATATCTTTTTTTATTGCCTCGAAACTTCCGTCTTTTACATGGAAAAAGAACCTGATTATTTAATAATATTTTTTTAAACATAAAAATCAAATCAAATTTCTTTCTTTCTTCAAAGTAACTATAATTAATAATATTTTAAATATTCTTATAACATATTCAAGGGTATTTAATATTTCATTTCCAGGAAGCACCATTTTTTTTATGTTCACTTCGGTGAATATTAAAGTTTAAAAAATTACTTAGCTATTTTTTGAATGATTTGCAATTTTTTTGTATGAAAGTTTAATTGTAGCTGCAATACACTACCAGAACACATGTCATATACTGAAAAAAACTTTCATATACCCTTTTTACTTATCATAAACAAAGATATCGGTTGAATCTGAAAGAAGCTCATTCAAAATCATGAATTATTATTTTAAAGTAAGTTAAAGTCAAAATCGCCTAAAATCTCTTGACTGCAAAGTCGATTTAATTACCAAAAGCTATTCCAAAATTATTTACAGTTGAACTGCAAGAAGCTTAATTTCAGTCACATCTAATTAGTCGCTTACATTGGGTGGGTTACACACACACACATACATACACACAAACATGCAATGCATATGTATTTGTAAAAATAAATTTTCACTAACACGCTGACCTTCAATATAATTTTGCCGGCAGAGTGAGTTAAAATGGCATCAAAAAAAAAAGAAAAAAAAGAAGAGGCAAACGCCGAAAAGGAAGTGTGGCAAAAGCTAAAAGTACAAACCAGCATACTTACATATTCTGCACATAAAAATACATACAAACTAACAACCCGATGTATGTGTATATAAAATATGTGCATTTAACATATTCGGGCTACAGGCACACACACAAACAAACAAGCATACGTAATGATGTGAATGTGTGCGTGCGATTTTATAACATGAAATTGAAATTTGCTGCATGAAAACGAAATTTGCAGCATGCTAAAAATTCAACGAAGCATTTGGTCTTGTCGACGCCAACGTCGACTGCCGCTGCGACGGCGACTGCAGCAACGACTGTCGTTATTGTTGCAGTTCGGTTTTGAGCGACATGCGCGCGCATTGCAAAATGAATGTTAGGAGTTAGGCCGAGGGGGGGCCGAGACATGCAACAACACAGTATTCCATCCAATTCCGACACCATCGTTTGTCGGCGCTGGCAGCGCAGTCGCTGTCGCTGTTTTCAAGTGCAAGTCCAAGGGCAACTTCATGCAACTGCAACAGGAATGGAATGTCGCTGCTGCGTCGGCGTTGGCGTCAACGTCGCTGCCTTCCAGAACCTGCTGTCTGCGCTCCAGACCTTGAAAGCAACTTCGTGTTGCGTTCGTTAAATCGACAAATAAGTATGTATGTACGTGTAAACATGCTGGCGCACTCACACACACACGCATGCTTGCATACTTGCACTCTCTATTGCCGGCTGCATTTGTGTGTTTCGGTTTTTATCGCCATTTTTCTATTTCTCTGTTTTCGCAAACACACACAGAGAGAGAGAGAGGGAGTGCGCTGCGGGACGTTTCGAACAGAACAGAAGCATAGAAGAGCAGCAGCAGGATGAGGTGCAAAAGGAAACAGGCTGGTTTTTATATATATATTTTACTTTTTGAGTGGGCAGCGGCATAGAACAGGCTTGAATTCTGCTTTTTCTTCTACTTCTTTTGCTTTATCATTTGTTGTTTGTTCGCTCTTGTGTCCACCTTTTTGACATTTCGCCCACTTTTTCCTGTTCTTCCGGTTTTTGTTTTGCCGTGCTTTCCTGTTTTCGACCCATAATCCTGTCCCAGACAATCGCTCTGTCGCTGCCTCAGCTTATGTAATGCCAAAAACGTGTTCTCAGCCGACTTCAAAATGCGAAAACGACAAACGTCGAACGCCAGGCGGCAGGCGGCCGGCAGCGGGGCATTGGCATTGTCACAAACATTTCTACTTTGTTCGATGCGAATTTTAATCAAATTTATCACTTGCTCCCTGTTTTACATACATATTTTTGGCAAAGTTGCGTATGAACACACATACATATGTATGAAAATGAGTATGTTAATCGATAAGTGTAGAATATTCAAGAACATGTTTGAGAAGTCTTTCAAAAAAGTTGTAGGTAATTGTTTAAATATACTTTCTAGTAATTTTGATTCATAAATTGTTGTCCTTACTTTTTAAGAAGCTTAAGAAGAAACTTCGAAGTAAGCTTGATTTATAATCATATTTGTATGCTCCAAAATTTTAAAAAGCTTAAGTAAATTGAAGTGCCATAAATTACTAATGAAGGAATAGTTAAATCTAAAAAATAAATAGGAATTTTTAGTATTTTTCGTCCCTTTTTACTCTAGAAAACATCCTGTGCTATGTTGCAACCATGTATCTATGTATCATCTATGTATCTTGATTCCAACTGTCATTTGGCATAACTGCTCTATTGTTGGTTCGTTTGTAGACACTCTCCCTCGCCCTCCTATCTCTCTCTCTCGGTATTCATTCAGTTGTATGCCATTATCTATGCCAATGCTTTCCGCTTGCCAACACTCCAAGCAACAAAAAAACAAAAAAAAAGTTTAGCAACAAACACGTGGTATCAAAATGTTGCCCAAAATGCCGTGGGCCATAAATAAACCTCAATCGCAACGGAGTCGCAACCCAGGCAACAACACCCGCTCTCTACACCTACCTCACCCCTTAAACCGTCGCCCAACTCTTCTCCGAAACCGAAACCAATATCTGCGCATAAAACATGCTTGCAACATACACATAAAAAGGGGCAGCAGCAGCAGCAGCAGCAGCAGCAGCCCCCAATATCCAAGCGGGAGGTGCTCGTTCTCCCATTAGCAAACCTCCTACACGCTCCCACTGCTTAAGTTTTGCGGCGCAGACGCAGTTGCTCGCTTGTGGCAGCCACCACCAAAAGTGACTCCGTCGTCAACTCCGCCTCGTCTATGCCGCGCCCCACCCCCGCCCACTAACAAATTTTGCAATACGCGTGTCGCTCTCTCAACACAAAAAACTCTGCCCCCAGGAGGGAGTGTTTGCCTGCCACATGCAACAACAACTTTCCACGTTCTTGATCGTGAATTTTCTATGCTACTGGGCCTTGAAACCTTGAAAAGAAAAGAAAAGAAAAAAACAAACAGCAAAAAAGAGAATACGAAATAAAAAAATTGTGGTACACAGTAGAGAGAGGAGAGGGTAGAGTGAGAGGTGGTGGGGGGGTTTCGGAGTTTGGCGCAGCAGTTGCCGCATTACGTCAGTGCCACACGATAAGTCGCCAAGTAAAAGGGAAAACTCGTCTCCACGAGAACTGCGGAGTTTTAATGTCACTTTGCCAACTTCCAGATACAGAGAGATACATACATGCATGTATGTATGTGTGTGTGTGTGTGTGTGCTTGGCAAATATGTATTTTGCTGTCGTTTTTCTTTGGCAGTTCTTTTGCTTCTATGCTCTTGTCTCTTGTTATTTTCCGCCGCTTTGGATTTCCTTTCTTGCATTCGTTTGGCTTCGATGCGAAGTTTTCTAGCTTTTGGCCAAGACTTTGACTCTCTACACACACACAGCTTGGCCGAGGTCGCGTCTGTGGGTGTGTGTGTGTGTGGGACAAGGTGTTTCATGTTGTTAATGGCTCTGTGCGGTTTTAGATGCTTCTTCATCTTCCATTTTTTCCTCACATTTTCCACGACTCTTCGCAATCTTCTTTTGCATTTTTTCTGCAGCTTTGCCAATTTGCGTTGTATTTTCCTAGGAATACGAATTTTGCTGGCATGTTTGAGTCTTGTTTGTTTTTACTGCGCAGATTCATGAAATTCTGCTTGTCAAGTTTTATGCGTAGAATGTTTTTATCTCACACATATCTATGTACATATGTATTTATGTGGTCGCCTTAGTGAGTCATGAATGCAGATGATGTTGGGGTTTTGTTTTCATAATTGGCCAAAAGCAATGAAATTGGTTTTTCTGTGGTCTAAGGCAACATAATTTTGTTATGGACTATGTTTTTTGTATATAGATTGCAATAAGTCACTTGCTTTCAACTAAGTTTCATACATATTTGCCTAAAACTTCTGTCTATATAAGCAAACTCATCCGCTTTTGTGCCATGTCCGACGCCTGACTGCTTTTCCTTTGTTTTTCCTGCTCGATTTGCGGCATTCGAAAAGGAAAGTGCTCCACATACAAACAAACGTGTTATATGTAGGTTCGTCAGTGTTCTTTGTTGCAACCACCACATGAAGAGAGATCAGCTCCACCCATTATTATAAAGGGAAGTATCCGCCTACCTATTGTGCCTCTCTCTCTCGCCAACTTTCTGCCATTTGTTTTGACAATTTTTTGTAATTTCAATTGTCTGCATGGCAAATATTTATTATTTGGCTTTATTCATATATAGTATAATACATCTGTCGTCATGGCAGTTAAACATGACGCTTCGACCACAATTCCAACTCCATTTCACTCTCTCCGCTGTCTCTCCTCTCTCTCTCTCCATCGCTGAATGCAATTGCTGCTGCCAATTTGGGTTCGCAAAATGCCCAAACTTCCAATTGGCTTGCATTGTATTGCAGTTCTTTTATTGCTGCTGCTGCTGCTGCTGCTTGCCACACACGCGTTGCATGCGAATTCAATACACAGAAACATGCAACATTGCAATTGTTTGTCAACCATGGACCGTTACATCCGCTGAAATTGGATTAATGCGGCTGGTTGACTGCCTGGCTGCCCATTATCCCGCTTTACCCACCCGTCCACCGTCCACTGTCCACCATCGAACATCCAACAGTTTGGCCCCAGAAGACTTGGCTACTGATCAAATTTTGCATGTCCATTTAACCCTTGTGGCAAATGCAATTAGACCATGACTCCATTACTAGTAGCTGTTGCACTCACTACGCGCCGCAACGTAGTACATACTAGGTGCCGCTGTTTGTTGTAAAAAGTGAAACCTGTCTGTAAAAATAAACTTTCCCACAGGACTTAGGACTTAACCCCATCGTTTATCTTCTTTATTGACATTCTGTTGTTTAGTTTTTTTGTGTCGAGCCAATTAGATTAATTTGCTTTAATTGTAAACCAAGTGGATCTTTTTTTCTTCTTATAACAATAGCACATTCGAGGAGATTCTTACGCAATGTTGCTCCGAAATAAACATAAATCAACACATCCGCTCAAAAATTCCAGGAACCGCCCAGTAGCAACAGCAACAACAGCAACAACAACAACATGCTGTCTATTTCACTCTTAAGTCAAGACCAAAAAAACAAAATTGTTATTCATTTAATTTTGTTTGGGGCCTTTCGAGTTGTCCCCCAACCAATGGGAGAGCTTTACGATTGAATCTTTGTATTGACAGGCGTTATAGGGTCTATGTGTGTGTGTGTGTGTGTGTGTGTGTGTGTGTGTGTGTGTGTGTCTAACATCGCTCAATATGTGCGTAACTACGCATTTGGCATTCACATATTGGATGAGTCTGAAACACAACGAAACGAAATGAATTTTTGGGGCATAAATCATTTACATGCTTAATGGCAGATGTGTTTTGGCTATAAGCGGGCTTAACAACGACATTTATATACTCTTAACGAAGTTAATTTTTTAGAGCAATATATTATTAATCAAAGCAAAAAACAAACTCGTTTTGCACTAAGAAATATCTTTTAATTAACTATGACTTAACCATCATATTATACAACAAGTAATATTTATTAATCTATTGTTCAGTTCTTAAGCTCTCTGCTCGCTTAAGCTAATGTATTTTATTATTAAGAGTGCTTGGAAACAATAATGACACAAACCGAAATCCAAATCAAAATTCACTAAATAAAGCGTCAAATGAATTTATTTTGTATCAACATTTGGCTGTGGAACGGATTATGAGAAATATGTTTTTTCTTTCTTTTTATTGAAGCTCTAAAAAATTCCCCCGCAACCCCCGACTCCCTCTGTCAGCTGCCTATTAAATGCTAGGCAAACCAACGGTCGAACATTGTGGTAAATTAACAAATTAAATTGGATCGCTTTAAGAGCCACGTCTTCGTCTTCATCGGCGACTCTGACTCAGTTCAGTACCCAAAACAGACCTAGGCCTTATTTTTCCTACTCTAAACACACACACACATCTGTTGTGTATCGGAAATCTCATGTGCTGAGCCTATTTTGTTGGCATTTTATGTGAATTTATTAATTTTTTATAGTCCAAGACTTTGTACAGCTTAAAAAAAAAAAAAACATTCAAAGTGCCGCTTTTATGCAGGCCCCTCAAATTTAATTTGTTTATTGTGCGCTCTTTTCTTCTTCTTCGTTTTTTGCGTGCTCCAAAAATGTGACCTTTTTTTGTGTTGGGCATAAATTCATTTGTTCCCTAGGTTAAGTTGTTTTGTAGAAAAGAATTGATGTTCAGTTTGTGAAATTCGAAATTAGAAAAAAAAAAAACATATAAAATATTTTGAAAAAATCAAACTTTCAATTTTCGTTGCACTTTTTCCACCAATGTTCTTTAAAGAATTTTTTTCAAATATATTAACAAATTATGTTTGATAAAAAAAAAGATTAAAATAAAGTTCTTTTAAATATTGCGTCATTCATAAATGTGTGTAGCTTAATTACATAAATTTCTATAGAAATCACTTAATCCCAATTTCTAAGAAACAAATCGTTTAATAATAGGAGCTCCTAAAATGCTGCTATACATTTGTGGCGCTGCATTTGGCGTCAAGCCAGTTGAATGGCCCATAATCTTAGAGCGCATTGAATGGAAAACAGCAAACAAACGAAACACTTCATTAGCGCAACTTTGCTTATCAGTTGTTGCACAGACCTGACCAGGCCAGAACTGAACCGCACAAACCCAGACCCAGGCCAAGCCCAGCGCATTGCAACAACAACAACAAAAGCCAACTGCAATGTGAGAGAACAATTTATCTTCCCGGGCCCATTTGACAAATTATGCGGTGTCAACGCATTGATGGGGTCTTGTGGTAATGATGATGGGCCTAACCTGGACTAGCCATTGCTTAACAACAACAACAAAACAAACGTCCGGCTTTTAAGCTAATAACAAGACAATGAGCGACAGACAACAATTCATTAGGCATTAAGGTGTTTAAACTTTTTCATGGTCAAATGGCAAAAGGAGAGCATCGAAAACGGCAATGTCAACGTGACCAATTGAGTTGTTACTCCCCACTCTCTCTCTCTCTCTTCGATCCAAACAACCCGTCTCCTAATTCCTTGCTTAGTCTATAGGCCTTAAGGCGTGTCGCCTTGGACTTGGTTGCTTTGGCTGCAGTTGCAGTTAATGTCTAGGTTTCAATGCCCCCGCGTCATCATCGTTGTATATGCAAATGCCACACAGCTGCAGCAGACTGCAACAGCACACACACACACACACATACTTGTACAAATCGTGCTTGTTTGTGTATTGCAGATTCTAAAGTTAACCGCATGACGAATCACTTCGCATAAATTGAAACGCTACGTTGCATGTTGCTGTTGCTCTTGCTGCGTCTGTGGCAGAGCCACCCAAAAAGATGGTGGTGGGTGGGTGGGGGGGTGGGGGTAGTTGAAAACGGGAGGCATGCTAAGGTGCCGTCGCCGCCGTTGAGCTCCTTTAGTCAAATGTGCGTTGCCATTGCCGACGCCTCATAATTCTTCAAATGCGTGGTTGTGTGTGTGTGAGGGGGAGGGGGAGGGGGGGTTTCTGGGCGGCTGGCTGCATGGGGGCGCGCTGCGATGAAAGCCTTTGACGGCGACGATGTTGCTGCTGTTGCTTCAGTCGCAGTCGCAGCTCGTTAAATCGTGCGGCAGGCCCCTACGCCATTGTACCTCCTAACAGCCCAACAATTCAGTTGCGTTTCTTGCTAATTACGCATACACGACTCCACAACCCAGTCGGTTTATGCGTGTCAGAGTATTATAATAAGTTAGTTTAGTACATGAATCAAATTTTTGTAAAATGTGCAACACTTCGTTCTTCAAAACATGAATTGTGCTCACGCATAAACCAATTTGGCCAAGTACATTTTTTGCATTGCATATCTATCTCTTCGTTTAGCCTCTTGCTGCGCCTATTTATGCCCATGTCTACTGCTTCTAGATGCATATGAGCTTAAGTACATGTATATAAAATCACAAACTGTCTGCCTACAAACACATTCACTGCATATAAATACTTATGTCGTTTGTGGTTTATCTTTATATTCGTATATATACGTTTTTCTTTTCATTTTGTACCTTCAAATGACATTTGTCATCAAGTGAAGTGCACTTGAAATGCGTTGCAGTTAAAAGTTGTCAGCTTAAAGCTGTTGATTGTTGTTTGCAGAATGTTTTGTCATCCGAGTGCAGAACAGATAGTCAGAGTTTAGCGCAGTTGGTAGCTGCCAACTAAGCCAAGTTTGTATGTTTTTGTGTTCATTTTTATTGCATTCACTGCACGCACTAACCATAAAAAGGGTTTACTGCACAGCTCAGCGTTGATAGCAATGAAGCGCTGAAGAGGAGTTGCTAGCCACAGTACATAAATCTATAGTTTAATTGGATTAAATTATGCCTGGCTGGGCTCTGGCTCAGGCTCAAAGTAAACTAGTTATCAACGAAATGTGCCACTATGCAAGAGAGACTTTAGCCTTGTTATTGTTGTCATAGCAGCAGCTACAGCAATAGCAACAATAACAACAGAAACAGCATCAGTCGACTTAACTGACAATGGATACACTTGAAGAAAAGGCTTTGAAATGCCTCAAAGCTAGAGGTTTTGGTTACAAATTATATTATCTCAAGTAGATCCTCGAAATACAATAAATTATATTATTATTTGAGTTTAGTTTCTTATAATTTGTTAGTACTTTCTCTAAGTGCATAGTGTCTGGTGAATTTGGCTGCCAGTTGATACATATATGTGTGTAAGGGGCAAGCCCATCATCAATTGCTCAGACTGGCAACGACAAATTCAGCCTCTATTGCTGACGACAACTTTATTATCTAATTTCTGAAACATGTCAATACAGATTAAGGTCACACGTATCAAACACAGCGCAATGCAAAGCTGACAATGGAGATTACGAAAACTGGCTGAGTCCGGAGTCCGGAGTCTATGAGAGCCAGGCCTGATTCAAGCAACCAATTTGATTGGGCTCGGCTTTTGGCTACGCCTACGTTTCATGAACGCCGCCGCCGCCGTTGCCGCCGTCGCCGCCTTTGTAAGAATTCCAAACGACACGAATTGTAAGTAAATCATATGTGGCAAACGATCTTTGGGGGGCTTACACAGGCAGTTCCCAGTCGATTGCCCATTCATTGTCTGCAGTTGTTTTTAATGAACCCTTGAACTTGACACGGCAACAAGTCCAACTCGATGTTGCACTCATTGTCTGGCATCAACAATAATAAATGTGGCCGAATGGCAAAAGGCCATGTTGGTCATGGAAGAATGTTGAACTTGGTATTTAACCATTCTAATACTCTGTTTTCAGCTTCAAACAGGTGGGGTGGAGTTTTCTGGGTGCGAATGTGGGAGTGGCTAAAACTGCAACTGGTTTAAACCTATGACTTAGTTCTAGAAAATAAACGCAACGCAACAAAGTTGCTTATAAGTTACTTGTAAGTGAGAATATATAAAGTAAAAATTTAATGCACTTTTCTTCACTTGAAAGATTCGCATGTCCTTCGTATGCCAAACAACTCTGTTTCTGCTTTTGACAAACAGTGTATTATAAATATTTTTGGCAGCAACACCAAAAGACTTGGCCTCAAATACCAAAGCACATTCAAGTTGCTGCCACAATGTCATCAATGGTCGTTGCAGACTTCTCCAGAGTCATCGTTGCACACTTCAAATGTTATGCTCCTCAACTGTCGTGGTCGAACTAAGTGCCCCGTGCTGCCCTGTGGCAAACCAAACAGACGGAATTATTCTTCTTTTGAGTGCTTAAAAATTATTGCTTTAAATGAAACGCTGCCCAAAAAAAAGGAGTTTGGTGTTGGCTGCTAATGTTAGCGTTATTTTTGGGCGCTAGCTTTCCCAGGGCCAGGCCAGTGAGGGAGTTTCAAGGCCAGGCCAGGCCAAGTGCAACATCGAGGGCGGCAAGTCTCACGGAGCAACCAGCAGACGGAATGCTTCTTATTTTTATACTTTAATGCGCTGGCGTATCTGTCGACACCAAGAGCAGCAACAGCAACGTTGCAACTTCGTGCACGATGTGTAAATATTGTTTCAGCAAGCAAGCAAAGACATCGCGAGAGAGAGGGGGAGGCAAGGGGTTGGAGGACAGCTGTAGCAACAGCCGAAGAAAAACGAAATCGTTGTCGAGGCGCATTTAGCGCTAACAATGTTTGTTCTTGCTTGGCTAGCAACATGCAGGCATCAACTTCTTCAACTCGTTCTGCTGTTTACTTTTGAACGCCGCTTTCATGTTTATCCCGCGACCGGGAACATATCCCTCCCTTCTACTACGCCCTTGGTAAACTCCCTCTGGCTTTTTCAGTTTCAAGGTTTTTCGCTCTGCCCGAACGCGGCATGCCAATTGCACATTTCAATGTCACTGAGGATCGCAAACAGTTTTGTGTCCGGAGCCAGGCGATTGCATGACTGATGGCAGGCGGCTCCAAAAGTGTTGAATGCTTCATGGCATAATGTGTTAATTGTGTGGCAGTCTGTACAGATGCTGCACTCTCTAGTTAAAGCTACAGATATAGTACTATAACTGGGCAATGTGAACAAAAAATTATGCTTATTAAATGTGATAATCATAAATCATCTTTATGGCAATTGAAAAGCGCGTTAAATGTGCCGCCTGCCGTGACTTCTTATTTTTCTACTCTTTTCTTTTTTTGTTTTGTAATAAATTCTAAAACTAATTTCCGTAGCTCGCAACCCTTTGATGTCAGCCCAGCCACCCCCAGGGGCCCAAGTAAATTAGTCGACTTTTGTTGCAGGATTCCTATTTTTTTTTATTGCTATTTTTTCGTGGCATTTTTAAATTGAATTTTAATTTTGTGCTTCGTGCCCAGAATCGGACAGCTAATTTAAATTGAGACACATGCAGGCGCCAATAATTAAAAGCGCCCCTTTATCCTTTTTTTCTCTCGTTTTTTTTTACGGGCTGCAACTGTTGGCAACCGTGTTGCGAGCCCTTTGGCATCATGATGCAGTACATTTTCCACATGAAATAACCACAAAAAGTCAAGTTTTTCACAACGTTTTTGTTGTTGTGCTTCTTCGTTTTGTATTGAAAATGGGTTAAATTTAATTGCTTTTGTCATTTTGATTTGCATTTTATGCTGTAAGCAATTTGTCCAGCGATTGGGGCACAAAACGTTCCCCAGGGCATCGTACATCACGCCACTGTTTTGAATTCTCAGCTCTTTCGTATGGTTTCGTTTTGGTACAAATATTTTTTTTTTATCACAAAGTAATTTATCAAAATATATATATTTTTTTTAAAGCGCTATTTTCTTTGTCGAATAATTAGAAAGTCAACCAGAAAAGGGAAGATGTCGCAAAAGGGTTAAAAGGTCGATGCTGTCAGCGGGGCGAGGCCATAATTTTTGGATTTATATTTCTTTGGTGTAGTATTTGCCTGATTTATGGAACTTGGAAGTTATGACTGAAGCCAAAACTGAGTCGCAATTAGCATAAGGAATTCTGGCCTTTTATCGTCATGTGCACATATGTATTAATGTTCTTTTGTTTCCATTGCTCCTAAACAAATACTTCTTTTCATTCAACAAAAGTTGACTTTTGTTTATTTGCTTTAAATTACGTCTTTATGTGTTTTGTTTTTCGTTTTTTGCTTTCGAAATTGTTGTGTAATTTATAGCGCTTGCAAATGAACCGCAAACTCACACAAACAACATGACATTTGGTTTTTTGGTACAAACAAAATGGAATTAGACGCCATCTCCATCTACAACTCATGATGTTGTTCTAGAAAAACACATGCTGCTGCTTAGAATATTGGAGCCAAGTTATCGTCACGCTCTGGCATATTGCTGAGAGTGTTGAATGGGCTTGGGTTGGAGTTGATAAGCGCAAGTGTTTTTGTCACATATAAATCATTGGAAACGCAACTAGTTGTTGGTGTAAAAGCAATTTTAAATTGAGATATAAAGCAGCATCAAATTTGCTTTTAAAGTTGCTTAGAAATGGACTTTTCCAAAACTCAAAAGCTCATTATACGATATTCTTAAGCTAGAATACACATATATTAAAAAGATAATTTACTAGTGCATGTGCGGTTCGTTAACTAAACGAGATTTCTACACTGATGTCCGTCTTCTGGTGTTGATGAATGTATTGCAACCGGAGGATCATAGCTCATATCAACGTGTATCTGCGATACACAGACCGTGCCGACTACTACAACTACTATTTTTAAAGACTTCAAAAGCTGATGCTGCTGCTGCTGGGCAGTAGAGTGAGTCCAATGCTGACGAGGGAAACGTGATCGCTGAACGATAGTGTGCGCACGATTTGCGATTAATCAAGCAAGCAAGCGAGCGAGCGAACGAATCGGAGTGCAGCAATACATCCTTGCTTGTGGAAATCAGCATTTAATCTTTGTGCCCCCTGCGTGGCGACCAACATTGCAACAAAGTTACAATGCCCAGACAGCAGAGGCCATTGCAAGGGCCAGGGCCAGTTCAAATAATTAAATGGCCATTGTGTGAGCGACAAATGCGCAAGTATCTAGCAGATACAGATACATGCGAAGAAACAAAACAAAACATATGGTTGGCCCAAGAAACCTCCTGCCTTACTTTAATTTCAGCTCCTTGGCCTGACACAGATAGATACATGAGTCTACCTACTGACACCGACTCGATTCGACTCGACTCGACTCGCTTCTATATGACGTGCAGCAGATACAATTGTATCTGAACGTTTGCAATTCTGTGCGACTTGCTGCAGCGTATGCCTCAGCGCCCTTTTATGGTTTTGCTGTGTGCTGTTTGCTGTTTGCGTTTGCGCAGCAACACCATCATCACCGATCGTTGTGCAATCAGTGGAGCATTAAGTGCGACGAAGAACCAGACCCAGACCCATACTCAGACCCAGACCCAGGCCCTCAACCAGACCCAGTCCAAGTCCCAGCAAACAGAGCCCCGTCCCATGTTCACGTACATAAGTTGTTCCATTTTAATGCTGCGGCACGTAACGACGGGACGCTGGATATACATATATACTATAGCTTTATATATATACTTATATATGGGCATACACACACACATACACATACAATTGCATGTGGAATCTGCTCAAGGCACTAAATAAAAGCGAAACTTGTTTGCGACTTTTTTTTGCCTCTCGTTTTGTGCTGGTTTGTTTTTTTTTTTTTAAATGTATTTTTGCTTTTGCTTTTGCTGTTGGGGCCTTGAATGGGATCCTGTATGTCAAACTTGAACTTGTATGTGTGTGTGTGTTGTGCGCGGTATTTCTGCATTTCATGCTTCAAATTATCAACATTTGCAGTGGAAAGAGTGAAATACAAAAATAATGCCCGAGCCACGCCAGTTGAAATACTTAAGTATCTGCGGTTGGCTCTGCGAGTATCTATGCATGTGAGCGTGTATGCGTGTGTGTATGCTTGACTGTGGTGATGATATCATTGCCAATGCCTTATATAGTATGTGCGGACTGACTGCGCAGCTAGTCAGTCAGCCAGTCAGACAATTAGACAGACACAGTCTGTATTTTTTTTTATTTTTTGCATTATTTTATTTTCGCAGCAGCATTATCTCTTTATCAGTTTGACAGCGAGAGACCTTCATAGGGGTGCCCAGCATTAAGTGGGCCCCCTTTTTAAATGGACGCCTCCTCCAACTAATAAAATCCCATGCATGTAGTTCCTTTTGCGTAAATGGAGCAAATCAACGCGCACTTGACGTGAACTTGTTTTTTATTTATTTCACTTTTGAACTTGAAATTTTGGTAACCAGTTTGGTTTTTTGTAGTTTTTCGACGAACTGGTTCCCATCAATGCAATCAAAAGGAGATGAAACTTGCTAGCTGCACTTGTTGTTGTGGCACACACACACACACACACACACACACACAAACAAAACAGCGAAAAAGGAGCCTGCCACCGAAATTATAATAATCAACTGGCAGCCGTTGCTGTCGCCTTTAGTTTTTAATTTCGTTGTTGCAAATGTTAAACAGGTTGCGCTAAAAGCTACAGATAGCATTAGCATTATATATATGTATATGTGTTTTGTACGCCTTTTCATACATTCAAGCATTCATACAAACATTTGCACACACTTGACGTATTTTCTTTGTTTATTTTTTTGAGCATTTATTTTTTATGACAACGACAATTTGACAGGCATTGGGTACAGACAGACGGGGCATGAAGAGAGTGTTGGAAAGAATTATAATAATTATCGAAATTCTTATTTATGACAGGCAACAAACATCAGTGGCATGCGCTGCATTCGTGTTGTCGAAAAAAAAAAAGAAATGTTGTGCATATGTTTATTCATTAAAATGTAATGCATACATACATACAAATACATCACTTTAAATTCCCTTTTTAAGTTAAAATATTCAAGGGCATATTCTTGACAGAAAAGGAGCAGCTTTTTTATATTTTCAACAACACTAAAGAAATTTACTGTGAATAAAGAAATCCAAAACTAAATATTTCCTTAAACAAAAGAATTTTATAATAAAAAATATTTACCACAAAAAACACTAAAAAAGTGTTTTTTTTTTAATAAATGTTAAGAAAAAACCAATCAAAATATTTCAAAAAGATTTAAGATAAGCGTTGTAAATATACAGATCTCAACGCATTATTACATTTAAAATTGTTGTTGCATGTTTTTTTTGTTTTTTTTTTAAACTAAAACTCTTACCCCAAAAAACGTAATTGTAATTTCCCTATATTTAAGTATTATACAGTATTTTGATGTACAATTTAAATGGACTTAATTTTAAATGTATTCTTTGTCATGCTCTATCATCATTAAAACGTCCAAATCGCTTCCCTTTTTGGGTACTGGAACCAAGCATTTTTTCGGCAACAATTTGCTTATCTTGATTTTTACATCAACAACAACAAAAACAACAACAGCAACAACTTGACAGGCGGCTTGGTTTGAAAATCACTTGAGCGTGTTTCCTTTTGGCCCCGCCTGGTTCTGGTTTATTTAATGTTTGGTGGCTTTTCAGTTGCTGCCTTTACCCACACCCAGCATTTTTCACACTTACTACGTTTAATTTAATTTGTGAATATTTTTTTTTTTGGGCAACCAAAAACACCGACAAACTGATATGCGCCTAATGATGGCGACCCCCTTTGACACCTTTTGTGGCACACTCGGGTCCATGGTCCTTGGCGAGTGTGTGTGTGTGTGTGCCCAGGCATTAATTAATTTTAATGAAGCTGTTGTTGTTGTTGGTATAATTGTTGCTTTGGTGCGTGTGAAGCCGCACATAACAAAGTTTTATTGCACGCCGATTTGAAAGTGACAGTTTGACAGCTGAAATTTTATTCGTGACGATTAATATTGCAGTTTCTCAGCGATTTGAATAGACGATTCGCGCTGTTTAGCGTCAATTTGACAGCACACACACTCAAGGGTTTCAGTCTTTTTTTTTTTGGCTTTGGTCAAGTGTCCGTTCCAAGAAGTTGGACACGTCGTGGTCAATCGATAAGATAAGGCAACCTTTGGCTTCTGCTCGTTGGCTCAGTGGCGGAGCAGGGAGTTTGTGCAACGTAATCGATGGAAAAACCAGTTTTTTTCTTCTTCTTCTTGCTGTTCAACATGCGGACAGCAGGCGCATTTTATGTACATGTATTCGTATTGCTAAAAATTTCATTATAGGGATTTTTTTTTTGTGCAAGGTTTTATTTTTATTTTTTTGACTTGCATTTTGTATGTACATAACTCATTTTATACATAAGGCAAGTGGTTTGGCAACCCTTTTGGCACACAAACACACTCGAATTGTCCCTCAAACACACTAACACATACATATGTATGTGTGTATTGCATGCAACTTTCGGTTGCATTACAATCACGTTGCTGTTGCATGATGCATGTGCCCATTAGGGTGATTCAGTTGAGTACAATGTCGAATTCAAAGGGTTTGAAAAAAGAGTTGTTAGTTGAAAAATCTTTTCTAAAAGAATAATTTTCGAAAGCTTTCAAAATTTAAGCTGTTATATAAAAGAATTTAGATTTAGCTACTATTACAACAAAGTTTTCAATATTCAAACAATTTTCCTTTTAAATCGGAAAAACATTGATCAATGCACAGTAATAAATATTGAAAGTTGTGCAATAAAATGAAAGGATTATTATTATTATTATTATTTAAAAAAAGTTGTTAACTTCTGCACTGATGCACCCTACCTTCGCTTTACATACCTCTATTTTTAGCTCTGCCGTCAGAAAGCTTACCATTACACAAACGCATGTACACAAATACAAAGGATATATATGTATGTATTTGATATATCTGTTCGTATATATACTATATAAAACTTGAATGTTTATGCAATTATCTTCTTTTGGTTCTACTTTTAGCATTTATTCGTTCTGCTCTCTGTGTTGTGTACGATGTTATTGTTTATTCTGCTTTGACGGCATTCTGTTGTCTGTTTTGTGTCTGTCTGTCTGTCCGAATGTCTGCTGCTCCTTAGACCTTGACCACTAACATAGAAAAGACTGCCAACCGGTTCCCATCTGCAGCATTTAGCATTTTGTACGCTGTGCTCCTGCGTTTTTGCAATTCGCAGTTGACCGGCTCCAAAGTCAAAACGTACTTAATTCAATCATTTTCAAAACAACAATTACAAACGCGTTCCCTCTAGTTGTCAACCGAACCAATAAATGTGTTTTAATCACGCCGACACGTTGACTTGTTGCTGCCAAAGTGTCGCATTATGGTTTTATTTTGTCATTATCCATTATTTCATCTAACACAATAAACTTGTCATAATTTCTCGGTCACACGCACTCCAAATCGTGTTCATTTGCTTGCATGGCTTAAGCATATTAATTAATAGAAAATTATACATGTTTGCATATATTTAAATAGTTCATAAATATTCGACTGCGACTTGAAGGCGTGCACTCAAAGTGTTTTTTTTAATTAACAAAATTTTTGTTGTTAAAATTGTTTATAATTACACTTAATGGCATGCACGAAATTCTGGACACATCGTGCGTAAACTTAAATACCCGACTTTCCTGTTGCCAAAAAACAAAAACAAACGAAAATTTGCCGCTCAATAAAGCGACTTAATAACACCAACAAAAATAAGGCAGTCACACACTTATGAACAGAAATATGCAAGGTATGTGTGTATGTGTGCCTTGTATACATACTTCATCCGCTTGTCGTCTATAAAGCGTAGAGTCTTTGACGACTCACCCCTTTGGTTATGACCCAATTTCAGTAGCACGAGCATCTAAAAACACCGACAACTGAGCAACTGTCAAAAGCAAAGCCCTATGTTTAAGCAGGAGCATAAATACATATAAAAAAAAAATTGTGTTCATGTGAAGATCAAGGAAAAGATCATGGCGCTGCTTTGTGTATACTCTTTTCGTGGGTAATATGGTTTTTTTTATAAAGTGGTGAACATATTCAAAATTCATCAGAATGCCGTAAATAAAATTTTGTGGTGAAATATATATTTATATATATTTTTTTTCATAAGAAATGTGAAGTTTCTATATGAAATAGTAAACATTATTACACAAAAATATTTAGAAAGCCATGAAATGAGTTTCTTATTCTTTTTTTTAGGGTTTTATAGTTAAGAACTATTTATTCGGCATTATTAAAATTGGTTTCATTATAGGGTATTATAGTCATCATCATGCCAAAGACTTAAAGCTCCTGTTTTGATTGCTCTTGGTGCTCTTGATGATGCTGGTGTTGCCTGTGTAGCAGCAGTAGTGGTTCTGGTGGTGCTGGTAGTTTTTCGAGTAATATGATCCCCTAATGTTGCAGAGAATCACGTGTCTCAATTTTGATTCACGTATCATTTGACCCCTTTTCGTCTTTGCAAGTGGATCAAAACAACAACAGGAACTGAACTGAACTGAACTGACAATGGCATCTGGAACTTTGGAACTTGAGCGTATATTGATTGACCTTGTTTATAGTTCTTAGATTTCAAAACAACAGCAAGCAACAGGCAACAGACACTAATTGATGTTAAAATTGTTGATAAACTCGCTTAATTTTTAATGAAAACTGATTGAAAAGTGTATTTATAAGTACAAAATTTTGCATTTCGTAGTTCATTTAAAGTTCTGTAAGGGCGTTCTCTAATTGTTGGATGTAATAAGTAAATTTTTACTTAATATTAAATTTAACCTACGGCAAGATCTCCCAGTCCGGCATTCAGTTGTTTTACATAGGGAGCATATGCTTGGGCATGAATTTAAAACTTACGGGAAAATTCGGTAAACTCTTGAGTTTAAATATCGTAGCAAAGCTATACCTAAAACTATACAATTGTTGACTTTTTATTGAATTAAAATGTCGTACCGCAAATTTTTATGTTCCAAAAACAACCCAAAGTGATTGATCGATAATTGAACAATAAAAGCTTTCTAACAGAACAGATTAAGCTACACATAATAATAATTATGGTCCCCGCCAATTAAACAATAAAAATAAATCATTTAAATCGACTACAAAATTCCCCGATAAGTTCTCAACTACATAGCTATAAAAGTCTCGGAAATGTATGAATGAACTGCATTTGCTTATCTTAAAAAGTAGCAGAACTGTGAAATGTTAAATTGTTTTTCGTCATAATAATTTTGGGGACATTTTTATAAATTATGTGGCTTATTGTGTTTACTTTTTTGATGAGTTTTATTGGCAAGTGATGTTTTATTTCTACTTGATTATCTGTATGTTTACATCTCAATGTGATACTGATACTTAGGAATTATAAGTTCATATACTTATATTCGACAATTATTTGTGAAAGAACTTTTAAAAACAAGCAGTTCTGCATCAAAGCGTTATCAAATTGACTGCAACATGATTTTATTTCTGGAGTATTTCGTTAGTTTTGTCGACGCAACGGTCGAATATAGATATTAAGTGATTCAGTCTTATGCAAATAAACGACCGATAAAAAAAAATCCCAATTGAATTTGTTGTTGTGGTTTAACAGTGTGATTTTTTTTTAAACAACATTTTTTGGAGCATTGTCATATTAAAATTGTAAAGCACATTTCGAAGTTTCATTTAAAATCCTCTTCGCTCTTAAGCGGAAACTCTTTGTAGGGATTTTTGATATTCCTTGTAGAATGATGAAGTTGCTTCGCTTCTTTTTGATTTTGATAGTTGTTAATTTCAAAGTTCATAAAATATTGAGGACCTTTTTGGGGTTTTTGTTGCTGTGGCTTTTTGTCAGGCTTGGAATACGCTAAACGCATAATGACATTGTCGCCCAATTGGATTTTAAATGCATTTTTCTTATGATTGTTTTTTACAAAGTCCTCAAAGTTTTCCTGTTCCGAAATGCAAAAATTACTTAAAATATTTCTTTCAGTGTTTGTGGCACTTACAAACTTTTTATCCATTTTAATCCATAATGATTTCTGACCTCTTGCATTAACTGTTAAGTCTAGCGGTAACGTTAATAGAACAACATTCAGTACTACAATTCCAAACATTATGTGGCAACTAAAAAAAAAAGGAATTCAAGTGTTGACATGATTTAAACATAAATTTGTTGCAGTTAATTTCAATTGGTTTTACTTGACTAACAAATTATTTTTAATTTAATGGTTTGTTATTTGTTTTCAAACGCTTTTTACTTTACTTTAATTTAGAAGTTTTTTTTACAGAGTTTTATTTTGTTTCATCATCCTGATCCCGATTTTTTGGGTTAAATTCAAAATATATGGAGTAGGACTTGCCCTGAGCCGATTCTAAAGTATTCGGCTTGTTGTTTTCGGTAATTTTGCTGATATGCTTACCAAATGCGCTCTAAAATAATAAAAATTGAGCTGAACAAGGCACTAAATGATATCAATTGAGTTCTTACCCATTCATTTCCTATATTTTTACTCTCCTCAGGTTTAATGGGTTTTCCCTCGTTTTCCATGGCGTTAGCCATGTTGTGCATAGTCTGCTCTAAGCCTTGCATGTCATTTGATTGAATAGCCGTTGGATTGATTACAATAAGAAATATTACTAGTAAAAATGTTGAAGCTAACATTTTGTCAGCTGGACTATTCGGCTCTTTCTGAATTGTGTATTTTTTCAAAGACAACTTTTATGGCACATTTGCAACGCTTACGACAATTTGAAGCGCACAAAAAAAAAAAAACGAAGCAAATGTGTCAAACGATTTGGGGGGCAAAGTCAAAGGCATTGTGGTATAACCCCCTCTGTGTTGGGTTATGGATCGTTTAAGTTGCAATCGTTGAGCATTTATTGTGATTTTTATGCAGCTTGCCAGCGTTTTAATAGATTTTTGCATAAAACGCTTCCCAGGGTTACTCTTACCGTTACTCACTTTTGGCCTAATGTAAACAAGTTATAAAACGCTCGTAAATCCAGCAGATGAAAAAAAAAGAACAGCAAAACTATGTCGCCATAAAAATGCTATAAAATATGCTACCGTCTGAAAAAAACTCAATGAAAGTAAAAAGGAAACGCTTTTTTTATGCCGCTTGCGAATTTGCGAAATGCACAAATCGTAAAACAAGAACAAAAAAAAGAAAACATCTACGGGGTGTTTGGCAGTCAGAACTTTTCGACCTCAAAGGGCGCAAAAGGGCGCCCAAAGGTGTAATCGTTTGCATCTCTATCTTCACTCTCCCTTTTGCCTTTTGCTTTTCTGCCCCTCTCATTATCGCAAAAATCAAAATGCGTTTGTCAATGAATTAGAATCGCTCCGATGACGACAACTCGTAAAGCCTTTGGCATTGTTATTGCTTGGTTGTTATTTTTGCTTGGTTTTTTACTATCATCATTTCAGTTTTGGTTAACTAAGTGCTTTCCTATGAGCCCAAGAATATCATGTTATTAAACTTTTTTGATCTTGAGTAAAGTTTACTTTAATGCTGAAGAATATTTTATTTATTATTTAAATGCACATTTAAGTAATTTATTTTATTTAATAAACTAACGTTCTCTGTGTTTTTAAATAAGTTTAAGTAATTTATTCAACTCTCATTATTTTTTAATTAAATAAAATTATTTAAATATTATAACATTGCCAATTTGCGCAACAAATGCTATTTTTGTACTAACTTACGTTGTCTACTACTGTTTTGCGTTTTACTACTATTTGATATAAAGTGCTTCGGCAACACTCGTCGAAGTCATCCCCGAAACTAGACCAGCATTTCGTATAAAATACGTGTTGCTTGCTGTTGCCTTAAAAAGCGCATTTGACACAAGTTGGAACGAGGCAGCGTGGCCGAGCGGTCTAAGGCGCTGGTTTTAGGCACCAGTCCGAAAGGGCGTGGGTTCGAATCCCACCGCTGTCAAGCGGATTTTTTTGAGTCTTTTTTTGTAAAAAGTATCTTTTGGATAATTAATCCTCATCTTACATATACATACATAGTTTATATTGGTTAGAAGTTTTATGCCGCTGCTTGCGATTGATAACGGGCCTTTAAAACTTTAAGAGTAACTTGTCAATAATGAAATACTTTTCGGATTTTCTTATTTACTAAGTAGATTGTACCCTCAATTTTGTTAGTAGCTTTATATACAAAAAAATATGGGGTACTACAATCTACGTAGTAAGTAAGAGAATTAGAAAAGTTTTTCTTATGAATATTTAATCTCAAAAATTTTTCATGGAACAAATTAACAAAGCACTTAAGGCAATTACAAACAATAGCGATAAAGAGTTTATTTTTAGAACATTTGATTTAAAAAAAAGTCGTTTTTGTTCAATGATTGAAAATTGCTCGGCGTCAGACGGCAGCGTGGCCGAGCGGTCTAAGGCGCTGGTTTTAGGCACCAGTCCGAAAGGGCGTGGGTTCGAATCCCACCGCTGTCAGGTGGAATATTTTTTAATTATGACGTTTTATTTAAAAAAAAGCCTACCTATATTTTAAGAAATATACTTATCGTAATTAAGCTAATCATTTGAAACTGCCTTGTGTTTCTTTTTTTTCCCTTATATTCTTCAATAGACCTATGAAAATGACTTTGAACCTTAAAAGATGACGTTTCGGTACATTTCCAACTCAATAATCACTTTTAAACCTTAAGAAAACAGCAGTAAAAATTGTAGCTGCAGCTTTTATGATTTATTCGATTTATAATTGTGCAATAAAATCTCACATATTTTCAAGCTCCTTCTTTTAAAGTTAATGATATAAGATGTAGGCTTGCTTACCCGCGGTCAAAGGCGCTGACTTTAAGCACGAGTCCGTATGGGCGTGGGGCTCGAATTCCGCCGCTGTCAAATGAGGACTTTATTTGGGTTTGGTGATTTCTCGCTAGCTTCTCTTTAGCGTTACAGAATATTTCGCGCTTAATTAGACCATCCCCACGCCCATGTTCCGGGACAGACGTTTATCTGGCGTTGACATTTTCCGCGTGCGCTGACTTAACTTTAACCCTTTCTGTGGTAACATGTTGATCTTGTTGGTGGTAACCCGCCGTGTTCTGTCCAATTTAAAAACGAAATGAAAGGGAAATGACAGGAAATTAAAGATGTTTGCGGTTACAACACTATCAACTGCTATAAAACTGTCCTCGCTGCGGGGCCCACTTTGAAATGCATTTAGCAAAGCGAATGAAATGAAATATCATAACTTTTATATCTTTCGTTTGCTAATTGGAAACATGAGAAACGTGGACTATTCACAAATCATACTGTGATTATCGTTTAAACAAATTAAGAGTGCTTTTTGCGATTTACTTTTTAGGTCCTCAAAATTTCTTATTGCCTCTTAAATTGCTTTCGCCAAACTCTTTGCCACTTGCCAGAATTTTCTAAGTTTTCGAAGTTTTTAATTGCTGCGGAAAAATGTTTCAATATTATATATATTTTAACTTTATCGATTTTAATTTATGCAAAACAGAGATTAAAATTTATTCAAAGATTCGGGAAACTAAATTTCTATTGGGATTCACATAGAATGTGGAAAATAATTGCAGCGTGCTCATCTTTTTTTCTAATATTCATTTATGCATTTTAATTAGAGATGGGTAAATTATTTGCACTTCCTTAATATAAACATACGTTAAATCAAATATGAGTAAATCAAATGCATGTAATTATTTGCATTTATTTATATTTATAGAAAAGTACTCGGGTTATGCAATTCTTTTCTGCCTGCAATTGGTTTAATGTTGACTCAGCACAGATATAAGTTATTGATTTTTTTTTACTCTCAGAGCGCCAATTTAATAAGCATTAGGAACTTGTTACCGGCTCGATATTCGTTGGTAGAACAGTTCCGTCTAACTCAGACAGTGTGTGGGTAGTAAATGTGGATGATTCCCATTAATAAATTATTAGATCGATTGAAATCCTGACCCTGTGGACTACTTTCAAACTAATTCTTATGACAAATGACTTAAAATTCAATTGCTACTCAAATGACGTTGACGCCGTTGATTAAACCGCTGATTAAGCAATGAGCGATGTTTGAATGCTTGTTATCTCCGGTTCTCTTAACTTGTGCTCGGCTTGTTCTTGTTTTTAACTCTCAGTTAACCCGATCGCCACTGCTGCTGTGGCTATAAAAGCTCAGCGTTAACATGAACCTGCTCACAGTTTCATATCGAGCGTTAAGTGTGTCTAGTCTTAAACGAATTGTAAATAACTAAATCAACGAATATTAATATTGAATAAAGTGTGCTAAACGAGAGCTATGAAATTGTTTGTGCTTTTGCTATTGTGTATTTTGGGTGTGGATTATACAAATGCTCAATGTAAGTGATAAAATCAACAAATTAATTCACCACAAAGTTCCAGGGATTTATAAGATTCTAATTAAAAAGTGCTCAACTTACTAACCAAAAAAAAAAATCCCAATTTAGAATGGCTCATCTTCCATTTGAACTTTGGGAAATATAACAAATCGCTTAATAATTAAGCTAAGCGGTCTGAATCAGCCACAAGTTAAGCGTGCCACAAGTTAAGCTCAATTGGGATATTACCACTGCATTTAAGTTTACTAACTAATTGCACAATTTCGTGTTTATATTTGGTTATTTTCCAAAGCGACTCTAAATGCTTGCTCATAACTCAAACCGCAGTCTGTAATGCATCCGCAAGAATGTCGCCGCGTTTTCTACGCAGCACAGTGGTGATTCCCCTCAACAGCATAACCAGCTTTTTATCACCTGTCTTTACATATGTATCTCTTGACTGTATTGGCTTTTAGATTTGTAACGCATTCACAGCTAGGGAGCTCGTTGTAATGATTAAACCAAGTCTAGTTTTCTGTGTTGTGGACATATTTTACAACAACCAAATCACGAATTTATTGGTAATGTGTTAGATTGCTCCATCATATTTCCATGAATACAAATTTTTCATTTTAAAATAATTGGTCAATTCAAAATCCTCGATTTATGTTATATTTATTTTTAAACCTTTTTTTCTTTTGTAGATGAGCGTTGTATCAATCCAAATCAACGAGCTGGACTCTGTGTGCAGGTCAATGAATGTCAGACGCTGTATTCAGTGCTGCAGCGCGCCAGTTTAACAGGCTTAGAGAAACAGTTTATAAGAGAATCTAGCTGTGGTATGGGCAGCGACAATCGACCTTTTGTCTGTTGCACTAGAGACACGGGCTACTCTCGCAGCCGCCGTGTGACGCCCTCTTTTGCGGACTATGGAAACTTTGGTGGAATAGGCAATGTCTATGATTTAGCCTGGAATCGTGCACCAAATACACCTGAGCCAAGCACTGAGCTGTTTCCCGCCCAGAACTTTAGGCCCTGGAACTTTGGCAATGGCAATAATTTCCAAACACAGCCGCAACCGCAAATACAACCACAGCGAAGACAGTCGCCCCTGCAGCCAGATGGTTCCAAATTGCTGCCACAGCCACCAACATGCGGTGGAGTCACCATCGACAACAAGATCTATGGCGGCGAGGATGCCGATCTCAATGAGTTTCCCTGGACAGTGCTATTGGAATATAGACGCCTGGCAGGCAATGGACTTTCGACCAGTTGTGCTGGCACTTTGATTAATCAGCGTTATATTCTAACGGCAGCACATTGTTTAACTGGACGGATTGTGCGCGAAATTGGGCCACTGTGAGTATGAAACAAAATATTTACAAACAAAACGGGTTTAAACATTCTATAAGTCAGTTAACTCGTCGGCATTATTCGTCATCAACTCAATTTCACGCATTTCTGTGAACCAAGCAACGCTTTCCAGTAACTAATTAAGGCTAAAAGGAGTCCCCCTATCTCTCTTATATTATTAATTCTATTTTCTGTTATTGTTATCGTTGTTATTGTGTCTAAGTTGAGGTATATTAATTAAGTCAGGTTAAACGGCTAAACCAGATTCGAAACGTTGTTGCTAGCGTGTTAGCATGTGATTCACACTATTAGGGTTGGCGGGGGGCAACGAGTTCAAAGTGGAAAACAATTCGTTGCGTTCATAATTTAATGTGCTTTAGTTTTGTTATTTTTTTTTCGTTATTTTTGTTTCTTTTGGTTTGGTTTTGCGTTGGGCACGTTCGCACTTTTAAAATTCAATTAGCTGCTTAATATATCTGATTTCCTGCTAAGTTAATTTTTTTTGTGTTTCTGTTTACTTTTTAGTGCCTCTGTGCGTTTGGGTGAACATGATACGCGCAGTGCTGTCGATTGTCCCAATGGTGGTTTTGCCTGTGCACCACCAAGCCAACGTTTGGGCGTTCAGGAGACGCGTGTTCATGATCTCTACAAGGAGACCTCACCCAATCAGTTGCATGACATTGGCCTCGTTCGCATGGAACGGAATGTGCGCTTCTCAAACAGCATTAAACCCGTTTGTTTGCCTTCGGTGGTGGCGCCGGAAACGAAGCGAGCGGGTCAACAGTTCACAGTAGTTGGCTTTGGACGCACCCTACAAACATCGCGGAGTCCCGTCAAGCAAAAGTTGATTGTTAACTTTGTGGAGCCGGCAAAGTGCAGAAGTAAATTTGCAGAGCGAAAGATTAGCATAATGCCAACACAGATGTGTGCTGGTGGCAAATATGCTCAGGATAGCTGTGATGGTGATTCGGGTGGGCCATTGATGCGTTTCCGCGACAACTCTTGGGTGCTCGAGGGCATTGTATCCTTTGGCTACAAGTGTGGCCTCAAAGATTGGCCCGGTGTCTACACAAATGTAGCTGCCTATGACATTTGGATAAGGCAGAATGTGAGAGGCTAAACAAAAGCATTTCGCTTAGCCATCGACACCAATCTAAGGTTTTAGTCTGAAGCTCGTATTGTGATCTTGCCAACATACTCGTATTTTAATACTTAAACTAACTATATAATACATTTTTTTTTAACATTAATTCATAAGTTAGCTATTTAGGCAATTAATAAATATTTTATTTAGACAAATGAATGAAAAGTGAATGAACTTTTTGTTTTGTTCTTAGATAAAGAAACCTTTGGATTTTTCAGCCAAACGCCAGGCATTGACATTGCCAATCCGTTTTAATTGCCAACCACCGCAAAAACATAAAACCACAAAAAGAAACCGCTTCCGGTAACAATTGGCCAAAATCAGCAGCTGTTCTTTGTCCGGCTGTGTGTCTTGAACGTTGGTCAATGTTTTTGCGGTTGCGCTTCATTATCATAAGAATATTACTAAGGAGTAAGTAAGTTGCAGGTGCATACAAGCAACGAATTAGGAATGGTTAAAGGTTCAACTATCTAAAATAATAAATAAGCGTAATTCGTTTTGAATATTTATAGCACAACTATCTTTTCTTGTCGCAAAGGTGTTGAACATAACATAAAAGTTTGTTGTTAAACTTGTTCTAAATATAAAGATCAGTCCAATTTAAATACAATCAAAATGTACACTTTACTACGAAGAAACGAAGCGAGATATACAGACAGCCCAAGCTCGAAAAAAGTGTGTTAAAGTAAAGAAGACTTCACCTTGTCAAGAAGCATGGAAAACTAAAGCCAAAATTGATATTCTAACAGAAACGTACAGTTTATTATTTACACGTTCAAAGATCGCGAGAGCTTTAAGTTCAGTTTTTAAATGCGCGTCCTAAAAGTAGGCAATGCTTAGCTTAACTGGAACAGCTAATGAAAGTGAAACCAGAAAAATAACAACAATCGAATGCACAGCTGTGAGCCGAGAGCTGATTGCATAACCGGACCCCGGCTACCACCAGTTAGCAAGCGGGCAACAACAACGGCTTGACTTGACCGTTGCTCCCGTTCCGTGAGACGGCGATTGCAGTTTCGGGCTCGTTTTGGTGTCACAAGTTGCGGGGGCGAAGAGAGAGTTCGGAGAGAAATGGTAGACAGACGGGCGGGCAGCTATCGTTGTCGTTTATTTATTTACCTTCTTTGCTCATATTTTGTTTTTGTTTTTGGCACTTTTAAGCTTCGGCTGCTCTTCCGCGGTTTCGGTTTCGGTTGCCGGCCGTCTGAGACCGTTGAGCGCAGCATTCAAATTCAGTTTTTTAATACACGGCTGAGCGTTCACGCGAACGGATTAATATTGTGTGCGATTTGATAGCCGTTCGTCGTAACGATACTTGCTTTTTTTCCGTTTTTGTTTTTGCGATTGCGTATACGCCGCGTTGCGCTCGCTGGCTGTTTACACATTGGCAGCGCCACGTTTTTCTGTCGCAATTACGAGAGCGGCTAATTGCGAGCGATATACACTTGCAGCCGATCGCAGATGTACCGCTGATGTGCCTCTATCGAAACAACGGCGCATCGTGGGCGACGGCCAGCACGGCATTGCTCGCGATTGCCCTCGTCAGCTGTGCTCAGCAGGAGGAGCAACCGGCGGCTCACCAGCGCTGCGATATACCCAACGAAACAAAGCGCGGCATCTGCGTTCAGGTGAGCCAGTGTGCCGCCTATCTGCAGGTGCGCAATGTGACCAATCTGAGCTCGGAGCGCGTTAACTTTCTGAAGAAGGTGCAATGTGAGTTGGATGAGGCAGGTGCGCACAATGGAAGCACAACAGATGAGTCTGTCTATAGGCCACTTGTGTGCTGTCCAGCCAATGGTCAGGATTATCTCTTTCCGGTCATACAGTTCTCCAAGTTTGAGTATCGTCGCTTTTTGGATGTCACATCGCGTTTTAAGCGCAAAAAGTTGAAACGACGCATTCAAACTGTGGAACCCAGCACGGGATTTAACTTACTTAATGAGTGTGGCAAGCAGGTCACAAATCGCATTTATGGTGGTGAAATTGCTGAACTGGATGAATATCCCTGGTTGGCATTATTGGTATATCATTCAAGTAAGTCCGTGATGAACTTAACAAACAATAATACCATGTTTTTTTTTTATATGCATTTGAATGTATTTTGTTTACTATATCTAGATGACTTCGGTTGTAGCGGCGCTCTGATCGATGATCGTCATATTCTAACCGCTGCTCATTGTGTTCAAGGCGAGGGAGTGCGTAAACGAAGAGGATTGTAAGTATATCAACCATTGATTGAATACAAATTCAGTTAACCATCTTTATTCGTTTTAGGAAACATGTGCGTTTGGGCGAGTTTAATGTAAAAACCGAGCCGGATTGCATTGAGGAGCCCAACTATTTGAGTTGTGCGGATGCTGCATTGGATATTGCCTTTGAGCACATTCACGTGCATCCCGAGTACAAGGAGTACTCCAGTCATAAGTACAATGACATTGCCATAATCCGTCTGAAGCATCCAGTTAGCTTCACACATTTCATAATGCCCATTTGTTTGCCCAACAAGAGTGCACAGACGCCTCTGGTTGAGGGACAAATGTTCTCTGTCTCCGGCTGGGGACGCACTGATCTCTGTGAGTTTTGACCGAAACTAACAGTAAACTTAATGTTGACTGCTTTTTATCTTTACAGTCAACAAGTACTTCATTAACACACATAGCCCCATCAAACTAAAGTTGAGAATACCTTACGTGTCTAACGAGAATTGCAGCAAGCTTCTGGATGTATATGGAGTACGTTTGGGTCCCAAGCAGCTGTGTGCAGGAGGGGAGAAGGCCAAAGATACATGTGCCGGCGACAGTGGAGGTCCGCTCATGTACTTTGATCGTAAACATTCGCGTTGGGTGGCCTACGGCATTGTGAGCTACGGATTCACACAATGCGGTTCCGGTCCAGGAGTCTATACGTCCGTCTTGAGCTATATCAGCTGGATTGAGAGCATAACTAAATTATAACTAAAACTAAGCTGCTTATGGAGACTTCATTAGCTGTTTGCTATTTAAAACAGTTGGCGTCTAGCACCTTCAAAGGGGGCTGGACGCAGGTGTGCGCATTGGACTGTTCTGTTTATAAATATTGGTAAATATTTTGCTAATTATCTAACGGCAACTTGTTCACTTTACAAATTGTGTTTGCGAGTGCCTGCGCGTGTGTGTGAGTTAACAAAAGTCTGAAAAACATGTTTATTTTTAAATAAGCTATTAAAAAATATTTACACACACTACCGCGTTTTTAATTAATCAAATGCCTGAAATGCTTTAAGACCTTAACCGGCCTTGGCTCAACTTTATTTGCAACTGGATTGAGATTTGTGACGATGAATCAGAATGTGAAATATTTTGGCAAGTGATAAAATATTAATTTAAAAATAGTTCATAGACCTAACTATTGTTTAGCTGTCGAACTTATGGCATGGCAACAACTTTTAGTTAGTGTTTTGAAAAAAAGTTTGTTAGCAAGTCAGCAAACTAAACTCTAAACATTAATAAATGAAAGTAATAAATGTGATTTCCTTGTCTTTGTTTCCAGCTTAACTTTAAATCATTTTTATGTTTTAAGAATTTGAAGGCAGAAGATCATAATAACAAATAGTTACTATAAAAAGATTTTCTACCAAAAAGTTATTTGTTCTTACTTTTCATGTTACTGGAAACACTCAGATCAAAATGTGCTTCAAAAATTTAGAACAAATAATTAATATATGAAATGGAATAAATATTTGAACATTAAGATTCTTGCAATCTGTCGGAGTGTGAAAAAAATTGTTAACTTGTTTATAAGCAAGCTCATAATCATCAAACAAATGGGAATGGAGAGTAAAACACATGGCATGATAAAACCATAATTCATTCTTTACTCTTATGAATAGAGTACAAAACTTACAACAAAGAAGAGTTATTGTTTTGCTCTCGCACTTAGTGAACATAATGTGCCCTTGAGCTCAACCAGAGGAGCGTCTATATAATAAGCAAAGTATCTTTTCAACATAATGGCCAACAGACAGCTGGACAGAAGATACTCATTTACTCGTCTAGCCAGACAGTCCGTCTGTTAGTCAGCTGTTTCACTTTTTGTTTTTCTGTTGTTAAATAGCTGCAGCTGGTTAAACTTGATATTGCAGTTTTAGTAGTTGTTGTTGTTGCTGCTGTTTTTTGATGTCGTCATTGATTGCCACACTTTGCTTTCACTCGTCTTTCGCATGCTCTAAAGCACTAGCTGCCTCTCTCTTAAGACCTGGCTCAAAGCAGCTGACAGCCAATATCTTGTTGTTGTTTAGGCGATGTTGGCAGTGATGCAATGTTAAGTGGCCGCAATGGTATGGAGACAAGCCAAAAACATCAGGTGTAGACATAGCTCGAACCAAGTTGGCCAAAAATAGCCAGCAGGCAGAGACAGAGCCAAACATTTGTATGCACAGTTAGCCGCTGGGATGCGAACTGTGTCACTGACCAAAATTGGTTCAGCCAACGCTGAATGCTGATGTTGATCACAATGTTATTGTTGTTGTTACGGTTGTTGTTGCTGCTGATAAAGTGTGCGTCAGCGCAGTGAAAGTGAACTTGACTCTTTTCTTGATGTTAATGTTAACGTTAAATGTTAATGTTGTTCATGTTGATGTGTGTGCGATATGTCGCATTAATATTCATGATGATAGTTATCAGACAGCCGAAGAGACAGCGAGGCGCGCTGTTTATAGCATAGCTATTGTTGTTGTTGTTGTTATCGACTCTCTGTTTGTGCAGCTCATTATGAAGCTGTGGCGATTTTTGTTAACCTTGAACTACATCAAGTTTTGCACGTAATCATTATTTGATTGGCAAACATTATTGACATTGAAGAATGTATTTTAAATCCAAATCCAAAAATGAAATAGGCATTAAATTGAAAATCTTTAAAATAATTATTTACTAAACGTTTCTCTCTGCCCATCAACCACAAATGGAAAAAATTTATTCTATACAAAAGCTAATTTGCTCTAAGGGCTGCTGCCACGCCCACTTAAGCTATTATTTAGCCAATTTTCGTGTATTCATGCAACGACAAAAGTTTCTCTAATCAATTTAAAAGTCTAAAAACATCAACCCTCCGTTTTATAATTGAGTTCGTAACGTTTTGTTATCGAGGCTTTTGTGTGTAGAAAAAGTTTTGTTTGCCAAAATTGAAAAATTAGAATGTAGACCATAAAAATTAGCCATATGCCGTCCGAGCTCTACAGGTGCAGAACAAACAGTTGGCAGTAAACTGAATTGAATGCCCTTCATTATTATGTTCATAGTATTTGACTCGTTTTTCTTTTTATATGTTCCTGGCAATTGCTTTTCTATTTATTAGCAGCTGAGCTCGAGCCAAATGCATAACGATAAAAGTTTATCGATTTGTTAATTTCGCGCTGCTCATATCAATAAATGCGACAGACATGTTGACGTGCCATTAAATGTCACAGACAGGACACAAACACACAGGATACAGCTCTCGAATGCTTTGCATGACGACCAACACAACCCAACCCCTCCCCCAAGGGAAAACAGGGGTAAGAGGGTACCCTCAAGCTTGGGCAATTTGTAGAAACTCAATGAAATTAGAATGCGAAAAAAAGGAATATGTGTACAATGTACAAATATGTGTGCGGCAGATCGCTTTCATTAGTTAATGGATTGCCAATCGAATTACGAAGAAAATAAAAACAGAATTAGTGCAAAATGGCAATGGCAAAAAGACGAACATCGCTAAGAAAAGCCAGACTGACAGTCTTATCAGAGTTGAAATGTGTTTTGCGTTTCATAAACTGAAAGCAATGCAAGAGATGGATACTAAACTTAAGAGTGTCGAAGCTATAATACACTTTCAAATCAAGATCTATTATTTTTTGTCAAAAACATTCTTAAACAGAATTAAATATTTTGTTAATGCTTGTAAATTTTCTTGAAAAAAGGCGATAATCTTCAGACTATTTATAACGTTATTTTTTCCTTAATACTTTTTAATATGTCAGCTCACTTTTTTGAAGAGATCATCAGCCTTTTCACAGCGGATATAGGGTATAATTTGTTTATATATACTATAACTTGATAATCTTTTATGCGCTTGTAGAAACTGACAATTCTGAAGTCAACATAAATAATCTCATATCATTCGCTTTGAATAACTTGAGCTAAGTGCAAGGCATCACGGAAAACAATACCATAATCAAATTATATATATATATATATAAAGAGACTATATTGCAATAAGACATAATGTGGCGCTGTTGTTTGCTACTAGCTCCATTATGTGGATATTTCCTGTTTATAAACGGTCAGCAACAGAATACCACAGAGGTGAGTACTTGCAGCTTTTAAAAAATATATAATTTGATTTATTTCCATCTTTACTTATGCAAACAGATTGTTAGCAGTCCTTCAAAGACACTTTTATATCAAGGACCAGCCGCTATTGTATTTGGAAATCCGCGTCCCATCCGTTTTGGCCGACGAGGACTGCGACACAAGTACAGTCAGCATAAAATTGACAAAAGCCGGACGAACAAGCAGCAAAGAATACGCAAATATAACTCAACTAGAAAGACAACTAAAAAGTCTTTAAAGCAAAAGTCAATGTACAGAGTAAAAATAAATTAAACGCTGCGCCTCAAAGTATGCAATGAAAAAATATAACAAACTTAAAGCATATGAAAATCAAACAATATAAGTTAGTTTTTAGATCAAGCAACTATGCGCTAAGATCAAAAATATAATAATAATTATTATTATAATAACACACCCTTAAGCAACCA
This sequence comes from Scaptomyza flava, assembly GCA_030179655.1. Lineage (NCBI taxonomy): Eukaryota > Metazoa > Arthropoda > Insecta > Diptera > Drosophilidae > Scaptomyza > Scaptomyza flava. The sequence goes on from JARNME010000012.1 coordinate 5,156,528, forward strand.
ATTCAAATCTGTGTAGGCTCAACTGTACACAGTTCTTGCACAGTGCCACGTGGCGCTGACACAAAATCAACAAAATCTGTTGTCGAATATGTGTATGTAGTACATAAATATAAACAGCAAAAGACATTAGATTTTTAATCAACAAGGGGCGAAAACCTTCAACGATAATCATCACAATAATCGCGCACGTGATGCCCAAAAATTATGACTTTCATTTTGTGCGAAAATTGTGCGCTGGCAAATTTGCATATTTGCCAAAGTATTTTACTGTTTGTCTGACACTTGAGTTGTTCAATATTTATTAAGAATTAACAACATGCTGTTGAAATGAGTGGCAAAAACATTCGCGGGTGGTGCAAGGATGCGAATCCTGACGTCGACGTCGCTTCCTTCCGTTTATCTCATTTGCGTGCGCCGAGGGAAAGAAAACTGTTCAAATTATAAAATTTTCCTTAACAATTATATAGACTTAACAGTGTGAGAAAGTAGATTTTTCTATGGATATTTTTTTTATTGAATTTAAATTGCTGACGACGTGAACCCAATGAGTCGAAAGTAATGCACTGAACGTTTATATAAAATAGAAGGTAAACTGTCAGAAAATGAACTCACTTTTCTCTCTCTCTCTTGTTTGCTTTTTTGTGGCAGTGGGTCAGTGCTGCAGGGCAAATTTTAATGTCAACAATTCCACACATTGTAAAAAGAATATTTAATTCCAATTTGGTGGCCCACAAAACACAACGAAATTTGCATATGAAAAAAACTAATTATAAACATTTGTAACAGTTTCTGCTATTAATTGAAATTTTGAACTGATGTGCAAACAAAAGGTGGTCCTGATGGGAGGGAAGCTTGTTGGTATGGTGGGCGTAGGGCGTTTGGCAGGGGGTGTAACTAAACAAACAACGACATATGCAAGCATGTGTGCGAGCCGAGGGGTTTGAGGCAATAGCAGCGGGGTGCAAGTTAACTGTACAACAAGATGACAAATTCGTGTCATTTAAGGCAAAGCACAAATAAATAAATAAGCAGGGAAGAGAAAAACTTGAAGCAACCCATATGTAAGAATGTGTGTGTGTGTGTGCGAGTGTGTGTGACACAACACTTGCGCCTTTTGGCAATTTTCCCAAAAACTCGAGTGCCACTTCAATTTGCAGCAGTATTAGTGTTCGTGTGTGAGCTGTATGTGTGTAAAGTTAAGCAACACTTTTTGCACATTAGCAAAGCGACACTTGAGGCATGTGCAATGGCTGTTCAAAAACATTCAAGTGCTGCTGATAATGCGCAAAACTACAGAGGAAGAGAGCACTCGAAACTGTCAGCGAGATACTTGCCACACACCACACACTCACACTTACACTCACACACGGACACACACCTCACTAACTGCCACAAAATCACATTCAGCGAAATTGCCAAAATATTTTCAGAGTCAAATACAATTTGAAAGCAGATAGCAGACAATACTAAAATGCACCGCTCTTCCCGAGGACGAAAAAGGACCTCATGCGGACCTTTGTGTGGCTGTGTGGCAAGCGGCAACAACTATGCAAATAACATTAATTGTTTTGCCAAACAAAAGCGAAAAATCGTCAGAGGAAATTGGAAATGGGAAACTGTTCACATAAAACACAAACCCAAACTGGCTAAAAACATGTAAATTATAAGCCGCTCGTTATGTAACCCTAAATCTATATAGAACAACTATTAATGCCGAACTCCACATGAAGTCGCTTAAAAAATAGGAAAGGCTGCAAGGCGATTCATTTAAATTTGATATGGGATGCTTTAAAAACCGAAATTGTAGCCATACTTTTGTATGAAAGGTACAGTCCCAACAACAACAACGACCATAACAATAATAACAACCCCATAAAACATTTGACGGTCCATTCGCGGGTAGTTAAAAGACAGAAACACCACCACCACCAGCAGCAGCAGCAACAGATCTCAACACGCTCATTTTTTGGGTTATGAGGTGAAAATTCTTTGGAACTCTGCAAGAGCTCTTTAAGATTGAACTGAGTCATTCATATGCTAAGCATATGCCTCAATGAGGAGGCAGTTGCCATTTATTTTTTTTTTAATCGCTTAAAGCCAAATGCCAACCTACTTGATACCGAGTTTTTCCCATTTTTCCCCAATACCTAGCTAGTCCTTTACTTTGACTTGTGCTTTCAGGTTTTTCATTCGTATTTTCTTTTGTGTTACAGACCAGCGATTTGCATATGAATGAGCGTGTAATAAGGCGGCGCAAGGAAATTAAAAGTAAGCAGGAACGTAGCACATGTGAGCACAAAAGGAGTAGCAGGAGTGAAAGGAGCGTATAGAAAGGAGTTCCAGTTGGTTGCTGCTGCCGTTCCATGTAATGAAACATTCCTCGAGTGCAGAATTAATAGCTATGATTTGTCTTTTGTTATATTGGAGTAGGCTTTAAATTGCATTCAATTGTTCAATTGAACGGAAGCGGGAGGAACTCAAGATGTCTAACAAAAAGTAGAAAGAAATACGAAAATACCTCAGGTGCTCTAGACAAACTACTTATGCATGTAGTTGTATTAAACTTACGGCCAGATCCTTCTGATGAGCTGCAATTATCGTCTAGATTACAATCCCTCATATGCACGACTCACAAACGGAAATGACTTTAATCGAAATTACGACGCATTAGTGACAAAATTTCGTACAATTTTCTCGTCTCTTTTCCCTAAGCGTGAGTGAAATTTAATCAACTTGGTTTTTCCGGCCAACTACGCTTCGTTCATACTAGTTGATTTTTTTATTATGCTAAACGCACAAATGAGCTGCCCATTTGATGATGAGAATGAGCATGAGCCGGGGGTTTGACTGACCAGGGGTCGCCGTTGATGCAATGATCGAAAGGGAGTCATGAGTACACGAACTTCATTGATTAACGATTGAACAAAAGCGAAAAGGAACTAGCAGCTAAGTAAAGAAAAAAAAGTTCCCTCGGGAGCAGGACACGCACATCGTCTAAAGAACACGCACACACATGTGAGAACCGGCGCCGGACAATCGATGGCAACATAATCAAAAAATTAAAATCTCTTTATGTTTTTATGCTCGCTGATTGAATGGTTCTATTGTTGTTGTTGTTGTTGTTGTTATTGCTTGGACAGTTTGATGTGCCGTTGATAGACTCAGCGACTGGACAATGTACAGGACGAGCACAAGGACGTGAACTTGGTCGCGGCTGACTGCACTAATCGGCTGGGAGAGACTAACCCTCACGGTCACCAGCAGTCGAGTGTAATGGATACATACAAGCTGGAACATTGTAATATTATCCTTCGCTCACATGGAAATTGGGAAACGCGTCGATTAACTGGGAGTTTTCCGATCCAATGGGAGAAAACCGCGAGACACGTTTCTTGTTCGTTTTCTAGGGCTTCTTCTTTATCCACACTCACACACACACGTTTAATTAAGTCACGTTGTGGCTTTAATCTTTAATCAAGTTATTAGCAACGTTTTCACTTTCTCTATTTTCTTTTGGTTGCTTTGATTTGGCTTTTAGCGCTAATTGCTAGCCTAGTTAGTTTTCCCATCTCTCACACACTAAGTTTTGTCAGCCAGAAGTTTCGAGTGGCTTTTGAAGTGTGACAATTGTTCGAGTTTCCACTTTCATTCCATTGTGCTCCAGGTGCGAACTCAAATTGTGCGAATTGCGAGTGTTTGCTAGGAAATACTGAAGACTCATGCATTTAATGACAGTAGCACAATGACAGCTGCTGTCCTTGCGACTCCCATGGCTTCGTCTTCGCACAAGAGTAGCACTTGAGCAAAAGCAAAATCCAATAAGCCGCCTTGAGGCAGAAACAATGACGCCTCGATGATGACTAAGCGATGTGTCTCTCTCACTGTAGGACCAACCCTTAAAAGGGACATGAGCAAGTCCTTAATACATCGTTGCCTTTGCTGTCCATTTTTATTGCAATTTGCCAACGTTTTGGTCGAAAGTGAAAGCGCAACTTGGATATTTGATTACGAAATGTTAAGCAATCTAAGCCAAGCAAAGACACGCCCATAAGGGGGGCAAAAGGAGGCGGTCACCCCGCTCATTATGAGCGACAAGTGAAAGTTGTTGTTGCCGGAGGGGGGAAAGTACTCACGAGAGTCAATAATGATAAACATAAAGCTAACAGATTGCGGGGGGTTGACCGAAACTTGCTGACGTCTGATATGCTCAGTGCATTAATTGCCAAAATTAAATTTATTTCGTTCATTAATACATAGGATATACGCCAACAACCATGCAAAATGTCAAGTAATCAAGTACATCCTGCGCACACGCGACTACCAAATGGCTGCCTCGTATCCTGCGGCTGGCAGTTGTTTCATTTGAATGACAGTCGTCGACACATGACATTTCCAACATGTCATGTTGCTTATTAAACGCATAAATATTGCCCAGTATGGTCTCTCTGTTCATATTGTTAGTCAAGACGGAGGAGTGGGAAATGGACCGGGCCTTGGTCCTTGGACCAGCAGGTAAACGCTCATAAAATTCCAATCAATTTGCAACAAAGAGCCAACAGTCACATAATGATGCAGAGTTTAGTTGTGGGCTATGGTTAAACAGAATCAAACTGGAGCAGACCAAACCTAATCGTTATCCTTTAGTAAGGACACAATTTAAGCTGGACAATGGGCGCAAATCAACGTTTGACTCTCATAACAATCAGAGCTAGTTCTTCAACGGCTTCTTGCAACGGCCGCTGGCAAAGTATTCTTCTTCATATATATATTTTTTTTAGCAAAAATTGTTCCTTTCTTTGCTGTCGTTAATCAATTAACTTAACGCCCATAAATGGTGGGGTGACCGGTTACGCCCACTGACATACATGGCAACGGATGCTTGTCACAACTGCTGTTGATTCATGTGGCCCCTTTATCCGTATTTGCTTGACCACTTCAATATGCCAAACAAATCAAACACACCCGCACACCAGCTAGTCCTTGTTGACTGCCCTTCCCTTTGAACAAGTCTTTGACAGTCCGAGCAAATATTGAAAAGTGAAAAGTTTATATGCTGCCAATATGTGACTACTGCTGTGGTTGCACCACTGATTTATGCCACATATTTTGATAATTTATTGTTGGCTGTGACAACAGGGAAGAGTATATGGCAAGATTGCTGTACTGTAAAATACCCCGTGGATAGTTCGGCAGTTCTGTTAAATATTGAAGTCAAAATGGTACAACGTTATTTTATGAAGAATGAAGATTTAAAATATTTCTTAGCCACAGTTTGTAGGTTGTATTCCTTTCTTATAAACTGAACATATTTCTTCTAAGCATAACCTAATACCATTCTTTTGAAGCATATGAATAGGGTATAAAAAGCAAATCGTTGTTGGTTCAGTAAAAATGTTCAAGTGGTTTGCTGGTTATGTTTTTGATAGATTTTTCTATATGTTTTCTTTCTTGCTTAAATTGCATTGATTGAAAGTTGTAATTTGTTGAAACCTTTGGAGTGTCGTCATCGTTGTCCTCGTTGCTTGTTTGATTTGTGCTTCATCAATTAGAGCAAGAATTCTACTGACTTCCAATATTTACTTTGAAACGACTCCAAAAACATTATTGGCTCATGTGATGCATGAGTATCATCTTATTTATTCGAATCGATTGCCTCAATACGCTGATTAATCTGCGTCCAAGGAATTAACTATACTTCAACGACTGCTCATCTTGAGCTAAGTTTCTATTGCCCCGGGGAATTTGCCCAAGTGAAAGCCGTTTTGTGGTCACATGAGCCGGTCGCTTGCTGCTGGCTTTCTACTATTTGCTTGTACTTTGCGGTTAGACCCAGTTACAGTTTCGCACTCATGTGTGTAATCCCTTCGCTGACCCGAAGCTGCCCCGAGGCTGACCAAAAGTACAGGAAAAAGGATGACGCTCTCTTCTTGACATTATGTAACCCAATTCGGTCCACGATTATTACAGTTGTACACCCTTCTGCCATTTTTGGTTGCCTTGGCGGCGACAGAAACGGATTGAATTTGAACTTGACTGATGGCAACAGTTGGCATGATTGACTGGTCTGGTGTGGTCTCTTCGCGAACTCGACCAACTGGCCCTCAAAAATGAATCATTGTCCTGGCAACGCAACATTGCGCCAAATTAGGCAAATAATTCAAAGTAATTAGACGCGTTTGATTTGACTTGACTGGGTTCTGGTGAGCATTTGTTACGGCAGCTTAAAATTCCAATCGCGCACTTACCCCAATCCCAAGTCGAACGAACCCTAACCCTAACTGTCAGACCCTGTGCCAAGAAATGGTCACACAAAGTGCCCATTTGAGCGGCCATTTCCATAATGGCAACAGTAGGGTGCGCACTTGACACTTCATAATAATGAAATTATGACTGCTTATGACCATAAAAATGAAAAGAAAAATAAAATATCAAATTGCGAAAACCCTTTTTATTTTCATTTTCTGTTATTTTTACGGTTAAAATCCCAGCGAGCAATTGTTACAACTATGTCTGCTAAAATAACATGCACGCAGCTGCTTGAAGACTTTTAGCCACTTTCTTTGTTGGCTGCTGAGGGTCATACGTTGGCCATTAGTCTGGAGACGGACAACATGAAATCCATTTCCGATATTGGGTGATAAAATTTTATGCATGTAATTTGCAGCGATTTGTTGCCTCGTCTACATTTAGCTGCTGGTAGTGCTTCAGCAAAAAAAAAAGGGGTTCGTCGTCTGACGCCGTATCTGCAAGTGTCATTGCAAAATTGTTATTGACAACATGACGGGGGAGTCGTTAATACATATAAATACTCATCTACTCACATGGTTGGCTTAAATTATTTAAAAGCATTTGCTTAACGACACTAAAACGGGTTGAAAGTGGTCATTGACTGGTTAAATCAAAGTGATGTTGCTTTAACAAAATCTGTATAAATATGCAAAATAACAAAGTTTCTCGTTATACGAAATATTTGCGTATCGCAAGAGAGGTTTTCATAGGGGAATCGTAAGTGTCCCACAATGAATATAAATGCCTTAGACGACATGTTTAATTTGATGTCTGTTAAGTTTTCTGCATTGTTTTCTTATCTTAATAACTTTTAATAAATGAGAAAATAGTATCCTATATATCACAGCAATAAAGAAAATACTGTTCTTTATCTTTAATAGTAATTTCAAATCTATTCAAGTACATTTACATATATCCAAGCACACTTTGTATCTTTCGCGCATCAATTTGAATACTTTGTCACATACTTGTAAGTAGAGTTTCGTGACAACGCCCAATTGTATGGGATGTATGATAAATGACGTCACCTTTAGTTTACGATCGACTATTTTGTGGGTGAAATTAGCATAGAATGTGCATAAAATCATAAACAGACCACATAAATAAGCACATTAAAAAATCACAGCAGCCACATTAAAATAGTGAAAATGTGCAAATTAGGCGCGCCCGTTGCGAGAATGCGCGTTTTATGGCCATGCTCGATTTTTAGAGTGGAAATTGTGCCAAGATAAGTGCCACACCCCCACATTTGCACATAGCTCAGTCCTTGCGCATGTGGCTGTGTTCTGATTTATGGGCGCATATTTGTGATAAATGTGTTGGATTTTAAGGATTTTGCACAAATTACAATTTCAACAGACAGAGAGTGACTCTCTTAGTGTATCCTGTCTATCCTGGCGCATATGCGCATAATTTTTGCCGACAACAGCGAAGAAAAAATAGAATCGAAAGTAAAAATTTGGTAATTTGATTTATTGGGCGACTTAACGTACAGAACGTGCCCAAGGTTTTTTTTTGTTTTCGCAAATGTTTTCGCAAAACTCTGAAATTGATTTACTTTGATTTTGCATTTTAAATTGAGGGTTGCTCTGACTGGTATTAGCCGGCGTTACCTATGAGCCTATGAGCGAGGGTTGCGTGCATATCGATATCGATGTCAATTGGTGTCGTCTTTTGGCGCTTTTGTTTCGCTGTCGCTACCAATTTATTTTCGATATACTCGAATTCGGGGCACTAAGCAGCCATAATTCCCATTGCATTATGTGCGGCCTGAAATGACAAACACTCGACCCAAACCAAAAACAGGCGACACACACGCGGCCTGCACGCAATTTTAAATGGATTTATTGATACGCTTCGTTGCCACAATAACATGGGCTGGGTAACATGTTTGCAAACATTGGCAGCAACAAATGCCCAGCTATATTTCAATTGTCACCGAATGAACCCATCAACCCAAAAGTGCCTGCCACAGGAGCAGTCCTGTCCTGACTCCTGGACGCTTCTGTCTGTGTGCGCTCCGCTGCATGGGAAACGGGTCTTTTTAAGCGGCGCTGAGTTTATTATGCGCATCATTTGCGAATTTTGATTTTTAATGATTTCAGTTTCTGTCCAAATTGAATTTTGATTAGTTGGCAACATTTTCGGGCACGCGTTTCGATTTTTCCCAGGATAAGCGGTTGGTCCTCTATCATTTTGATTGATTTCAATTATTTGTCAACGATCTGTCCGGACTACGGCAAAAAGTTGTGGCTGCATCTGCTCATTGTTCTTAACGGAATTTCAAATCAAGGTTTTATGTAAATTTTTCCAAAAATTTGTTGTTTGGTAATTTTACTAAGACTTTATTTTGGGTTCAATTAAAATGTCATTAGTAATGCTTGCAAGTTTTTTTGTGTTATAAAATCAACCAGAAAGAATTTATAATCAATTTTTTTATCTTGTTGCCTGTGTTACATAATAAATTGTTTAGCAGATTACTGTTGAGTCCTTTGTTTTTATGTCCTACTTGAAGGAACAGGTCCATTAAAGGCTTACAAATGCAAAGTGTAGTTCAGGCAATAAGTTTGTAGTAGAAGTGGTATGTCTTAAGTTCAGAAAAATCTAATTTAATGGGCACTATGAATATCTTTTGATAAGACTTGTTTTCTTTTAAGAACATGTAGAATGAAGCCATCCCTCTTTTAATATTCATAACTCATAAATGACCAACCACACACAAAATTTAATGGACCTCAACCACTCGCAAACTACAACAACAATAATTTCGGTCTCAAGTGCCAGCAGGAAAGTCACACACACACACACACCAATAAAAGAATACCCAAATGTGAACAACAATAATAAATAATTAATAATATTTCATATAAATAATTGTTTCCCGTTCTCTTGCGTAGACCCAAAAATTGGGTTGTGCGACGAAAAATATGTTAACTAATCACCGAAGGAAAGGATTTTTATGGGTTTTCATTTCCGCATATAATCGACTTATGCCACAAGCTAAGAAAAACTCAAAAGCAGTCAACGGGAAAAACCAAAAGCGGAAATGTGGAACGTTAAGCGCTAAGGCAAACGATTTCACATCGCGGTGATATATGTCAGTCGGCAAAATGTTGCGAAAAATGCCGTAGAAAAATGTCATTTCCTTTATGAAACTCGGATATGAGTCAAATAGCTGAAAGTGGGTGTGGTCGATGCTAGTCTCAATAAACATAAACAGTTCACATATGAATTGAGTGTTGTGCAGAAAACTTTTGTGACACTAACAAATCAACTTGCGAGGCTATGCAATAAAAACAACAGGGGTTGCGGCGGAGGCGGAGGCCGAGGCGATGGAAAACCATATACTACTACAATATTTATGGTTATTGAGCAGTTCTGACTGATAGCAGCAGCAATTACAGCAGCTTAATGACTTGTAATATTCGCCTGGAAAGTCGCCCAAGTGGCGAGCGTCTTACGTATCAACTGTTGCCAAGGCCTACAAAGGCGGCCAAGGCAACGGGTGTCACTCACAGTTCCCGTGGCCGTATTTGAATATCCGTTCAATGGCTATGGCTCCTGTAATTAGATGCCAGGCGCAACGCATGCCAAATCCAAGATAATAACACCGCGGTGGTCTTCGTCTTTTGAGTGGCACTCGTCAGTGGCCTGTGAAAAAAAATGAGAATAAAACGCGGCAGGACACTGGCGCAAAAACACTTTATCAATTGACACACACACACATACTAACACACACATACCATGACAACAATGCCACTCACAATCCAGGCACAGCTAATTGTAAATTCAAACAGTTTTTTATTATTGTATTGAAATTTGACTAACGCGCGTCCAGAGAAATTTATTGCGTTTCCTTGATAATGACATAATATTTTACGCTTCGACAAAAACAGAAAGTAAAGTGGGGCGAAAACTGAAGAGCTTCACTTGAGAGCATCGACAGTTTTTTTTTTTTTATTTAAATTTAAAATTCTCTCTCTGTGTGTGTTTGTTACACATTTCCATTAATTTTAAGTGGTGCGCACAGTTTCCGCTATGAAATCGGAATTGGAATTGAAACTTGGTTTTGCGTTTAGGGATGTGGGGTGAATTGGACATACCCTTGGGCCCGGTTGTTCTCTTCTGCTATTGTTTGGCAGCTGTATCTGTATCGTTTGCGTTATGCTACTATTGTTATTGACTTTTGCGCGGCGCTCAATCATAATCATAATCAATTGTTCGCCGCCGCCTACCTGCTTTCCATTCTTATCAGTTTGGACAGCATGTCATTTGCATAATGTAAACATTTCTGCAAACACTCACTGCCAAGTTACAGATAGCTAAAGCGCTTTAGTAAAATCAAAAGATTTAGCTCAAACAAATTGGCAACATATTTGCGCTGTTTTTTTTCAAGTGGGCCACGTGAGCTGAAAGCTAGATCTTCAAAGGTAAGGCCAATGGGCAAACAATTGGCAAGGAAGCAAACAAAAATAAATAAAAGGGAGTGAAGAGCACAAAAATTGTGACCTTAATTTGCAAAAGTAAATAAAAGTGCAGAAAAGAAGAAAGCGTAAAGCTTCACGCAAAAAGGATTTTAAATCTAATTTTGAAATTTGAAAGAAAAACCGCCAAAGCGAACAAACATTGGCTTTTCGGTGAGCTTGGAGTTGGGGTTTTGAGGGAGAACGTAAAACCCTTTTTGAAAAATTTACATGCCTGTAACGCACACACATGCATATTATTTGCAAATTAGCTGGCTTGGGAAGGAGAAAGCGAAAAATGTAACCAATAAACCGTGAAGCACACACGCAGGCGGCCGCCAAACACCAGTCGACAGACAGCAGGATCCAGACACACAATCAATGGGCTCAATCCGAAGCCGGGGTCCATGAGTTTTTGTTGTCATTTTGTCAAACGCATTTGGGAATCATTGCCTGAAGGGGGAAGGAAGCGTCGCCTGTTGTTTGCTTTAAAGTTTGCAATTTTTTTTTTTGCATCCTCTGTTGGTTGCGGGGCAACCGCTGCTCGACATTTCATTAAAGGGTTGGAGTTGGAGATGTTATATTTGCTTTGCAAAAGTCGTGAAGTTTGCCCAGGCATCAGCATCATCATCATCAGCATCCTGATCCTGGTGGCCAGCACATTAGACCTGTTTGTCATGTGGAACATGATTTGAGGCATTTCTGCTTCAATTGCTTTGAATAGGTGGCTGCAAAAATAGATATGATGAAAGAAAAGCGTACGCCATTTGCATGCTCTCTTTTCCAATCCCATATGAATCTGATGAAAACATTAAAGGATGCTTACAATCTGCATGTTTGAAGGTTATGTTGAGGTGTGCTTTTGCACGCAACTGTACGCATTGTTTGATATAAACGATGATGAAGTAAAATATGAAGATTAAGAAAAAATAACAATCTGAGTTCGATCACACGGGAGATATGTAAACATCTAGAAACTAATTATTTTTTATGTGTAGTTGCAAGTACTCTATTTGTATTACCCCCGAGGCTACAAATAAACATCAATAAATTTGTTGCTGTCAAAAAGAAACCGATTTTAAGAAGCGATAAGATCTTTCGACTTCGATAACTTCGTCAAAACTGAACCGATTTTCAAAAGCAATATCTTAAAAGTCATTGTTTGGCCTCTAGAATAAAACTGCATTTAAATAATTGCATTTAAATGAAATTCGAATTTTGGTCATTTTGCATGTGAAAGTTTTATGCCAAAAAATCTACACTATCATTTGGCAAATCTTTCGACTGCCATAACTTCGGCAAATCTGACCCGATTTTCAAAAGCTATACCTTAAAAGTCATGGTTTGGCCCCTAAAATAAAACTGCATTTACATAATTTCATTTAAATGAAGTTCGATTTTTGGTCATTTTGCATGTGAAAGTTTTATGCCAAAAAATCGACATCATCATATGGCAAATCTTTCGACTGCCATAACTTCGGCAAATCTGACCCGATTTTCAAAAGCTATACCTTAAAAGTCATGGTTTGGCCCCTAAATAAAACTGCATTTACAAATTTCATTTAAATGAAGTTCGATTTTTGGTCATTTTGCATGTGAAAGTTTTATGCCAAAAAATCTACACTATCATTTGGCAAATCTTTCGACTGCCATAACTTCGGCAAATCTGACCCGATTTTCAAAAGCAATGTCTTAAAAGTCATGGTTTGGCCCCTAAATAAAACTGCATTTACATAATTCATTTAAATGAAGTTCGATTTTTGGTCATTTTGCATGTGAAAGTTTTACGCCAAAAAATCGACATCATCATTTGGCAAATCTTTCGACTGCCATAACTTCGGCAAATCTGACCCGATTTTCAAAAGCAATGTCTTAAAACTCATGGTTTGGCCCCTACAATAAAACTGCATTTATCTAATTTCATTTAAATGGAATTCGATTTTTGGTCATTTTGCATGTGAAAGTTTTATGCCAAAAAATCGACATCATCATTTGGCAAATCTTTCGACTGCCATAACTTCGGCAAATCTGACCCGATTTTCAAAAGCTATACCTTAAAAGTCATGGTTTGGCCCCTACAATAAAACTGCATTTACATCATTTCATTTAAATGAAGTTCGATTTTTGGTCATTTTGCATGTGAAAGTTTTATGCCAAAAAATCGACATCATCATTTGGCAAATCTTTCGACTGCCATAACTTCGGCAAATCTGACCCGATTTTCAAAAGCAATGTCTTAAAAGTCATGGTTTGGCCCCTAAATAAAACTGCATTTATATAATTTCATTTAAATGAAGTTCGATTTTTGGTCATTTTGCATGTGAAAGTTTTTAGCCAAAAAATCGACATCATCATTTGGCAAATCTTTCGACTGCCATAACTTCGGCAAATCTGACCCGATTTTCAAAAGCTATACCTTAAAAGTCATGGTTTGGCCCCTAAAATAAAACTGCATTTACATAATTTCATTTAAATGAAGTTCGATTTTTGGTCATTTTGCATGTGAAAGTTTTATGCCAAAAAATCGACATCATCATTTGGCAAATCTTTCGACTGCCATAACTTCGGCAAATCTGACCCGATTTTCAAAAGCAATGTCTTAAAACTCATGGTTTGGCCCCTAAAATAAAACTGCATTTACATAATTTCATTTAAATGAAGTTCGATTTTTGGTCATTTTGCATGTGAAAGTTTTATGCCAAAAAATCGACATCATCATTTGGCAAATCTTTCGACTGCCATAACTTCGGCAAATCTGACCCGATTTTCAAAAGCAATGTCTTAAAACTCATGGTTTGGCCCCTTAAATAAAACTGCATTTACATAATTTCATTTAAATGAAGTTCGATTTTTGGTCATTTTGCATGTGAAAGTTTTATGCCAAAAAATCGACATCATCATTTGGCAAATCTTTCGACTGCCATAACTTCGGCAAATCTGACCCGATTTTCAAAAGCTATACCTTAAAAGTCATGGTTTGGCCCCTAAAATAAAACTGCATTTACATAATTTCATTTAAATGAAGTTCGATTTTTGGTCATTTTGCATGTGAAAGTTTTATGCCAAAAAATCGACATCATCATTTGGCAAATCTTTCGACTGCCATAACTTCGGCAAATCTGACCCGATTTTCAAAAGCAATGTCTTAAAACTCATGGTTTGGCCCCTAAATAAAACTGCATTTACATAATTTCATTTAAATGAAGTTCGATTTTTGGTCATTTTGCATGTGAAAGTTTTATGCCAAAAAATCGACATCATCATTTGGCAAATCTTTCGACTGCCATAACTTCGGCAAATCTGACCCGATTTTCAAAAGCTATACCTTAAAAGTCATGGTTTGGCCCCTAAAATAAAACTGCATTTACATAATTTCATTTAAATGAAGTTCGATTTTGGTCATTTTGCATGTGAAAGTTTTATGCCAAAAAATCGACATCATCATTTGGCAAATCTTTCGACTGCCATAACTTCGGCAAATCTGACCCGATTTTCAAAAGCAATGTCTTAAAAGTCATGGTTTGGCCCCTACAATAAAACTGCATTTATCTAATTTCATTTAAATGAAGTTCGATTTTTGGTCATTTTGCATGTGAAAGTTTTATGCCAAAAAATCGACATCATCATTTGGCAAATCTTTCGACTGCCATAACTTCGGCAAATCTGACCCGATTTTCAAAAGCTATACCTTAAAAGTCATGGTTTGGCCCCTAAAATAAAACTGCATTTACATAATTTCATTTAAATGAAGTTCGATTTTTGGTCATTTTGCATGTGAAAGTTTTATGCCAAAAAATCGACATCATCATTTGGCAAATCTTTCGACTGCCATAACTTCGGCAAATCTGACCCGATTTTCAAAAGCAATGTCTTAAAAGTCATGGTTTGGCCCCTACAATAAAACTGCATTTACATAATTTCATTTAAATGAAGTTCGATTTTTGGTCATTTTGCATGTGAAAGTTTTATGCCAAAAAATCGACATCATCATTTGGCAAATCTTTCGACTGCCATAACTTCGGCAAATCTGACCCGATTTTCAAAAGCTATACCTTAAAAGTCATGGTTTGGCCCCTAAAATAAAACTGCATTTACATAATTTCATTTAAATGAAGTTCGATTTTTGGTCATTTTGCATGTGAAAGTTTTATGCCAAAAAATCGACATCATCATTTGGCAAATCTTTCGACTGCCATAACTTCGGCAAATCTGACCCGATTTTCAAAAGCTATACCTTAAAAGTCATGGTTTGGCCCCTAAATAAAACTGCATTTACATAATTTCATTTAAATGAAGTTCGATTTTTGGTCATTTTGCATGTGAAAGTTTTATGCCAAAAAATCGACATCATCATTTGGCAAATCTTTCGACTGCCATAACTTCGGCAAATCTGACCCGATTTTCAAAAGCTATACCTTAAAAGTCATGGTTTGGCCCCTAAAATAAAACTGCATTTACATAATTTCATTTAAATGAAGTTCGATTTTTGGTCATTTTGCATGTGAAAGTTTTATGCCAAAAAATCGACATCATCATTTGGCAAATCTTTCGACTGCCATAACTTCGGCAAATCTGACCCGATTTTCAAAAGCTATACCTTAAAAGTCATGGTTTGGCCCCTAAAATAAAACTGCATTTACATAATTTCATTTAAATGAAGTTCGATTTTTGGTCATTTTGCATGTGAAAGTTTTATGCCAAAAAATCGACATCATCATTTGGCAAATCTTTCGACTGCCATAACTTCGGCAAATCTGACCCGATTTTCAAAAGCTATACCTTAAAAGTCATGGTTTGGCCCCTAAAATAAAACTGCATTTACATAATTTCATTTAAATGAAGTTCGATTTTTGGTCATTTTGCATGTGAAAGTTTTATGCCAAAAAATCGACATCATCATTTGGCAAATCTTTCGACTGCCATAACTTCGGCAAATCTGACCCGATTTTCAAAAGCTATACCTTAAAAGTCATGGTTTGGCCCCTAAAATAAAACTGCATTTACATAATTTCATTTAAATGAAGTTCGATTTTTGGTCATTTTGCATGTGAAAGTTTTATGCCAAAAAATCGACATCATCATTTGGCAAATCTTTCGACTGCCATAACTTCGGCAAATCTGACCCGATTTTCAAAAGCAATGTCTTAAAACTCATGGTTTGGCCCCTACAATAAAACTGCATTTACATAATTTCATTTAAATGAAGTTCGATTTTTGGTCATTTTGCATGTGAAAGTTTTATGCCAAAAAATCGACATCATCATTTGGCAAATCTTTCGACTGCCATAACTTCGGCAAATCTGACCCGATTTTCAAAAGCAATGTCTTAAAAGTCATGGTTTGGCCCCTAAAATAAAACTGCATTTACATAATTTCATTTAAATGAAGTTCGATTTTTGGTCATTTTGCATGTGAAAGTTTTATGCCAAAAAATCGACATCATCATTTGGCAAATCTTTCGACTGCCATAACTTCGGCAAATCTGACCCGATTTTCAAAAGCAATGTCTTAAAACTCATGGTTTGGCCCCTTAAATAAAACTGCATTTACATAATTTCATTTAAATGAAGTTCGATTTTTGGTCATTTTGCATGTGAAAGTTTTATGCCAAAAAATCGACATCATCATTTGGCAAATCTTTCGACTGCCATAACTTCGGCAAATCTGACCCGATTTTCAAAAGCTATACCTTAAAAGTCATGGTTTGGCCCCTAAAATAAAACTGCATTTACATAATTTCATTTAAATGAAGTTCGATTTTTGGTCATTTTGCATGTGAAAGTTTTATGCCAAAAAATCGACATCATCATTTGGCAAATCTTTCGACTGCCATAACTTCGGCAAATCTGACCCGATTTTCAAAAGCAATGTCTTAAAACTCATGGTTTGGCCCCTTAAATAAAACTGCATTTACATAATTTCATTTAAATGGAATTCGATTTTTGGTCATTTTGCATGTGAAAGTTTTATGCCAAAAAATCGACATCATCATATGGCAAATCTTTCGACTGCCATAACTTCGGCAAATCTGACCCGATTTTCAAAAGCTATACCTTAAAACTCATGGTTTGGCCCCTAAAATAAAACTGCATTTACATAATTTCATTTAAATGAAGTTCGATTTTTGGTCATTTTGCATGTGAAAGTTTTATGCCAAAAAATCGACATCATCATTTGGCAAATCTTTCGACTGCCATAACTTCGGCAAATCTGACCCGATTTTCAAAAGCAATGTCTTAAAAGTCATGGTTTGGCCCCTAAAATAAAACTGCATTTACATAATTTCATTTAAATGAAGTTCGATTTTTGGTCATTTTGCATGTGAAAGTTTTATGCCAAAAAATCGACATCATCATTTGGCAAATCTTTCGACTGCCATAACTTCGGCAAATCTGACCCGATTTTCAAAAGCAATGTCTTAAAACTCATGGTTTGGCCCCTAAATAAAACTGCATTTATCTAATTTCATTTAAATGAAGTTCGATTTTTGGTCATTTTGCATGTGAAAGTTTTATGCCAAAAAATCGACATCATCATTTGGCAAATCTTTCGACTGCCATAACTTCGGCAAATCTGACCCGATTTTCAAAAGCTATACCTTAAAAGTCATGGTTTGGCCCCTAAAATAAAACTGCATTTACATAATTTCATTTAAATGAAGTTCGATTTTTGGTCATTTTGCATGTGAAAGTTTTATGCCAAAAAATCGACATCATCATTTGGCAAATCTTTCGACTGCCATAACTTCGGCAAATCTGACCCGATTTTCAAAAGCAATGTCTTAAAAGTCATGGTTTGGCCCCTAAAATAAAACTGCATTTATCTTATTTCATTTAAATGAAGTTCGATTTTTGGTCATTTTGCATGTGAAAGTTTTATGCCAAAAAATCGACATCATCATTTGGCAAATCTTTCGACTGCCATAACTTCGGCAAATCTGACCCGATTTTCAAAAGCAATGTCTTAAAACTCATGGTTTGGCCCCTAAAATAAAACTGCATTTACATAATTTCATTTAAATGAAGTTCGATTTTTGGTCATTTTGCATGTGAAAGTTTTATGCCAAAAAATCGACATCATCATATGGCAAATCTTTCGACTGCCATAACTTCGGCAAATCTGACCCGATTTTCAAAAGCTATACCTTAAAAGTCATGGTTTGGCCCCTAAAATAAAACTGCATTTACATCATTTCATTTAAATGAAGTTCGATTTTTGGTCATTTTGCATGTGAAAGTTTTATGCCAAAAAATCGACATCATCATTTGGCAAATCTTTCGACTGCCATAACTTCGGCAAATCTGACCCGATTTTCAAAAGCAATGTCTTAAAACTCATGGTTTGGCCCCTAAAATAAAACTGCATTTACATAATTTCATTTAAATGAAGTTCGATTTTTGGTCATTTTGCATGTGAAAGTTTTATGCCAAAAAATCGACATCATCATTTGGCAAATCTTTCGACTGCCATAACTTCGGCAAATCTGACCCGATTTTCAAAAGCTATACCTTAAAAGTCATGGTTTGGCCCCTAAAATAAAACTGCATTTACATAATTTCATTTAAATGAAGTTCGATTTTTGGTCATTTTGCATGTGAAAGTTTTATGCCAAAAAATCGACATCATCATTTGGCAAATCTTTCGACTGCCATAACTTCGGCAAATCTGACCCGATTTTCAAAAGCAATGTCTTAAAAGTCATGGTTTGGCCCCTAAAATAAAACTGCATTTATCTAATTTCATTTAAATGAAGTTCGATTTTTGGTCATTTTGCATGTGAAAGTTTTATGCCAAAAAATCGACATCATCATTTGGCAAATCTTTCGACTGCCATAACTTCGGCAAATCTGACCCGATTTTCAAAAGCAATGTCTTAAAAGTCATGGTTTGGCCCCTACAATAAAACTGCATTTATCTAATTTCATTTAAATGAAGTTCGATTTTTGGTCATTTTGCATGTGAAAGTTTTATGCCAAAAAATCGACATCATCATTTGGCAAATCTTTCGACTGCCATAACTTCGGCAAATCTGACCCGATTTTCAAAAGCAATGTCTTAAAACTCATGGTTTGGCCCCTAAAATAAAACTGCATTTATCTAATTTCATTTAAATGAAGTTCGATTTTTGGTCATTTTGCATGTGAAAGTTTTATGCCAAAAAATCGACATCATCATTTGGCAAATCTTTCGACTGCCATAACTTCGGCAAATCTGACCCGATTTTCAAAAGCAATGTCTTAAAAGTCATGGTTTGGCCCCTAAATAAAACTGCATTTATCTAATTTCATTTAAATGAAGTTCGATTTTTGGTCATTTTGCATGTGAAAGTTTTATGCCAAAAAATCGACATCATCATTTGGCAAATCTTTCGACTGCCATAACTTCGGCAAATCTGACCCGATTTTCAAAAGCTATACCTTAAAAGTCATGGTTTGGCCCCTAAAATAAAACTGCATTTACATCATTTCATTTAAATGAAGTTCGATTTTTGGTCATTTTGCATGTGAAAGTTTTATGCCAAAAAATCGACATCATCATTTGGCAAATCTTTCGACTGCCATAACTTCGGCAAATCTGACCCGATTTTCAAAAGCAATGTCTTAAAAGTCATGGTTTGGCCCCTAAAATAAAACTGCATTTACATAATTTCATTTAAATGAAGTTCGATTTTTGGTCATTTTGCATGTGAAAGTTTTATGCCAAAAAATCGACATCATCATTTGGCAAATCTTTCGACTGCCATAACTTCGGCAAATCTGACCCGATTTTCAAAAGCTATACCTTAAAAGTCATGGTTTGGCCCCTACAATAAAACTGCATTTATCTAATTTCATTTAAATGAAGTTCGATTTTTGGTCATTTTGCATGTGAAAGTTTTATGCCAAAAAATCGACATCATCATTTGGCAAATCTTTCGACTGCCATAACTTCGGCAAATCTGACCCGATTTTCAAAAGCAATGTCTTAAAACTCATGGTTTGGCCCCTAAAATAAAACTGCATTTACATAATTTCATTTAAATGAAGTTCGATTTTTGGTCATTTTGCATGTGAAAGTTTTATGCCAAAAAATCGACATCATCATTTGGCAAATCTTTCGACTGCCATAACTTCGGCAAATCTGACCCGATTTTCAAAAGCTATACCTTAAAAGTCATGGTTTGGCCCCTAAAATAAAACTGCATTTACATAATTTCATTTAAATGAAGTTCGATTTTTGGTCATTTTGCATGTGAAAGTTTTATGCCAAAAAATCGACATCATCATATGGCAAATCTTTCGACTGCCATAACTTCGGCAAATCTGACCCGATTTTCAAAAGCTATGCCTTAAAAGTCATGGTTTGGCCCCTAAAATAAAACTGCATTTACATAATTTCATTTAAATGAAGTTCGATTTTTGGTCATTTTGCATGTGAAAGTTTTATGCCAAAAAATCGACATCATCATTTGGCAAATCTTTCGACTGCCATAACTTCGGCAAATCTGACCCGATTTTCAAAAGCTATGTCTTAAAAGTCATGGTTTGGCCCCTAAAATAAAACTGCATTTACATAATTTCATTTAAATGAAGTTCGATTTTTGGTCATTTTGCATGTGAAAGTTTTATGCCAAAAAATCGACATCATCATTTGGCAAATCTTTCGACTGCCATAACTTCGGCAAATCTGACCCGATTTTCAAAAGCAATGTCTTAAAAGTCATGGTTTGGCCCCTAAAATAAAACTGCATTTACATAATTTCATTTAAATGAAGTTCGATTTTTGGTCATTTTGCATGTGAAAGTTTTATGCCAAAAAATCGACATCATCATTTGGCAAATCTTTCGACTGCCATAACTTCGGCAAATCTGACCCGATTTTCAAAAGCAATGTCTTAAAACTCATGGTTTGGCCCCTAAAATAAAACTGCATTTACATAATTTCATTTAAATGAAGTTCGATTTTTGGTCATTTTGCATGTGAAAGTTTTATGCCAAAAAATCGACATCATCATTTGGCAAATCTTTCGACTGCCATAACTTCGGCAAATCTGACCCGATTTTCAAAAGCAATGTCTTAAAAGTCATGGTTTGGCCCCTAAAATAAAACTGCATTTACATAATTTCATTTAAATGAAGTTCGATTTTTGGTCATTTTGCATGTGAAAGTTTTATGCCAAAAATCGACATCATCATTTGGCAAATCTTTCGACTGCCATAACTTCGGCAAATCTGACCCGATTTTCAAAAGCAATGTCTTAAAAGTCATGGTTTGGCCCCTAAAATAAAACTGCATTTACATAATTTCATTTAAATGAAGTTCGATTTTTGGTCATTTTGCATGTGAAAGTTTTATGCCAAAAAATCGACATCATCATTTGGCAAATCTTTCGACTGCCATAACTTCGGCAAATCTGACCCGATTTTCAAAAGCAATGTCTTAAAACTCATGGTTTGGCCCCTAAATAAAACTGCATTTACATAATTTCATTTAAATGAAGTTCGATTTTTGGTCATTTTGCATGTGAAAGTTTTATGCCAAAAATCGACATCATCATTGGCAAATCTTTCGACTGCCATAACTTCGGCAAATCTGACCCGATTTTCAAAAGCTATACCTTAAAAGTCATGGTTTGGCCCCTAAAATAAAACTGCATTTACATAATTTCATTTAAATGAAGTTCGATTTTTGGTCATTTTGCATGTGAAAGTTTTATGCCAAAAAATCGACATCATCATTTGGCAAATCTTTCGACTGCCATAACTTCGGCAAATCTGACCCGATTTTCAAAAGCAATGTCTTAAAACTCATGGTTTGGCCCCTAAATAAAACTGCATTTACATAATTTCATTTAAATGAAGTTCGATTTTTGGTCATTTTGCATGTGAAAGTTTTATGCCAAAAAATCGACATCATCATTTGGCAAATCTTTCGACTGCCATAACTTCGGCAAATCTGACCCGATTTTCAAAAGCTATGTCTTAAAAGTCATGGTTTGGCCCCTAAATAAAACTGCATTTACATATTTCATTTAAATGAAGTTCGATTTTTGGTCATTTTGCATGTGAAAGTTTTATGCCAAAAAATCGACATCATCATTTGGCAAATCTTTCGACTGCCATAACTTCGGCAAATCTGACCCGATTTTCAAAAGCTATACCTTAAAAGTCATGGTTTGGCCCCTACAATAAAACTGCATTTACATAATTTCATTTAAATGAAGTTCGATTTTTGGTCATTTTGCATGTGAAAGTTTTATGCCAAAAAATCGACATCATCATTTGGCAAATCTTTCGACTGCCATAACTTCGGCAAATCTGACCCGATTTTCAAAAGCTATACCTTAAAAGTCATGGTTTGGCCCCTAAAATAAAACTGCATTTACATAATTTCATTTAAATGAAGTTCGATTTTTGGTCATTTTGCATGTGAAAGTTTTATGCCAAAAAATCGACATCATCATTTGGCAAATCTTTCGACTGCCATAACTTCGGCAAATCTGACCCGATTTTCAAAAGCAATGCCTTAAAACTCATGGTTTGGCCCCTAAAATAAAACTGCATTTACATAATTTCATTTAAATGAAGTTCGATTTTTGGTCATTTTGCATGTGAAAGTTTTATGCCAAAAAATCGACATCATCATATGGCAAATCTTTCGACTGCCATAACTTCGGCAAATCTGACCCGATTTTCAAAAGCTATGCCTTAAAAGTCATGGTTTGGCCCCTAAAATAAAACTGCATTTACATCATTTCATTTAAATGAAGTT
This sequence comes from Scaptomyza flava, assembly GCA_030179655.1. Lineage (NCBI taxonomy): Eukaryota > Metazoa > Arthropoda > Insecta > Diptera > Drosophilidae > Scaptomyza > Scaptomyza flava. The sequence continues at coordinate 5,179,030 of JARNME010000012.1, forward strand.
CGATTTTTGGTCATTTTGCATGTGAAAGTTTTATGCCAAAAAATCGACATCATCATATGGCAAATCTTTCGACTGCCATAACTTCGGCAAATCTGACCCGATTTTCAAAAGCTATACCTTAAAAGTCATGGTTTGGCCCCTAAAATAAAACTGCATTTACATAATTTCATTTAAATGAAGTTCGATTTTTGGTCATTTTGCATGTGAAAGTTTTATGCCAAAAAATCGACATCATCATTTGGCAAATCTTTCGACTGCCATAACTTCGGCAAATCTGACCCGATTTTCAAAAGCAATGTCTTAAAAGTCATGGTTTGGCCCCTAAAATAAAACTGCATTTACATAATTTCATTTAAATGAAGTTCGATTTTTGGTCATTTTGCATGTGAAAGTTTTATGCCAAAAAATCGACATCATCATATGGCAAATCTTTCGACTGCCATAACTTCGGCAAATCTGACCCGATTTTCAAAAGCAATGTCTTAAAAGTCATGGTTTGGCCCCTAAAATAAAACTGCATTTACATAATTTCATTTAAATGAAGTTCGATTTTTGGTCATTTTGCATGTGAAAGTTTTATGCCAAAAAATCGACATCATCATTTGGCAAATCTTTCGACTGCCATAACTTCGGCAAATCTGACCCGATTTTCAAAAGCAATGTCTTAAAACTCATGGTTTGGCCCCTAAAATAAAACTGCATTTACATCATTTCATTTAAATGAAGTTCGATTTTTGGTCATTTTGCATGTGAAAGTTTTATGCCAAAAAATCGACATCATCATTTGGCAAATCTTTCGACTGCCATAACTTCGGCAAATCTGACCCGATTTTCAAAAGCAATGTCTTAAAACTCATGGTTTGGCCCCTAAAATAAAACTGCATTTACATCATTTCATTTAAATGAAGTTCGATTTTTGGTCATTTTGCATGTGAAAGTTTTATGCCAAAAAATCGACATCATCATTTGGCAAATCTTTCGACTGCCATAACTTCGGCAAATCTGACCCGATTTTCAAAAGCAATGTCTTAAAAGTCATGGTTTGGCCCCTAAAATAAAACTGCATTTACATAATTTCATTTAAATGAAGTTCGATTTTTGGTCATTTTGCATGTGAAAGTTTTATGCCAAAAAATCGACATCATCATTTGGCAAATCTTTCGACTGCCATAACTTCGGCAAATCTGACCCGATTTTCAAAAGCAATGTCTTAAAAGTCATGGTTTGGCCCCTAAATAAAACTGCATTTACATAATTTCATTTAAATGAAGTTCGATTTTTGGTCATTTTGCATGTGAAAGTTTTATGCCAAAAAATCGACATCATCATTTGGCAAATCTTTCGACTGCCATAACTTCGGCAAATCTGACCCGATTTTCAAAAGCTATACCTTAAAAGTCATGGTTTGGCCCCTAAAATAAAACTGCATTTATCTTATTTCATTTAAATGAAGTTCGATTTTTGGTCATTTTGCATGTGAAAGTTTTATGCCAAAAAATCGACATCATCATTTGGCAAATCTTTCGACTGCCATAACTTCGGCAAATCTGACCCGATTTTCAAAAGCTATATCTTAAAAGTCATGGTTTGGCCCCTAAAATAAAACTGCATTTACATATTTCATTTAAATGAAGTTCGATTTTTGGTCATTTTGCATGTGAAAGTTTTATGCCAAAAAATCGACATCATCATTTGGCAAATCTTTCGACTGCCATAACTTCGGCAAATCTGACCCGATTTTCAAAAGCAATGTCTTAAAAGTCATGGTTTGGCCCCTAAATAAAACTGCATTTACATAATTTCATTTAAATGAAGTTCGATTTTTGGTCATTTTGCATGTGAAAGTTTTATGCCAAAAAATCGACATCATCATATGGCAAATCTTTCGACTGCCATAACTTCGGCAAATCTGACCCGATTTTCAAAAGCAATGTCTTAAAAGTCATGGTTTGGCCCCTAAAATAAAACTGCATTTACATAATTTCATTTAAATGAAGTTCGATTTTTGGTCATTTTGCATGTGAAAGTTTTATGCCAAAAAATCGACATCATCATTTGGCAAATCTTTCGACTGCCATAACTTCGGCAAATCTGACCCGATTTTCAAAAGCAATGTCTTAAAACTCATGGTTTGGCCCCTAAAATAAAACTGCATTTACATAATTTCATTTAAATGAAGTTCGATTTTTGGTCATTTTGCATGTGAAAGTTTTATGCCAAAAAATCGACATCATCATTTGGCAAATCTTTCGACTGCCATAACTTCGGCAAATCTGACCCGATTTTCAAAAGCTATGCCTTAAAAGTCATGGTTTGGCCCCTAAAATAAAACTGCATTTACATCATTTCATTTAAATGAAGTTCGATTTTTGGTCATTTTGCATGTGAAAGTTTTATGCCAAAAAATCGACATCATCATTTGGCAAATCTTTCGACTGCCATAACTTCGGCAAATCTGACCCGATTTTCAAAAGCTATACCTTAAAAGTCATGGTTTGGCCCCTAAATAAAACTGCATTTACATAATTTCATTTAAATGAAGTTCGATTTTTGGTCATTTTGCATGTGAAAGTTTTATGCCAAAAAATCGACATCATCATATGGCAAATCTTTCGACTGCCATAACTTCGGCAAATCTGACCCGATTTTCAAAAGCTATACCTTAAAAGTCATGGTTTGGCCCCTAAAATAAAACTGCATTTACATAATTTCATTTAAATGAAGTTCGATTTTTGGTCATTTTGCATGTGAAAGTTTTATGCCAAAAAATCGACATCATCATTTGGCAAATCTTTCGACTGCCATAACTTCGGCAAATCTGACCCGATTTTCAAAAGCAATACCTTAAAAGTCATGGTTTGGCCCCTAAAATAAAACTGCATTTACATAATTTCATTTAAATGAAGTTCGATTTTTGGTCATTTTGCATGTGAAAGTTTTATGCCAAAAAATCGACATCATCATTTGGCAAATCTTTCGACTGCCATAACTTCGGCAAATCTGACCCGATTTTCAAAAGCTATACCTTAAAAGTCATGGTTTGGCCCCTAAAATAAAACTGCATTTACATAATTTCATTTAAATGAAGTTCGATTTTTGGTCATTTTGCATGTGAAAGTTTTATGCCAAAAAATCGACATCATCATTTGGCAAATCTTTCGACTGCCATAACTTCGGCAAATCTGACCCGATTTTCAAAAGCTATACCTTAAAAGTCATGGTTTGGCCCCTAAAATAAAACTGCATTTACATAATTTCATTTAAATGAAGTTCGATTTTTGGTCATTTTGCATGTGAAAGTTTTATGCCAAAAAATCGACATCATCATTTGGCAAATCTTTCGACTGCCATAACTTCGGCAAATCTGACCCGATTTTCAAAAGCTATACCTTAAAAGTCATGGTTTGGCCCCTAAAATAAAACTGCATTTACATAATTTCATTTAAATGAAGTTCGATTTTTGGTCATTTTGCATGTGAAAGTTTTATGCCAAAAAATCGACATCATCATTTGGCAAATCTTTCGACTGCCATAACTTCGGCAAATCTGACCCGATTTTCAAAAGCTATACCTTAAAAGTCATGGTTTGGCCCCTAAAATAAAACTGCATTTACATAATTTCATTTAAATGAAGTTCGATTTTTGGTCATTTTGCATGTGAAAGTTTTATGCCAAAAAATCGACATCATCATTTGGCAAATCTTTCGACTGCCATAACTTCGGCAAATCTGACCCGATTTTCAAAAGCTATACCTTAAAAGTCATGGTTTGGCCCCTAAAATAAAACTGCATTTACATAATTTCATTTAAATGAAGTTCGATTTTTGGTCATTTTGCATGTGAAAGTTTTATGCCAAAAAATCGACATCATCATTTGGCAAATCTTTCGACTGCCATAACTTCGGCAAATCTGACCCGATTTTCAAAAGCTATACCTTAAAAGTCATGGTTTGGCCCCTAAAATAAAACTGCATTTACATCATTTCATTTAAATGAAGTTCGATTTTTGGTCATTTTGCATGTGAAAGTTTTATGCCAAAAAATCGACATCATCATTTGGCAAATCTTTCGACTGCCATAACTTCGGCAAATCTGACCCGATTTTCAAAAGCTATGCCTTAAAAGTCATGGTTTGGCCCCTAAAATAAAACTGCATTTACATAATTTCATTTAAATGAAGTTCGATTTTTGGTCATTTTGCATGTGAAAGTTTTATGCCAAAAAATCGACATCATCATTTGGCAAATCTTTCGACTGCCATAACTTCGGCAAATCTGACCCGATTTTCAAAAGCAATGTCTTAAAAGTCATGGTTTGGCCCCTAAAATAAAACTGCATTTACATAATTTCATTTAAATGAAGTTCGATTTTTGGTCATTTTGCATGTGAAAGTTTTATGCCAAAAAATCGACATCATCATTTGGCAAATCTTTCGACTGCCATAACTTCGGCAAATCTGACCCGATTTTCAAAAGCAATGTCTTAAAAGTCATGGTTTGGCCCCTAAAATAAAACTGCATTTACATAATTTCATTTAAATGAAGTTCGATTTTTGGTCATTTTGCATGTGAAAGTTTTATGCCAAAAAATCGACATCATCATTTGGCAAATCTTTCGACTGCCATAACTTCGGCAAATCTGACCCGATTTTCAAAAGCAATGTCTTAAAAGTCATGGTTTGGCCCCTAAAATAAAACTGCATTTACATAATTTCATTTAAATGAAGTTCGATTTTTGGTCATTTTGCATGTGAAAGTTTTATGCCAAAAAATCGACATCATCATTTGGCAAATCTTTCGACTGCCATAACTTCGGCAAATCTGACCCGATTTTCAAAAGCTATGCCTTAAAAGTCATGGTTTGGCCCCTACAATAAAACTGCATTTACATAATTTCATTTAAATGAAGTTCGATTTTTGGTCATTTTGCATGTGAAAGTTTTATGCCAAAAAATCGACATCATCATTTGGCAAATCTTTCGACTGCCATAACTTCGGCAAATCTGACCCGATTTTCAAAAGCTATACCTTAAAAGTCATGGTTTGGCCCCTACAATAAAACTGCATTTACATAATTTCATTTAAATGAAGTTCGATTTTTGGTCATTTTGCATGTGAAAGTTTTATGCCAAAAAATCGACATCATCATTTGGCAAATCTTTCGACTGCCATAACTTCGGCAAATCTGACCCGATTTTCAAAAGCAATGTCTTAAAACTCATGGTTTGGCCCCTAAAATAAAACTGCATTTATCTTATTTCATTTAAATGAAGTTCGATTTTTGGTCATTTTGCATGTGAAAGTTTTATGCCAAAAAATCGACATCATCATTTGGCAAATCTTTCGACTGCCATAACTTCGGCAAATCTGACCCGATTTTCAAAAGCAATGTCTTAAAAGTCATGGTTTGGCCCCTAAAATAGAACTGCATTTATCTTATTTCATTTAAATGGAATTCGATTTTTGGTCATTTTGCATGTGAAAGTTTTATGCCAAAAAGTCGACATCATCATATGGCAAATCTTTCGACTTCTATAACTTCGGCAAATCTGACCCGATTTTCAAAAGCAATGTCTTAAAACTCATGGTTTGACCCCTAGAATAAAACTGCATTTAAATAATTTCATTTAAATAAAATTCGCTTGTTTGGTTAAAATCTATGTTAAAATTTTATACCCTGAAATCGACTTGGGCAATGGAAAAATCTTTCGACTTTTCGATCTTAATTATTTGTTCCGTCAAAAATCAGAGTTTTAAAGAATGATCTTATTGAAAACACTTTTAAGTATGTATCTTTTTTGAAAGAAGATTAGCTTTCATTCTTATTTGATATTTCAAAGCTTTCCAAGCTGTTATTCTAAAATAACTAAAATAGCAAGGAATAGAATTCAATACTTATTCCACACACGAACGTTTATTGGCATACTCAATCCACTTTTTCTGATTAGCAAACAATTCCCAAAATGACCAGCAAAACAACGCATCGTTCAATTCCCTTTTAAACTTTGCGTACAGTCTACGCATTGGAAATTTACAAAATTACCAAAACTAACGAGCGGAAAATACGTTTTGAAGTTTGCAGCATCATTCTGAAAGGGCAATTGAACGGTGCTTGGTGGACGATGTTTTCTTTTTTTAGGGTGGACACTGGGTGGACAACACAGCAGTTTAACCCTTGCGTGTTAGCCAATTAACATAGCAACAACAACGTGGCAACTGTTGCAAATGCCGCGCACTTGACCAGCAGCAGTAGAGAGTGGAAGGAAAGTTCGTTTTTGTTGGGCTCTAATTGAAAGTCATTGAGCGTAAATAACTGGCTTGTTGTTCTTGGCAAAAACGCATTTGTCACACGCGCTGCCAAACTTCAAACAGGTTGAGCAGCTGGCGGCATTTTTAGCCAGAGTTTAACCAAAATTTGACAAATGACTAGCCATTCACTGAATGGTGACTGGTCAAGTTCAACTTGTAATTGTTACAACCGACTGGACAAAAGTTCACTTGTCAATGCACACAAGTATGACAGTTGTCTATGTGTGTGTCACAGTTTGGCAACCACTTAGACTCACTGACATACACACACACACTTTCATATGCAAAACGTTAAGAAACGCCCCCCAGCCACAACATGTCACAACCTTATCATTATCATCTTTATCTAACCTAATAACTGAAGTGAAATTGAAACAGCTTAACCCTTATAAACAACGAGTCGCAGCTGTCTGAGTAGGGCCGGAGCTCACCCTTTCATAAATCACGCCAAATAATGTCGAAAGATTCTTATAAAATATTACGAAAAATATGAACGCACGGAAAACTGATGAAAAATCCCAGCCATGACAATCCCAATGTCAATGTGATGCAAAAGGGGTTAGGCTTAGAGTCAAACCGCAGAGGAGTGAGTTAGAAATCCGGGAGACTTACAAGCGTCTAACATCAATCAAAAAAACTCCCTCCTCGATGATGCGATTTTCACTAACGATGCAACGCCCTACGTTTCGGTTGTTCACGGTTTTCACATGTGTGACAAGAAGTCATTTGAAATTGGTTAAAATTTTAAAGTAGTTTGCTCGAATCCAGATCGAGAATTGGCAAAGTCGCGTGTCAATGTCTAACCCCTTTGGGATTTGCACAGCTCTTTGAATAATGATGATGATGTCGCCGCCGTTGCCGTCGCCCGTCGCCCGTCGCTGTCGCCTTTTGGGAAAATTTGCATGTGAAAAATAAATCGCAAGTGCAGAATGCGCCATGTAATTTACACGTTTGACAAAGTATCAATGATATCGTAGATGACATGGCGACATCGACATCGACGTCGACGTCATCACCCATGACACAAATCGTCGCAAATCGTTATTTACAATACACAACAAACGATTCCTATTCCTTCTCTCTGCCTCTGTAAACTTCTGTGTAATGTGTGCGTTTTCACGCCACAGCCAAAGTTGGGCAAAAGAAGAAGGAGGCAGTAGTCGAGGGGGCGGAGACAAGTCTTTGGCGGCAGCAGTGTCACAAATATCCCGCGGCGCTTTCGCTACACATCCTTACAACAATGTGTGAAAGTTTTTTTCTGTCTTCGTAAAGAGAACACAAAAAAAACTGGAGCGCCGCATGTGTCAGACACAGGCAGAAAGGAACTCCTGGTGCCCCTTCGTTTCGTCTGTGCCTCTGGTTTTTAGTAGTTTTTAATGTTGTTTTGGTCCCGGAGGCTTTTTGGCACTCGGCTCGCCTGGGGCGTTTTGTACTTTGCTACAAAATTAATTTTAACCACAGCCACCCAAAATTGCAACAGTTCGATGATTAATGATTTGTTTTTTAGCCATCACGCGATTAAGTTAACAACTGTTCTTGTTTCTTCCTCCTTTTTTTTTTAATCGAAATGATGAAATGTGATATATCCCAAAAAACATATAGGAGCATTATTTTTTTTATTGCCAAGTATTATTCATTTGCTTTGTAAGCGTAATTCATTAATAATTTTTATGGTTTTGCTTTCAAGCAAGCGCTGCATGGCGTCAAAGTCAAAGTGAATGTAATGAAATATGTCGAAAATTATAAATATGAAAGCTGTGGCTGTGCGGGTAAGCGCCGTGAAAATACTGTTACCTTTTTGTATGGAATATTGAATTATGAATGAATGAATTTTTGATTGAATTCGGCTCAAAAGATATACGATTTTACGCTTAACATTCTTCTCGGTATGTTAAAGCATTCAAGGAGAGGAATATTTCTTAATCTCTCTGCTTTTTATCAATGTCTTGTCCTTTTTTAATAAACTTTGTATAGGAAAGGGGTGTTTATTATTTTATAGAGATTACTGGTCAGAACCTATGTCATATAACTTTCGTATGTACTTCATCAAAATATCGTGTCAAATCTCATACTGCCACAAACGAATATTCATTCAACAGTCAAACATTGCGAGATCAAGTTCATATCTTATTTGCAATGCAGACTATTTGCTATTTTTCAAAGCTGTCAGCGGCACACACACACACACACCCGACGCACGCCACATGCCACATGCCACATCTTTTCTAGCTATTTTTACACACACACACCTTCGCACATGGCGCCACATCAGGAGACGCCTTGGCAATGTAGCAGCAACAATAAAAAGACAAACATATTGACAGCTCAATGCCATTACCGTAATGTTTAAATAAAAATTTGCATTCATTTAGCTGGCGTGGCGTCACCCACACAGCCCAAGGGGCAATTACCCCTACCTTCAACCCTCTGTGAGACTGGCGCCAATCAGTGGCACGTCAAAAGTAAAGCGCACAACACTTCAACATATGTTTCAGTTAACTTTTGCGAATATTTATAAAAATTGCAAATGTGACGCAACAACAACAACAGCAAGTGAAAGTGTCCTGACGATTTGGGCGTTGTCGTTTGAGAAAAGTGGAAAATGCCAACAGCATCATCATCAGTGTTGCCACGCCTCATCTCATCCCATCCCATCCCACCCACCGGTTTAAAATTAATGATGTTTTGCCACGAAATAGTTGACGGGCATTGTGAAAAGCGCGAAAACTGGCAACTGAGTGTTAGTGTAATGGTAATGGAAAACTGGCTGGCTGGCTGGCAACTGGGAACTGAAGCACATGTGCGATTGTGATTCTGACTCACTGACTGACTTTTCACATCCGTTTGCGATTTTTAAGCTCTGGCAAAAATGGTTTTACCTACGATTTTTATACAAACATAAATCCCCTTTACGCCATTGACGCGTAAATTGACATTGCTTTGCTTTTCTTTGAGTAACATTCGAGCATCCTTTACAGCTCGTTATGCTAATATCCCGTTGCTGAAAAAGAGTTTTGATTAATGATACCCAAAATGGGGGATAAAAATGAAGAAAAAAACGTGACAGCTGCAGCTACAGCAAATTATTGGAAAGAAAGTTTTTTTTTGTAAAGAAAGTAGAAAAAGTAATAATCTAAGAATAATGCGAATGAGTTAAAACTCTCTACTAACGAGAAGAAGAAGAACAAATAAGGGTCCTGTCTACGGTGCTGCTTGACTTGTTATGGTTTTATATTACGCTACTTTACTCTTTCAATATTTAATCAATTTGTGGAGAAGGTATATTGCCCAGGCCAAACGATAATCAACCAGCAGGCAACAGGCAACAGGCATCGAGTTCGGGGACCCTTAATCAAAAAATCAAACAATTGACATTCAATATGGTCTAATTTTTTACGCTGCCATTAAACAAATTATTGGCGTGCCATCAATGGAAACCAACAACGAGAGCATACAAAAACAAACCCAAAATGACAGGCAGCTTGAAGTGCCCAAAAACTCTCTCCCCAGGGAATTTTGGGCATATCAATAAACCAAACAACAAACAACACGAAGCTAGACAAATTGAAGGACTGACTGAATGAGTGACTGGTAATTGAAATTTTAGAATGAAAGCACGCAACATGCCGCATAAACGTGCAACAAAGGTGCGCAACTGTACGCAATGACAAACTCTTAGCTTTGCGTTTCACCAAATACCGAAATAAAATATTTGGACTGCATTTGACGCTCATCAGCGGCAGACGCGAAGAGAAAAATGGGAAAAATAATTGCCGCAAATTTGATGTAAAATAAGTCAGAAACTAAAGCAAATTCGGAATTCGTATTTCCGCATAATTAAGTGCACTCAAAAGGTTCACAGCCTCACTTCTTGCCAGGACACTACAGAATAGGACAATGCAATGTGGTTGAGGATTTATGTGTGCCACTTGAGTGCCACAAATTAATTCAAATGAAATGCGCCTGGAAAAAAAACCGCTGCTAACAATGCCCAGCCAAACTGGGACAAAGTTGAATGTTAATCCTTAGACACATCTATTCTTATGTATTTTTTTTTTCGTCCCTGCCTGTAATATTATGCGATTTGTACACCTCGGACTCGGCTGTGATTCGGCGCTAATCGCAAAAGTGTCAACGGCCAGCAGGAAACTGGTCGATTGGCTGTTCGGCTCTGTTTGCCGTTTGCTTCATTTCCGTGTTTAATCACCCCAAGCAAAATGAAAGAAAAGCCTTTGTTCATCTCACATTTTGACACCAGTTCTCTGGCAGGCATCAGACATCGTCAGAAATCAGAGCCAACACTCCTGCAAAACTAATTTCCCGTTAATGAGGGTGCTGGTCCGGTTTTTTTTTTTTTTTGTGAACTCTGATTAAGACTTTTCGCACTCTCTCACACATGCGTCTCATTAATAATTTTTTCGTCACCGCTCTGCCACGGATCGAGATTAATTTACGCCTGGGCAGAATTTGACGTGCGGCTGTCACTAGGAAAACGTTTGGCCACATTTTCTTTTATCTTCATAATCGTGTTGCAACGAGCAACTGGGAAATGTGAGCTGCGAACTGAAATTGTTCCATAGAGCGTTAAATTGTTATTAATTGAATTGAAAGTCAAAAGTGCGTGGTGAAAGTTTTAATTGGATTGCTTCCCTATCTATATGGAGATTAATGAAAAGGAGTTTGAGAAAAGTTGAAGTAAAAATACAAAAATCCTCATGTTGTGTGTTTCTTTAACTAATTAACTTCAAAAAAATTTATTTAGTTCAAAAGTCAACACACATTTTGATAATCAATTCAGCGGTATAAACATTCATCAAAGGTTGCGGGCCAAAGTTAAGCTGACTTTTGGACTGATCTGGACGAAAGAATTGTTAGTTTCCATTGACAAACAAATAAATAGATGAATGCATTTCGATTCAATCCATCAGAAATGCCTTGGCCAAAATGCATAAAAACTTTGGACATTGCTCAAACGACTGCAGATGTAGCTGCCACAGCCAGGGATGACAACAATAAAGAATAATAACTACGCTCTATTTTGGATTTATTGTATTAAAAAACTTAATTAAAAACTGATTGCCTGTAAAAGTGTGCGAATAAGAGATATTACTATACATATGGTAAATATTTGCCACTCAAAATATTCATAAGCGAATATTATTTGCGCCTTTTCACCCTCACGCAATCTGAGTAGATTGGAGAGAAAAAAAGGCTTGTCATTATTGAGGGGTATTCGTGTGGAAATCGACAGTATTTCAATAATTCTTCTTATCACACAACAGTTATGCGCTGTGAGGCAGTTCAATGACTAAATACAATGCCTGCCTGAATAGTTGAAGTAGTATCTCATAGATACATTCATTTCAATTGTGCTTGAAATCCACCCAAAAACTACTACTTCTTGTTGTTTTGTGTTTATTAAATTGTTGCGCCGTGCCTGCGAAAGGGGTGAGAGGTTACGACAAAAGGGCAGCCGCTGTGCCAGAACCCCGACTGGTGCCAAAGGGGCCACCTTTATTAATTTGGACAATGTAATGTGCCCAGTGCTAGCCATAAATCCTGAAAAAAACGAGTAAGACGACATATGAGTGGACTGATATTGAGTCCTGTAGAGGATAGAGGAATTGAATTGCGTATGTGAAAATGTAATGCCTGACTTCGGAGCGAAAGCATCGCATTTTTCATGCTCGCCTGCATTCATTCACCCATTCGAGCATTCAATCAGAAAATACAAAAATGAATAGAGACGGCGCACAAATATTTCATAAATTGAATTGTTTTGCATTGTTCTCCTTGTCACTGGCTAGCGAATATTCGTTTCTCTCGTTTTTGGCGGTAAATTTTTGCGAAACAAAAATAAGCCACAAAAATATTTGTGAAATTTCAGCAGCGAAATGTTTTATTTTCACAGTGATTTATAAAGCGTTTAGAAAATTGTCTGCACGAGAAAGAAAATAGAAAATATATAGAATGAGATTAAAGCTAGACGATTTTAAGTGTCCGGTGATATTATAAAAATCTACGTTTTATGGTTACTGACTACTTAAATATGATAAATTGTGCCGTTAAGTTTGCAAAAGGCAAATTAAATCGTTACGCTCGATTGCAAGGATTGCCCAAAAGATTTGGCAAGGATTGCACGGAGCGTTGTCTCGCCGCGCACAGTGAAAGTCAGTAAATTTGCGAAACGATTCGACTTTCGAGTGCTGCTGACACACCCGCCACGCCCCCTCAGGGCACACACTTAGACTTTAAAATCGGATGGCTGCTGGCTGCGAATTGAATTTAAATTTGCTGATTATGCGGCCGGGTCGCCACTTGGCCGGGTGCTCAAGTAGTGCGAATAATGGTTATATTGAGCCATAAAAGAAATTAAGTCAAACATTATTTTTAGCTGAACTCTCTCCAACCCCGCCACAAAACAACTTTCACCACCTTTTTCGAAACTCGAGTTCAGGCAAATATTATTGATACATCGGCGGCTTCTCAATGGATTGTAAACGATTTCTGTAGAGTGCCAAGCATTGGGAGCAACCAAGCGGGGGGTGACATACATGTACTGTGTCCTATCTTATATCTATAGAACCTTGCGACGCATATTAAAAAATTTTTTGAAACATATTTTCAAGTGTTGCTGTTGTTGTTGCTGTTGACGGGCTTACAGATGATTTTCTGGGATTTACGACGCCGCCTTTTCAACAAAATTTACAATCCGCGCTGCGGGCGGGCGTCAGGAAGTTGTTAAATTACTTATAGAGATGGCAAATGTGCGTTGTATTCACTCTCTTATTTTTTTCTAATTTAAAAATGATTATTACATAAGCTGACGTTGCGCGGATGGAAAATCAATGCATAAATTAGAATTTTGTTGCCACAGACAGACTGACAGACAGACTGAGAAGAAGCTGATCTTTATTGTTATTCAAATGATTTGAGTATGAAGCGTTTTCTAATCAGGGCATTTGAGGCGCTCAAATGATAATGATTGACTGGCACTTCTTGCCGCCGCCTAAGCTGTCAATAATTCAAACCATGTGCCGCGAGTTTTATGCGAACACCGCCAACGGCAACGACATTAAAAAGACGCTCGGTTGCAAGGTTGCTCCAGACGGTCGATTTCCCAGGCGAGTTGCCCTAAGCCGTTGGAGATGCCATGTAATTAGGCCGCATTCGTATCGTATTCGCGTATTCAAATTCAATTCGATTACATTTTGCTCACTTTTACATTCAGGTTATCCCATCTAGTGCCCACACTTCAACTTTACTTACTTTAATTGCAACTTTATATAGTGATTCATATACGTATGTATTTTTACAAGGTTCGCTGATTATTTAATGTAAACTTTGCGGTCACGTGTCGACCTGCTTCCAAGCAAGTAAATCAAAGCATATATCACACAACATTCACACACACACACATACACACATGTGTTTGTGTACAGCCAAAGGCATTTTCCTCCAACCCTGATCTCCATGTAACCCAACCCTATAGAGTTTTTCACAAGTGTTTTGACATTTTAACGCGTTTTATGCCCAAAATGACCAGCCACCAGCGGCAACAGACTATTTTGGGTTATCGGTCCAAGCATTAGGGCCAAGGGTCTATTACCAAGGGAGCTCTTACACTCGCGCAATTGGTGGAAGGCTATTCAAAAACTGTGAGAACTACTCTAAGTAACTGGAACAACATCAACCCTGTGAAAATACTCGATTACCAACTGCTCTTAAAAACATACATTTATGTAAATGGAAAGTGTATTAACTACTGCACAGGCCGCAGACACAGACAAAAAAAAATATCAATAATAACAAAAATTTCTACAAACAGGCTTAGCATAAATGTAAAATAAAAAAAACGCACATGCATATGTACAAATATTAACACATTTTTACCGTTCTTGATTGTCGCTGGCCCGCCGCTGTGTATTCAGATTTCGATCATGAAAATATTTGAGAAGCTTAAATTAAGTAAAATATTTGTCTTTTGAAAGAGTATTGAAGAGTTAATAGAAATATTTTCAAACATTGCAGCATTAATCTTATTTCTATAACTGTATGCAATCTTATTATAGTAAAAGGGTGATTTATTAACAGGGTGATCAATATACATGTAATATAGAATATGCAGAATGCACTCACCGGTAGCAGCAACAACACGAATACAGTTAAATGCAAGTGCTCTCTCAATCTCGCTCTCTTTTTTTTTCACTGAGCACTCACCGTTAGCAGCAACAACACAAATACAGTTAAATGCAAGTGCTCTCTCAATCTCGCTCTCTCTCTCTCTTTTTCACTGAGCATTTTCACAAAAACAAAAAGCTCACACCCACACACAACAATAATTAAATGAGATGCATCTCAATTTTTGTTTTCTATTTATGAACATATATTATTTTATTTTATTTTCACTGCACACACAAGAAAAAAAAAAAATAAAGTAAAGTAATTAATACCATCTTCAATGCTTCGTTTATTTTGGCGATTTTCTACGCGCTAAACCCAACAACAACACACTCAATTGGGCGCTGTTAATCTCTCTCTCTCTTTGATTTTTTCGTTGCCCGGCAAAGCAGCAAAAAAAAAGGCGCGCGTTTCTCAATTTTCATTTGGTTAAAAACACTTTAAAAAGCAATTACACGGCGATTCTGTAATGTTATTGACACTTTGTGTATGTTCAGTGCATTATATAAACACAATTTGACTATTAATATAAGGCGTACCAATATTAATTAAATAGATAAGCGGACGATAAGCCCCCAGCGATGTGAAGACGCGCAAGGTTCCAGGCTTACTGCCTTTGTGGATAAAGAGAAACAAGTGCAATTTGTAGACTTGTGGAAGCTAACGATCGCTCTCTTTAGTTAGAGCGGGACAGTCCTTTTTATTTCTCTATTCGCGAAGTTGATGTAAATTCGTGTGAAGCAACAACTAAATAGAGAAGCAGTTTTGTTTTTTTGCATGGTTGTACATATTTTACTGCTGCTAGTGTTCTTGCTTTCAAAACTACAACAAAATACAATGATATTTAAAATGCACATATTGCGTTAATTAATGGAGTCTTTCGACAAGACGAGAGCAAGTAGAATAATACAATCGACAAGCAGGCCCTGCAGAAATGTAAAAAACGCACATGCAAACAAATACTAACACATTCTGGTTCGCTGTCCCGCATGTCTACATGACCGGTGCTATGCTAGAGCAACTCGCGCTCGTTATTTGGCAATTCCCGCTATAAGAATTTAAAAAATATATATTAAAAACTTTAAAAAACAATTGTTTTCCATTGCTTATTCTTTTTTTTTTTTATTTGTAAATTCTTAATTAAAATAAATAACTAAATTCTGTGAATTATTTGGGAGAAGTTCTCAACGTCATTAGCCTCTGGCTGTTGCAGCAACATTGGCGGCCTGTTGAGCTACACCCAATCCTTGGATAGTGGCATCCCGAGTATGCTGGCCAATGCGTTCCTATGAAAACAAATTTATCATCAATATATTATAGAATGCAATAACCTTCAAAGGACTTACAATTTTCTTGCCAATCTTCTTCAACCAACCAGCCTCGGATTGACCAATGCTGATGGCAAGGATGAGAGCGACAAAGACGAAGATCTTGTAGAAGTTCATGTTGCGATTTTTGATATTTCTTGGAATGAAAGTGAGTTAAAATTTGAGCTGTTACTGTGGCTGCAGGAGCTGAGCGACTGATGATTTGAGGGGCCAGTCAGAGTCTCTTTTATAGGTCGAGAATATTCAAGCTGCCTGCTCAACGCTGCTGATAAGCCTCATACTGAGACAGAGCGCTGAGTCTCGGGGATTTTGTCCGGCTAAAAAAGTACACCAGCGAAACCGAAAGACGGGGAAGCCGCAATCTGTCATGTTCTTTGATTCAACTCAAATTTAATTCTATTGTGTGATTTTTATTAAACTAATTTTTGTATATTTATTTATTATAAATCTTGTCAATATTGACAACCTCTTTGCAAATAAGCAACTGATGTGAGTAAATCCTAGCAGTTAACAACTGTACTCCTTCCTGTCCATTAGTAATATTACTCGTGTGGTTGTTTATTTCTGCAAGGGATAATGCACACTATCAACCACCGAATGTGTGTGTTTGTTAAAAAGCATCTTTCAATGCAAGGAGCAAAGACAACAAGCGAATTAAATCAACAGAAGCACAAGTTATGCAATAGATAGATAAGATGTGCCCACTGTCAGGATATGCCACTAATTTCCTTAACAAGTAAAAACGCTTTGACTTCACCCGATGCCAAATCAAATTCAAGCAAACCCTACCGCAACCCTCTTCCGTCCCTTTGCCATACGCGCTGTCTAAGTTTCTGTTGGTTAACTTTCCGGTTGTGTTGATGTTTTTTGTTTCTGTAGCAGGCTTTTGTCAAAATGTAAATAAAATCGCTTGAATTAACCGCTGAGTGACAGCCACAAGCTCAACACGAACAACCCGCCAGGACTACAAGCATGTCACAAGAGAAACATTGCAGACTCCAACTTCAACTGCGAATCGAATTCAAACTCAGGCTCAATTCCAGACTCTGGCATAATGAGGTAAGAGACTTTGAGCGCTCAGAGAAGCGTAAGTAAGACAATAAAGGCAACTGGTTTATTGGAATTAAGCTGCGGAAAGGGGAAACTTCTGGTGTTCAACATATATTTCATTTATTAAGATAATGAAACTAATTCTAATAGATTTTATAACAATTATTTATAACACCTTGTCTTGAAAATACGCAACACAATTTATAACGTTTTCTAAGAAATTTCTAATTAACTGTGCAACTATTCCGTGATATTAGAGAGAAGATAAACATTGAGTTTATTGGCAACACAACTAGAACAGACTACAATCCATGAAAGTTTAAGGTTCTACAAATAAACAGGCTTACATTAAAAACTATTTACATAAATCTTTGCTCTGGTTTAGTACAAACACAAACAAAACTTAAGTGCCTCGTAATGAACATGTTTGCTCGCTCTAGGGTCTATAATCTCTGATAGAGAGAAACCTTCAATGTCAATTAAAAATACACAAAACATATATGAACACGTTCATACTTCCTCAGATCTTTATTGTCTTTTATAAGAACACACACACACCTTTTTAGGTATATGCTTAGTTTATTCTCAATATCTCGGGGACTTTTTCTTTAGATTGAGTGGCCGGGAATCACCTTATGCAGTTTAAGAGCAGAGCAGAACAGATCACCAAACTCAACCAACTGATAACTAGGAAGAATTGCTGATAAAGCGCAATGGCAACAGAGACAAAAGCACAACAACAACAAAAGCCTCGTCTGCGGCTCTTTTGTTACGTTTTGCTGTTTTTCGATCGACGTAATCCGTCAACGTCATCGGGTCAGTGGCTTATTCATGCCTCCGAGTCTGAGTCGAGTGACAGAAAGTCCCGCGCAAAAATTCATTCATAATTTGACTCGTAGTAAACGTTTGTATATCACCCAACTTTTTTGCTGTCTTGATAGCATGACAAACATGTTTGGTGGTTACCCGAATAAAACCAAATTTGCTTATTTGGAAAGTTCAAAAGTACCTTGAATTTTATCTAATTATTTCATATTGTTATTGATTTATGTTGGCATTTGAAAGAGCTGAGTTTCAGTTTTGTAGTAATTAGCTTAAAACAAAAATTACCTTCAAATTGTGTGCTCTTAAAATCCCCCTAAGCATTTATGCATCGTTGTGTTTCAACCATTTGAGGTTTATCAGCTTGGAATACTATATGATCTATATAAGAAACACCGACTGAACACTCAAATCATCAGTCGCTTAGCTTTGGCAGTCAAAGTATCAACTCAAAACTTAACTTATTTCAATTCCAAGATCTCAGATCTCAACTCAACATGAACTTCTACAAGATCTTCGTTTTTGTGGCTCTCATCCTTGCCATCAGCATTGGTCAATCCGAGGCTGGTTGGTTGAAGAAGATTGGCAAGAAAATTGTAAGTTCTTTCATAATTTCAAGAAGTTATCGATTAGCTAATAATATTAATTAATCTAGGAACGCATCGGCCAGCACACTCGAGACGCCACCATCCAAGGATTGGGTGTTGCCCAACAGGCCGCCAATGTTGCAGCTACAGCCAGGGGCTAAAGACGTCGGGAAATGCGTATAATTTATTAAAAACACACTAAACCTTTGTATTAATTTATTGATAGAAAATAATCTTTTATATATCAGCTAGAAATATTTTATAAATAAAAAAATATTTTTTCAAAACATTTTTCGATGGTCAATGTAATGATAAGCAAAACGTTCAAAAGTTATTAACGAGATTGTATTACAGTCAAACTTCCATGTAACGAACATCCGTACAACGAATTTCCTATACAACGAAGTCAGAAATGAGAACCTTTCAATTTGATTTAGTCAAAAACCCATTCTATAACGAAGTTTTTTCTCGTCCCCTTGAGATTCGTTGCACTGACAAAGTGTAGATTTTGTCATCAAGAGCCTAACGCATTGAAGAAAGCATATCGGAGCATATATACTATACATGTTCTTCAGATATAGTCATGTCCGCAGTAAGATCTTTTGTCAAAATCGGCCTAATCGGACAACCATAACATACAGCTGCCAAACAAGTTCAAATTTAATTCTTAGTTACAAACAAGTTTTAAACTGAGGTATTTCTGTATATAATAAATAAGTCATTTATTATTTTTGAAGCAATTTTTACTTTTAAATTTCTAGAGTTGGTTCTATTTACAAAATGTTAAAATAAGGTAATAAATAAATTGTATAATAAGTTAGCTATTCATCCTCTGGCTGTAGCTGCAACATTGGCGGCCTGCTGGGCGACACCCAATCCTTGAATGGTGGCATCCCGAGTGTGTTGACCAATGCGTTCCTATAAGGACAAACTAGTTATTAGTATATGTTTAAAATGCTTTAGCTTGTGAGAACTTACAATTTTCTTGCCAATTTTCTTCAACCAACCAGCCTCGGATTGACCAATGCTGATGGCCAGGATAAGAGCAACAAAGACGAAGATCTTGTAGAAGTTCATGTTGATTTTTAGTATTTTTTTATTCCTTGGAATGAAGTGCGAAAAGCAATGGGTTGTTATTGTGGCTGCTGAAGCTGAGCGACTGATGACTTGTCTCTCTAACTGATGCGCTTTTATACCTGAGTATACCAACAACTGATACTGATAAGACTTAAACAGATGTCGCGCAAATAATCAAAAAGGGGATTTTTCTTGGAAAAAGTACGCAATATTGAAACTGGCTTGGTAAGCGTGGTAAATTGGGGGAATCATTATTGTTTTTTGTGATATTTGATTAATAAAATTGCAAATAACTAACAAATGTTTTATATTAGCTCCAATATCTTGAACTTCTTCGAACTTCATTGCTTTGAATCTTGAGAAGAAACTTTGTTATAGAGAACATTCGGTTTTGATTGAACCAAATTTCAAGGTTCTGGATATGGATTCATAATATAGAATACTTTGTTTTACGGAAATTCATTATATGGAAGCTCGACTGTATCATCTTGTATACGTTTAGTTAGCATTTCTTAGTGAAGTCTTAAAACGAACCTTATCATTGCCAAGTACATAACATACGAAGTATCGGCAGGACTGGATATTTTTCGCGTATCTGTCAATAAGATTGAATTGTCTTTTATTATATCAAAGTTGTTCTAGCTCGCAAAGTTAAAAGATAATATTTCATTCACCTTTGTTATTACTTAAACGATTGAACAAGGCATATTTTCTTGCCAGTTGCCATAACTTTTTGCGTCGAAACTCATCAGCCATATAAATTCTCTAGCTTTCATTGCTTTGGTAAAAGAATTATAAATGAAAACTAAATCTAATACTTTGCACTTTGTGCAAAACCCATCCAAAAATCTTTTTCTAAGTGTATTAAATAATTAGCATTGCTTGACAAATAGTCAAGAAATGCCATTCAGTTTATTTCAATGCTGTTTCGACAAAAATATTTAAGCTGTTGTTTTGATATATTTCTTAAGCTAACCATTACAAATAAAAATAAAACAATATATACTTTTTACGGATTTGTTGATAATTATTATTATAGTTTGATCATTTTACAAAATATATACATTTAAATAAGTAAATAAATAAGTTTAATAGTTAATAAACATAATCTAGCCATTCATCCTCTGGCTGTTGCTGCAACATTGGCGGCCTGTTGGGCAATACCCAATCCTTGAATGGTGGCATCTCGAGTGTGTTGTCCAATGCGTTCCTACAAAGACAAATTTATGATAAGTGAATATGTAAATTGCATATATTCATGAGGGGGGACTTACAATTTTCTTGCCAATCTTCTTCAACCAACCAGCCTCGGATTGACCAATGCTGATGGCAAGGATAAGAGCGACAAAGACGAAGATCTTGTAGAAGTTCATTTTGAGTTGCACTTTTCGAATATATTCTGAAGAGCTAAGAGATAAGCTATGTTTATTAAGCTACTGCAGTTGAGCGTCTGATGACTTTTGCAGCGAGCAATGGCGCTTTTATACCTCAACTCAATGAGTCGATGCTGATAAGACTCAAACAGATGTCGCTCGAGTAAAATGCGAGAGACTAAGGGGATTTTTAATTTCCAAAAAAGTCCGCGAATTTCAAGCTTGATTGGTGAGAACGGTAAAATGTGAATACCTTTTTTTTAAGAAATTGTCGATTGATAAACCTGCAACTTGTTTGTTGGTTGGAAAAGAGAGAATATTTTCGTTTATAAACTTTTTTTGAAATTCCGAATTGTAAAAAAAAGTTTAACTCATTTTGAGCTAGTTTCGAATGGAAAACAGAGTTACGTACGACTTCAACAGAAATATATTTGCTAATTTTTGCATAGTTTAATTAAAAAAAAAAAATGATTTATAAATATTTCGTTAGATGATTATCCCAACGATTGTATAGCAGCTGTTCCAAGAGCTACCGGAACACCGTCTTTCACTGTCTTTTTGACTGTGTTTCCCTAAAAGGATATTTTTTTTATTATAATGCAATGTTAGTATTTTTTTTTAACTATAAAAACTTACAACTTTCTTAGCAGTCTTTTTTAGCCAACCCGCCTCGGACTGACCAATGGCGATGGCCAAGAGAAAGGCAACAAAAATGAAAATCTTGTAGAAGTTCATATTGAGATATTGTACTTAAAATATCTTGATCTGCTTCCTATTGCTGTTGCTAAAAGTTATAGTGTGTGAATAGACCTTTAGCGCAATCGCTTTTATACCTCAAATAAATATATCTAACTGGATTGATTCAAATGGATGGGGGAGGTAGTCTTTTGTTTTGCGTTCGTTTATAAACAAAATTACATCTACATATTTATCTATTGTAGTCTAGTCTTAATAACCAAAGAAATATTGTACTTTCTTATTTATCTGTTATTTGCATAAATTATTCTAAGAATAATCCAGCTGAATCTATAACTAAAGGGAAAGAATTTATACATAAAAAAGACTGCAAGTCAAAGCACATATTTACATACCGTTTGTAAACAAACATTATTGCAAACAAGCTGCATACGTTTTTTCTTTAGTTAGGTCAGACTCTCAGCTATGCCAATTCTATTGACAATTAATTAGATCCATAAAATGTTCACTATCAATAATTCTGTTAAAAATTCAAACATTCACATTCAACTACACTTTTGCGCCATCTACCGATTCGCGCACAATTCGAACGGCCGCCGCCAACTTCACGTTAAAAGCAACCCTGAGTACCGATGACGCTTGCACAGTTCAGTGTCACGATTCTTACTTCCTTTCCTGTCAAAATAGTCGACAAAGGTTGGTGTAAATTTTCTGTGAACGCTATGAAAAGTCGAAAAACCGGCGCAACATGCAATGCACTGTCAAAAATAAATGGCAATATAAATAAACTAAATAATGTCAATCATTTTGGCAAAAAGTGCCGAGTAAAAACCATTGAAGCAAAGTCGATGCACAGTGATTAGAAAAAAGGTTGACGATGACTAGAGTTTGAAGAGTTTTGGCTTTTGCGGCATTGCTGTTGCTGTTTATTGATTTTAGCAGCATTTGTTACATATCTAAACGTGCATTCCATTCAATTTGCAGATGGCTATCGGCTCCAAGATTATTAAGCCCGGCGGCTCTGACCCCGATGAGTTTGAGAAGTCCATTGCCCAGGCGCTCGTTGAGCTGGAAGCCAACAGCGATCTGAAGCCTTACCTGCGCGATTTGCACATAACCCGTGCACGCGAGATTGAATTTGGCAGCAAGAAGGTAAGTGTTGTTTTTGTCGCCTTTAGTTAATGTGTTATTTATTTTGTGTTGTTGTACGCAGGCCGTCATCATCTACGTGCCCATTCCCCAGCAGAAGGTGTTCCAAAAGATCCAAATCATTTTGGTCCGCGAACTGGAGAAGAAGTTCTCTGGCAAGCACGTTGTCGTTATTGGCGAGCGCAAGATTCTGCCCAAGCCAACCCGCAGGGCACGCAACCCACTGAAACAGAAGCGGCCACGTTCTCGCACTCTGACCGCTGTGTACGATGCCATTCTGGAGGATCTGGTCTTCCCCGCTGAAATCGTTGGCAAGCGTGTCCGCGTCAAGCTGGACGGCTCTCAGCTGGTTAAGGTGCATCTAGACAAGAACCAGCAGACCACCATCGAACACAAAGTGAGTGCAAATCATTCTTTACCAGCCGTAGCAAAAGAAACGAATTTCAAGTGAAGTGCGTTGTCTGTCCCCGTGTTTTTTGCGGCGCGTTCATCAAGCGCCGTGATTGTCAAAGGGGACACACAGTAAATGCCAATAACTCGTTATTGTGTGCCACAAATGCATTATTGCAGGCTCACATCTCCATATATTGGCAACAGTTTTGTAAACGCTACCGTTCTTGTGTTATTTGCTAAACTTCGATTCTCGTTTAGTGATTGTCAAACAGAACGCACAGCGAACTTCAAGTCGGTTACTCCACGTGTTGAGCTTGATACCAAGGTTCTACATAACTACCCACTGGCTACAGTCCGATCTAGTAGAATCTAACGTTCTGTGTTATTTGCTAAACTTAGATTCTCGTTTAGTGATTGTCAAACAGAACGCACAGCGAACCTCAAGTCGGTTTACTCCACGTTGTTGAGCCTATGAATACCAAGGTTTCTACATAACTACCCACTGGCTACAGTCCGATCTAGTAAGAATTCTTAACGTTCTTGTGTTATTTGCTAAACTTAGATTCTCGTTTAGTGATTGTCAAACAGAACGCATATTAAATACCATCTTCTACACAGTGTCAAGCTGACTTTAGTCAATAGTTTTGACATTTCTTTAAGCTGGTAACATTCCCGCTCTTGCAGTTATTTTAAAGTTAAACATTTCCGCCTATTTGCCTCCCAAGCGCTGTTTTTTGTGCCTGGTGTCTTGGGACTTCCTATATCGGCGGTAAATTAAACGAACTCGTTTAGTCAATTTTTACTTCAACTATATCATGTTGCAGCAAAATGCTGAACCTTTCGACACTCCCATTTCTCATACTAAATATAGTTTATTAATATATTGAATTTATATTAATTTGTTATCTTATGCATTGTCTTTCAGGTTGACACCTTCACATCGGTCTACAAGAAGCTTACGGGCCGCGATGTTACCTTCGAATTCCCAGACAACTACCTGAATGTCTAGATTTTGTTCCGCTGGCAATGTCGTCGTCGTTGTCGCGCTGGTTCAGTTCAATCAGAAATTCTGTTGTACAGAAAAAGACGGGTTTGTTTTTACAAGAACTGAATGCACGTAACGTCAACTAAATAAAACAGTAAACATTTTTAAAAATTAAATTAAATTATCGTTTCAAATTTATATAAATGGCTTCAATATTGTATTAATGCCTCCTCACATGTGAAACATTTATTGTAATTCAATCCTTAACATGTCATTTTGGTGGAGTAATTTTTAATTCCGTCGCGCGTTAACTCACGCTGTGATCAACTTTGATGTACATGAACTTATTTCTTTGATTAAGAGCAACCGTATAAGGACCTGCATAATAACTCGCGAGTACACGACGTGTGTGAAACATCCTGTAATCCATTCCCCGAGGCGACATGTTTCATTTGCGCTTCGAATGTGTCTTTAATTAAAAATGTGCGTCGCGCTTATTTATTGGATTCACTTTGTAACTTTTGTTGTTTCGTCCCCCATCCAGCAATGGATGCTATTGAACAAACACTTGTGGTAGCGACGCGTGTAATCCTTGGCACACATGTGCCGAAAGGGGTTTTAATGTTGCGGCTTGTGGCTCTAGTTTTCCACACGACTCGTCTCATTTACATGCGCCGTTTGTAATTACGGCACGAGAGCGAATCGGTAATAAATATTTTGAATAATCACGTGTGCATTCGGTTCGTGTAGTGTGAGGTGGGCGTTCAAAGGGGTGATAGTGGCTTGTTATACAAAAAGGATTAATCATTTTAACCATGAGAAGACTTTTCTATATGGCTTGGCATAATTAAAGATCACAGCTTCATCATTGTATGAACTTAATTTAAAGCCCAACTACAAATGTAAATAATGTTGATTTCAATAATGCAAAGTTTATCTCATGAAATAAAACAATTTCTGTCGGATCCATCTCAAAAATCAACTCAACTGTTAAAAAAAAAGTATAACAGCTGGTTTGCGACTACGGTAAAGTGCTTGACTAAAATTCACCACGGTGACATTTTACCACACTGGTGGGTGTCTTTACTTTTAAATCTAGTGAAAGCATCAACCATTTGAAGCTAAGGTGAATTATACGCTTATCCGCAAAGGGATAGCTCTGGATAAAAACACTCAACTAGAATATATCCTGTTGGCCGTACATACAATATTTAATACAAACTATCCGACGAAAATAAAGAAATTTAAGCGCATATAAGAGGATTGTTAAAAATGTACCCTCGCAGCTGTTAGACACTTGTTTAGATAATGTCTTAATAGCAGCCTACTTCGGCTGCAATTTGTTGAATTTAATATCTTTAATTTTTGTTCTATATTCATATTGAAGAAAACTTTGACCACAACAAACCGCATGATTGCCCTGTTGATATTGGGTTTAAATCAACAGTAAAATCACGCAATTCACCAATTCCGAAATGTGTCAGTAGAAATGCTCAGCAGTAGACCGAACCCTTCCCACCCTTAGGCCAAGGAATATGGTTTTACCCTCGCAATTAAAAAAAAAAAGGTCGACAACTAAAACGCGAGCAGACAGCGAATTGGTGGCAAATGTTGTTGGTGTTGGAAGTTGGTTGACGCTTTGGCAGACAGACGTATGTGGCTAATACATGTGATTATTGTGCTTTGAAGGCAATTACAGTTAGATGATTGATATCTTTTACATGCTAGCTGACCAAATTGTTGTTTTTATTTCGTTAATTTCACTTTTGCCGACCTTGCGCCTTGGTTTCTATACATATTTATACGATAACTAGTCGATCCTTTGTCCTGAGTCAGGACAAACAATTAATATTCTTAGCACACTCACACATACACATAAATATATTCTACTGTACTCTACAGCACCCATTTGTATGTTAATTTCATTTGGCAAGTGCTTTGCAAAAGAATTCTATGTCCTTTCTGTTTGTTTTGGAAGGAGGAATAATGAATTATTGAGTCTATTATGTCATCACATGTTGCTGAACTATGATGATGACTCACTTGCTTGTCACAGAGCTACAAATATGCACTTAAGCGCTATGTGTTTTATGTTCATAGTTAGCAATCATATTATCTTATCAATTTGGATTCCCAAGTGATTGTAAATCCCTATCGCTCGTACAGCTGTGTACACAAAAAAGTTTGAGAGGGCAGAACAGGTCTGCAGTCAAAAGGGTCTACGGCCACCCATGGTCAACGATCATACTAAGTGCCTTAAAAAGTATGTATTTGTTTTCTCAAGAGAGAGAGAGATGGAGAGAGATTGCGTACAAACAAACAATCATTCCCGTTCCCATTACTAAACGAGCCTGCTCAACAAATTTTTTCGATAAGCCTAAAAACATATTCAATGATCGTACACACACACACACACACACATATATATATACAAACTATAGATGCACATAAGTGGCTGGCAAATAGTTGGGCTCTCAGTTGTATTTTCTATATTTATCACTTAGTTGCCATTGCATCATCATACGCCTCCATCCCCCAACAAATATACCAAACCGGTCGCCATCGCCATGGCAGCATTTTTCATCATCTCTTTTATATTGTTGTTTTTTTCGTGTTTTCACATTGTGAATATCCAATAGAAAATAGTAAAAGTGATTGTGAATTATAGAATTTGATTAGCATGTGGCTTTTTTTTTTTACTTTAGCAGCAATTTCGGAGCATATATTCTATATTCACGTACACAAGTGGACGAAGACTATTGTGCTTGGGGGCTTATCAACATTTTGAGAATTGACATTTAACGCTCCGCAGAGATAAATACCAACGCATTTGCTTCCGTTTCATTAGCGGTCTCTCATTTCTGTACAAATGCTTTTTTTTATTATTAATACAACGTAAGAATGCTCGAGTCGAGTGAGGTGGACTAGGACATGTCCTGTAATACAATCTTAGGCTGTCAAAAAAAGTGTGGATTTATTCAACTATGTACGTCGGTTAAAATGTGTGAAAAGCCTTATGAGTGCTTTGGTCTTTATGAAAATACCTGGAACCCATTGATTAAGTTGACGATCTCAAGTTCCTCTACATTTAATCTTACAGATGTTAAATTATGAGTAGATCATGATTTTGATGCTGTTCATTTCATTTTCTATGATCTCTTACGCATTTTTACAGGGTATCAGAACTACAACTCTGAATAGACGAGAAACCACGCGTTTGGCATGTGTTACTAACAGACTTAGGGTAGACTGAACGTAGGGCCCGGACACAATGAAAAGAACTGCTTAGACGGTGGATAAGACACGCAATGGCGGCAACGATAATGACACTAACTAAAGCAACAAACAAATACCGAACGAGGTGGGGAAAAAGCGAGAGTGACAGAGAGGAAGCTAGAGACCAGAATCGTTAGTTGGTTGACATGGTGAAGCAACAAGCGTGTGTGTGTGTGTGTGTGTGTGAGTAGACAAAACCAAAAAAAACTAGGTTAACGTAAACAATTAATCAGAAACAACAAACTCTAACCGATATTAACATACTAGCTTTGTCTGTTTGCGATGACGAAATGCTGCCAGCCAGTAAATATTCAACTATAATGCCGGTTATTGCTCACCCCTAAAAGAGAGAGAAAGAGAGGAGAGAGAGAGAGACGAGCTCCTCCGCCCCAACATAACCACCAACCCTCCGCAGCGTGCTATCGCCCAACGCCTACTCAATCAGAGTGCTTCAATTGAAAGCCGCGCGCTCAGGCATTGACTTTGAACTACAATTTTCTTAGGTTTCTGGTTTCGTTGTTGTTTTCGGAATGTGTGAGCACAACAGAGAATAGTAAACATAAAGAACCGAAAGATAATAACGTTAGAGACGACAAACGAAACAGCAACAACCAGCAAACAAACTGAAATAAAAAATTGAATGCGAGTAGAAGCAGCAGAAGCGTTGGCGACGCTTCGACCAGCTCCACACGCTCGCAGCTCGCAGCTCCAGCACAACGCGGCGTAGCGTCGACGTCGCCAGCGTCGTCAGCTCTTTGATATGGATGTCTATGTCGGGCGGTTAGTCATTTGAGTGCGTTCGGTTGGTGAACACAGCGAGAACTCGCAATAGACGGTCGTCGCATCGAGAAGAAACAATTAATAATATTATTATTATTAGTTTTGGCGTTAGTTTCAAAAGTTTCTTCGACACACACACAACAGCGCAGCTCCCATGCTAATAAGCGCGTCGCCAAAACCAACAAAGTGCGTTCCTACTATTAACTTATACTAGCATATTAACCAAATATTTAACAAATTCTTCAGATCTATGCGAAAAAATATTAAATACGGAAAATATTTTGAAATTTAGGCACGCTCCTCGTTGACTGACGTCAGCAAATGTTTCAAAATTTAATGTGTTTGTAACTCTAAGTTAACAGAGAAACAAAACAAAGTTTTTTGGAGTGTTTGTAGTTATAGTCTAGAAGATACAAAGTGTCAATTAACCAAACAAAACATCAAAGTAGTTTAACTCATATATTTATGACAAGCGTTAAGGCTAATCAGATATGCTTTTGTATCTGTAACTTAAGCAAGACATTTGAAAATTCGAAAATTTAACTTAAACAACTTTTGGTTCATCAGTTCTGTCTCTTAACAGTTATTTACAGCTTCAAATATTCTATGTTCAAAGTTCACTTCAAACGAATTCTATTCAATTTCACTATACGAGATGGCATTCCAAATTAATATTGCTATTCAAAATGCATTCTTACAATTATTGCCGGCAACAATTGCTACAATAAAATTAATGAAAAGGAATTGAATGGCAATTTATATCATGCATGTTCAATAACTTTACTAACTTTTCGAAATCATTTTTAATCTTACAACAATTTGGCTGTGTTTCAATTACAGTTTAACAAAATTGTAACAATTAAATCAATATTATTTGTAACAATGTTGAAAGCTGACAAACAAGTTTTGGCTGCCACAATTAGATTTAATTATTTATACCTAATGGGTATACCTGGCTTATAGGGGTGCCAGCGTAACTAATAATCACTCAGCAGTCAATCATTTGATTGTGGCACACTTTAATACGATGCAAAATCAACAAATAAAAGTAGGGGAACCGTAAGTTAAATGTTTTTATTTGTTGAACAAATAAATATTTATTCAAGTTCCACTTGAAAATTTCAAGGTTGTTTAACAAGTGGTTCAATCGGCCAACTTATTTATTCCAACAAAATTTTCCTAGTTGAAAATTGGCCAAAAATTGTCGATTTGTGAACATTTGGGCGATTAGAACAATATGTTTAAGTTTGTTGCTCGTATTTTGTTTATTATTAAGCGTAATAATTTCTATGGATTATGGCTTGCGTTGCGTTTGCCAAGTTTTGGTACAGCCAACAAAAAACCTACGAAAATAATTACAATGAATTTTGTATAATAAATATGTATAATGTATTCATGCTCACAAGCAGACTTTGCCCTTAGCAGGGCCATAATTGTGTCGCGTGCGTTGGCCCAATGTGAATGTTGATCAACTCGAGTGACACGCACCCTTTCAATTGCCTAGCCTTAAATTCCTGCCCAGCCAGCTTACCACATGGCTTTTACTCCATTTGATTGAAATTGAGAATGTTTCGTATCCAGTTTCACTTCTTAGTTATTTGCCTTAGCAAATTAGTGTAGCTTTAATGTGTTACATTTTCTAATTAAAAGGCAAATGTGAAATTTGGGGCGTGCTTTAGCGCCATGGGGTCGCCAAACGGGCTTATTATGTTGGACACACACTGCGTATGATGAATGCAAACTAATGACACTAATTTGCAACATTTGCTTCGAGAAAAGTATTAAAGCTTGCACAATGAGAACACAAAACAGTAACGTTAATAATTATCAGATTTGTATAAAAGATAATAATAACAGATGAAACTCGAAATATTCGTTAATGTTTTACCATATTTTTGTAACTATGTTCAATTTATTCCCCCTTTAACTAGTCGAATACGCTGCTTATTTTTCAAGTGACAGATGGTTGACATATTGCCAACTTTATCTTATCTTTACTATGTCCGGAAACAATTGAATATTGGCAACTATTGACGCCCCTTTGGTCAATGTTTATGACCGGCTGTAAATGTAAATGTCCCAGGGATAATCTAGAACTACGAACAGAGTAACGCAAAACCAACAACTTCAAAAGATTGCAGCAATGAATCATTTAACAGCTGCACCTTATCGATGGCCCAAACGCAACGAAGATAAGAATTGTTTGGCAGAAATTAGTTTTACTTCCTTGGAAAAGTATTGATAACAGAGAGTTGATTGCTGTCAAAGAGTCGCAGTGACAACGTTCTTATGGTGAGGTTGCACAGATGTTTTGATCTTTTATTAATTTGTATATTGTTTGTGCAGTCGAACTTTCATTCAACGAATCGCAAGAGGTCAAGAAAAGACTTCGTTATAGAGAAAGTTTGTGATAAAGAACGGTTCGTCTGTAGTACATTGTTTTTTTCTATCGAACAATGACTCAAATTTCATAGTAATTGTAGCCTTCGTTTCATTGGTTTGACGTGTTATGTCACATAATTTTATCTTGTTGGTTGTAAATCAATAAAATTTTATAGCCTCTAGTCACACTTCTTTAAGAAACATTACTTGGCACTTATGTGTTAAGAATCTTGTTATTGTTTCGGTTTTTAGTTGCAAGCACTCGACTGAATCAGATAAGTTAGAAAATAAATGTCGCTTGCTGAACCCGCTTTAAGATAAGACAAGCAACTTAAAAAGAAATCGTACTTCACCATAGTGTTAACAAATAGTGCAAACTGTTCGTTTGGCAAGTTAAAAAGCATCAAAACATGCTAGAAATCGTTAAGTATACAACAAGTAGGCGAGCAACATGTGAGATTTACCAAATTTTTTTTACAAAAAAACACAATAAAGTTTAAAAAAATATTGTATAAATGCCAAAAATTTGTTCAGATTGTAAAGTTAACGTCGCATTGAAAAGCTCGAAGCAGACCTATGGCAAATCGATCGAATACTTACTGTTCAACGTCTTCTCAAACGCAGGTAGAGGACCACCGGGTGGAGCATCAATACTACAAAAACAAAGCAACACCATGTGCCTTTCCACACCGACTCAAAGTAAGGCGGGCAGTGAATCTGTTGCTGAACAAAGTAACGGCACCTGTCACCTTGGCGATATGTGCAACAACAACAATAACAATAATAATGGAGCAACAGCAGTTGATACTCAAATCAAACACAGAATCCATGCCACAGATGCTACAACAACCAAGACCAAAGAATCAGCTGAGCTAGATGATAGTTTAGGTTTTAAGGTAGCAAATGCCGTCTACAAAGAAAATGCGGCGAAAAAACTGAAAGTGATCGAGGAGCAGCAACAAACGAAGGAAGAACAAGTTGTCTATAATCCCCAAATCAGATGGCCTGATCTTGGTGCACAAACATTTTTGCACGTTGGCGCCATCTATGGTCTTTATCTGCTGTTCAACGCCAAGCTCTATACATTCCTATGGGGTATGTATCTATTCACTTGACTGTCATAGTGATACTAAGCTATTTATTTAGTTAGCAAGTCTTTATCTGTGTTCCCCGAAGTCGTTATTGTATTTATTAGCTAGTTTTTCGAACCATTTTATATACTCATTAGCACAACACTACTCAAAACTCTTTCTCAACACAGTTTTATATGAGTCATACAAAACGTACTTGAGTTCCTTATGAAAACCACTTCAATTGATATATGATTAATTTCATATCAGTAGTTTTTACTGATACCGATAGCTACTTTCTTTATGGCTTCGCAAAGCTGATAACTATAAACAATCTTGATATGGTTTATTAGAAAAGTTCCTACAGTGAGTGAAAAATTCAAAACAATTCTCGAATACGTAAAGTCTTAAAATTCCTGATTTACTCTACTGACCTACTGTAAATCAATTAGAACATTTTATAGTTTCGAACTTTAACCGTTGGTAATTAAAGTTAATGAACGCTTCAATTGGCATCCATTCGATTCAAATGTTGATCATTTGCTATTTTCTATGCGGCGAGCAAAATAGGTAGCATTTGCAACTCAAACTGAATAATTTTGTGTGGATACTATATATAGATCGATTTCGTTATGTCATCGGAAAGCAAATCAAACGAAACATACAGAGATAGAGAGGGCAAAAATTCCAACCATAAGTAAAGAACAATGATTTTAACTGTTTTGGTTTCTCTGCTTGTCTAGTTGTTGCGACCATTTGGGTTTCGAGCTTTGGAATCACGGCAGGTGCTCATCGTTTATGGTCACACAAATCCTATACGGCGTCACTGTTCCTGCGTATTATCCTGGCTTTTATGTTTACAATTGCGGGACAGGTAAGTACAAAGCTATTAAGCATATTATTTATGGCTAATATCTCTGTCTTCTTTTAGCGCGATGCTTATACGTGGGCTCTCGATCATAGAATACATCACAAGTTTTCAGAGACGGATGCGGATCCGCACAATGCCAAGCGCGGCTTCTTCTTTGCCCATGTTGGCTGGCTATTCCTTACGCCCCACCCGAAGGTGATTGAGAAGCGCAAGGTCATTGATATGTCGGATCTCGAGGCGGATGCTGTTGTCATGTTCCAACGTAAATATTATATACCATTGTTTGCACTCATCTCGATTGGGTTGCCCGTGCTGGTGCCCTGGTATTTCTGGGAGGAGGATCTATGGATGTCCTTCTGGATCAACTTTAACATGCGCTTCACCTGGACTCTAAATGCGGCTTTCCTTGTCAATAGCGTGGCTCACATGTACGGCAACAAGCCTTACGACAAGTGAGTTTTTACTATGCAAAATTCAAGATATCTTAAAGGAAAATAAACTTAAATATTTATTTTGTGTTCACAGAAACATTACACCTGTCGAGGCACCAATTGTCTCACTGCTGGCAATGGGCGAGGGTTGGCACAATTATCATCACGTATTTCCCTGGGACTACAAGACGGGAGAGTTTGGCACCTATGCCTTGAATATCACAACGGCCTTCATTGACTTTTGTGCCCGCATCGGCCTCGCCAGTGAACGTAAGTTTAATGCAAAATACCAACAAACTCACTTCATCAAAAACCATCTTCAACAGGCAAATCCGTCTCTCCGGATATGGTGAAACGGCGTGCAACTAAATGTGGCGATGGAACACGATTTCTGAGCGATGAATATGCGCACAAGGATCAAGTATGGGGCTTTGGCGACTGTGATTTGGCACGCGAGGATATCGCTGAGTTGGCCAAGATGCAAAATTAATCATTGAAGTATTAGTAGCAGTAAATGAGCGCCTGTGTTTTTTTTTTTTTCTTATCGCTCTTACCTCAAAAAGTTATAAGTAGATGGCCCTCTACCAAATGTACCCAACTATGCTCGTCTCGTTACCTTTTGTTACTTACCCGAGGGCAATACAATAATCAAACGAAAACCAAATGAGTTTTTTTAATTTATATCTACGATCCAACCTCGCTATAGAGAACACCCTCTACAACAATGACGGCTGTGTACTTTGTTGCTACTCATGCATATGGAAATGTGTGTTGTATATTTATATTTCTTTTGTGATCGACCTTCCCGTTGGACTTTTAGCTTATGCGATTCAAGTGCGCCTTAGTTCAAATTAGTAGTGTTTAAGCTGGCGCTTGCGACGGTTAGCTGTAGCTGAAGGCAACTTAGGAACATAGGCAAGGAATCAAGGAATCGAAAGGCCATTTTTGTTTTTACAATGACAAAAGAAAAGCAAACCGAGACAATCACAAAGGATACACCAACGGAGGAGTTGTTCAAGAAACGTGATGCCGTCTGGCCATTAGTCCTATTCTATATCCATGTCTATATTCTCGGCACATATGGCATTTATGTAACATTCACGAATGCCTCGTGGCCAACGATATTATTCAGTGAGTTCAATAAGTCAAACATTTGCTGCATACTTAATTACAATTTCACACTTCGACACCTCAATCCATGGTACGTTTCGCTACCACTCCTTAGCCGGGTTCCTCACCCTGCTTGGCATTTTGGGCGTAACGGTGGGCGTTCATCGTTTATGGGCACATCGCACCTTTACCGCAACAGCTCCACTTCGAGTCTTCCTCATGCTCTGCCAGACCATGGCGGGTCAGGTAAGCGTTGTTCCCCTTTGCTAGCCAAGTCACTAGCAAAAGCTTACAAAAAAGCTTTTTGTGTTAGTCAAGAAGTAAACCGAAGTTAGCGAATAACACAACCTGAACCGGTTACAGTTCTCTGTCAAATTAAAAACCTGTTCATATTCCATTTTGTTTCACTTTTACTTTTAAAATGTTTATTTTATATGTAGGGCACAATTTACAGTCGCGTGCAGGCACATCGCCTTCACCATGCCAAGTTCCAGCAAGATGAGGATCCTTACTACAGCAAACAGAGCTTCATGTTTGCCCAGCTGCATGGCAATCTCCTTAAATACTCCAAACAGCAGGAACAACTGCTGCTGGATGTGGATATGACTGATATTCTAAGCGATCGCATTGTAATGTTCCAAAAGCGGTAAATCTCGATAGAAATTTATTATGTTTAGCACGTTGATTGATAATTAAATACTTTCAGCTATTATGGTATACTTTATGCTGCGCTAAATGTGCTGCTCCCGCTGAATACACCCTTCCAACATTTTGGAGAAACTTTAGCGGTTTCCATGTTCGTTGGTTTTTGGCTGAGAAATCTGATTGTGTTAAATGTGGGAAATCTTGTGAATTCAGCACACTTCATTTGGAGCATACACAAGGGCTTCAAGCCCACAGATTCGAATAGCATATTCTTTATAACAAAATCCTTCTGGCCACAGTATCACTATCTACTGCCCAATGACTATCAGAGTGGAGAGTTTGGAGACTATGCCAATGGCACTGGCTCGACAATGATAAGGGTATTTGCTGCATTGGATTTGGCCAAGGATCTGCGCACAATTTCATCGGTGGCTGTGCGCAATGGTTTGACAAAGGCCGTTGACCACAAGCTACCAATTGTCGAGTGCATTTTGGAACAGGTGAAACTGGAACAAAGTACTCTGCCTGCCAATCATTATCTCAATCGGGAGAAGTTCATGTGAAAAGTTGTTAAGAATTGTGTTTGTTAAAAAAAAGTAAAGAAGCACAACAAGAAAAAAAGCTTTAAGACTTTGTTTAAGCAAGGTGCAGCTCAATGTCAAAATGCTTTGTTTAGCTTAAGCCTTAACTTCAACTTTACAATCTTCACACATCATCTCATAATTAGCCTTTCGTATTTGTCCCAAGCCGCGAAAGCATTTAAAGGGCGACTGAGGTACTGTTTGGGTCGGCTATTGCTTTGTGCTTTGGGCACTTTGAGCAAATTAAATGAGTCGCACTCAATAAATTATCACTAATACGCAATGTTTGCCCAGCGCTTGATTGATGCGTCAATATTTGTGAACTTGGGGCTCTACACAGAGGCCTGGTTTACTTTAGGCCAGGCTATGATAAGACTAAAAGCTGTCGGTAAGTAGCATACAATATGCATATACATAAACATAGCTCCTGCTAGTTGCCGTCGCAAATATTGACTAATTAAACACTTTTGGGCGCGTTCTGCTTTGGCAAATCATGCGTTATTTAAATTGAAATTCTTGGCCTTAAAGTCTTTCGCAATGAGCTTTGTTTGCTAAGAAAAGACAGACGAAGTCTTTTAAGTAGAATGTCGATTTCAGCTTTCCAATTATTGGACTCATTAGCGAAATAATATTAACAGCTATTTTAGGTAGAAATGTGTTTAATTTACAATGTATCTTATGTATGTGTATAAGGGCCTTAACTTAGTCAACTCATATTTGTAATTTTGTTTTCAGTTTTTGCCAATGCAAGCTTGACGTTTAGTATTTTAATGTGTGAGGCACTTGTACCAATTCCTAATGGTTGTGAAGTGATTACTAATGAATTTTACCATTTAAAAGGCATTAGGTTGCTATTGTTGCAATACTCTCACAAGGGGTAGCATAATTCAAACATACGTTTTGTATACCTAAGTTCGCTTGGAAGATTGTGAAAAACTCGCATGAACCTTAAACTCCAGTTAGTTTGGTTTTATAGTAAGAAAAGGGTATTTGATCATCATTGAAGTTAGCTGATCTTAATTGCTTTTTGCATTGTGTGCCACTGCCACAAAACAGTTTAAGGCGGAACGTACATACACATATGTTTAAGTATTAACTTACTTTGTTACATGTATGTGTTGTTTTTCTATATGTGTGTATAGGTTTTTTGTTCACGCTACGCTTGGGCATCGAGTTTGTTGCAAATTGCACTTGCGCTTTGAACAGTTTTGCGTTTTTTTATGGTAATTTGTTTTTGTGCTTTTCAATTTTTTTTTTTGGCCCATAGAAATAGTCATCTGAGTGACATTTGAAGGTTTTACAGAGGTACGCAAGCTTTAGTTGTTGACTGACTGATTAAAAGTTGTGCAATGTTTTATCTCAAATGTTTAGTTTTTCAATGTTCAATGTTCGATGTTCGATTTAGAGTATGGATTCGTATTGATTGTCTTTCTTATAAATGCCACCGAAACGGAATGGATGTAACCGCAACTCAACCCAAACAATTACAACCCTGAGCCAGAGCCAAATGATGCCTATTTTTTTTCTCTTGCTATAGAAAACCCTCGAAACTCCAAAGTACCAGAAAAACTTGAGCAACTAATCGACATCAAATGATGTTTTCTTCATACGCTGTGCAACATTGTTGAGCTGCATGAATGGTATTTGATTGTTGGCATGGGCAAGAGCGTTAAAGAAGGAAATCATTAGTTCTTAGAATTATGGTGCTGACGGTACGACAAAGATTTGTGTTAGCATATTGTGTGTGTGTATATAGTAAAAAGCTCTGTTCGTATTCGCGCCATTCTCTTGGACAGCGAATTTTTATTGTTTGAAGTACATTATAATAATAATAAATAAAAAAATGCTGACGCTGCGCAAAGTTGGTTAAGTGAAGCTGCGCAATAAATATCGAGAAGTCTTGCTGCTGACAATAAGTGTTAGCCACATATGTATGTATGCATGTATGTGTGTGTGTTTTGCGTGTCTTTTTGTGTGTGCTTTAACACCTGGCAAAATGTTTAGCATGCGCATTCGTTTGAGTAAAATAATTTGACAAATTTGTTTTAAGTCAAACCCTCAATACTACTTTTTGAAGGTGTGTAAATTGAATTGTAAAGATGCCCAAGAATAAATAAAAAAAAACTTAAACAAACATTTGTTATTGTTAAGCATGAAAATGTATAAGCTAATAAAATGATGAAAAATTCCGAATTTTATTAAAAACAATATAATATTCATGGTGGAAATTTAAGTGTCCGAATTATTAGTTTTTCTTAAGGCTTTAGACAGGTTTTCATGTAGTTTAGAGGGAGTTAAGAAGACATCAGGAACTAACTGAATTAGCGGCAGTGTCCAATCTTTTCTTTAAGTGTAAATGCGTATGCATATTCTCGCATACCCTTTTGTTTTTTATTTGCACTGCGGTCGATTGGTGTTTGTCTGTTTGTCTGGTTTGTCGGTTTTTTCGGTTTTTTCTGTTTTTCTCTCTCCATTTTTGGACAGTTTAAATGTGATGTTCAGCAAAATTTGCTAATGTGTGAAGCTTACAACATAAACCACAAAACAACAGCTTCAACAATAATAATAATAATGATTATTAAGTGTCCGAGAGTACGAAAACTTATGAATTTTCGACCGTGCGAGCTTTAACTGAAATACAATGAAGTCAAATTTGTACGGTATTTTGTTTAAGCTTTAAAAGATCTGCGCCGAACGGTTGCTTCCTTTTAGTGTTCACTTTATATTTTGGTTGCCTTTTAATTAAAAATTGTTTTTCGTTTATTTTTGGTTTTTGGTTTTTTTTTGTCTTTGTCGTTACGTAAAGAGAAAGCAAAGCAGTTGCTGGCGTTGTTGTTGTTGAACTTTATGATCATCGAACGGCTTTTGACTTTGGTCAACAGAAAAGCCAAAGTGGAGAAGGCCACAAAAAAACACTAATAAACAAAGCTTACTTGCGACTCACCGGATCCAATTTTAAATACAAGACACACATTTGCACCACTGTAGTTTGTGTGTGTGATGATGAGATCTAATGGGAGAGAGAGAGAGAGAGAGAGAGAGAGAGTTAGTATGATAAATTTCATATTATGCAAATAGACAGCAGGTAAACACGGGGAGCATTGGTCGTTGGCCCTTGTGAAATGGCCAATATTTCTGCACGTTATTATTTATGTGGCACGCGCAAGAGTCCTAAATAAAAACCAGATATAAAAATAAATTTTGAGTGTGCCCAAATGACCAGAATTCAATAAGTTATAGCAATGTTGACACAGATTAACACCAAATTTATTGCCATTTCTCCGATAGTGCTGGGAACAACGGTTGCTTTACTTTCAAGGCATGTGAGTTATGATGGATTGTTTTAAAAATAAACTGTGTGTGGAGACTAAGATCTTCAAAAAATTAGCACGCGGATGTCAAGAACCCGCTAAGAATGTTGCCAAACAATAAGCAACAATTGAACGCTAGGCAACAGGAAGAGCAACTGGTGTGAGTAATCAAACAGCAGACTTCTTGGCTAGTTTTTCTCCGAACCTTCCAGCAAGTTATAACAACAACAACAACAATGCGATGCTGTGCGTTTAAATCAACGAAAACAAAGCCAGAGCCGAAGTCGCAGTCGTAGCCAAAGCTCGAGCGCCGAAGTTACAAACGAAGTCTAAATCGCTGTTACAGGTGCCAGCCTGTGCATGTGTATTGTTGTGTATGTGTTTGTGTGTGTTTGTGTATGGTGGCATAATCTTGGCCTTAAGTATTGTTTTATTTTATTTTACTTTTTTCTGATTTTGGCTTTTTTTTTTTGTCGTTTTCTGTCTTTGCTTTACCATTTCTGAGTCCGCCTTGCGAGCGACGCGTACAGCAACATAATAACAACAACAACAACGTTAAGTCAGTCGGTCAATCAGTCAGTTTGCTGGTGTCTCAGCCCAACAGCAGCAGCAGTACTAGAAGCAGCGACGTCAGCAGCAAAAGTGTACGGCAACGCCAACGCCGGCATAGGGTAAAAATTTTTACTTTTGACTGCGATCATTTGTCTACGGAACGGCGTCGCGTAAAGTTCGTTAGATTCTTCAAGCGGAGAAAAGGAAAATACATATTTAAGCTGCGACTTCCCTTAGCTCTAACCCCCCACCCCACCCCCCCATTACCAACCAGCTGCAAAGAGAAACTGCGGTCTTGCGCCAGAGATCGACAAAAGAAAGAAAAAAATATACAAATATCAGAGATCACCGCCAAAAAAAAATAAAATAAAGGGCCGCGTCGAGTGCGCGTTCCAACGCGGCATAAAGCAATAACCAAAAGCGAAAGCAAAAGAAAACTTACTTAACTTACTTAACAATCAAAAGTTGTTGTTTTGTGTGTAAATCTGTGAAGAAGAAGAAGAAGAAAGTTTGCATTTGGTGTATGAAGTGAGAGACCACCGAACCCCCCTAGTATATCCCTCGAAACAGCCCACTTTCAGCCTCAAAATGGGTCACCTGTCAACATCGGAGCGCGTGTGCAGCTCAAAGCCAATGGTCAGCACAGGTGAGGAAAGTCCGCCGCTCTTGGCGCGTCGCGCCAAAACGAGCGGCGAACAATCGCAGGCTCGTCGCAGCGACGACTCCTCGCCGGAGATGATGCCACGCGGCAAGCAACAGCAGAAACCACTGCCACCACCAATCTCCACAGCGGCACCACCGGCGCCCCGAAATATACCCAAGCATTTGATCGACCATATACCCAAGGATCAAATCAATATGGATGAGTACTTGCGCAACTTTAAGGGCGACAATATACTGGGTTGGCAGTTCAAGGCGCCGCTCAAATGGGACAAAGTCATTCAGATCTCCTTGCTGCACATTGTTGCCGTCGTCTGTTTTCTCATTTATCCGGTGCACGAACTCCGACTCTACTCACTTCTCTGGTGTAAGTACAAAAAAAAAAAAAACTGTCAACTCTTACATAATCGCATACGAAATGAAAAGAGATTCGAGTTATATTTTTTTTTGGGGAAAAAGGTGTTGAAAAAGAAGAGAGAGAAAAAGCCAAAATGCTTGTGTGTGTTGCAACAGAAACCGCAGCAAGCGTTTTCGGAAATTGCTAAACTTTTGTATCTCTCCGGTTACCCCACGTAACTCCTCTTCATCTGGCACACCTTCGGTCATTATTTCCAATTTAGCGCACACATGTGTGTAAAAAAGAGAAAGATACAGCAAAAGAAAGAGAGAGAGCGAGAAAAGAAAAGATTTTACGATTTTTTATATTGTATATTTTTTGACTGTTTGTTTATTTTAGTGTTGGTTTTGAGTTTAACGTTTTTTGGGGTCATCCTTACGAGCATTTCATAATTTTTGCTTACATTTCAGTTTCCAATAACACTTGCTTTTTTTTATTATTATTGACTTTAATTAATTTGCTACTTAACATGCCTTCTCTCTCTCCAAATCATCCAAAAATTTCAGTTTTTAATTCCACGATGGCATCGCTGTCGCTGTTGCCGTCGCAGTCGACGTCGACTTTGTCATGTTGAAATTTCCCATTTTTTTTTTTGGCATCCGATTTTGTTGTTTGCATTGTACTCGTATTTTTGTCAACGCTTGCAATTTCAGCATAAATTTAACTGACACTGATGAACTATGAAAACGAATCGCAAAGAAAAACACTCAACAACATTTCGGTTGACATATATTTATTATTTGGGGTATGAGAAAGATAGAAAGAGAGAGTGACTGACTCTACCAAGGCTAATAACGTTGTAAGTTTTGGGCTAGAAAATTCTGTGCTGGCCAAGGTTTAAGTTGAATTCGTCATAAAAGCAACGAAAACAAAGCCAAGCCTTGTCTCGCTTCGCTTCGTTTTGTTTCGTCATTTGGGCCATTTGAGATGACAGCCATGTAAAGTCGAAGCAAGTCGAAGCCAGGGCCGCGCGAGCTCCAATACTATACAAAATTTATGACAACTATGTTTATGTACTTCATAAACTCTACATACAATACATGCTAGCATATGCGAAAAAGCCAAGACACTTGACATTGAGATCTTTTTCAACAGGGGGGGCATCATCTTCGATTTCGTTTTTCATTCGCGAGCATCATTGGAAATTCCAGGACGCATTTATCCATTGTAATTTATGGCAAAAAATGATGATCAAACAAGAGAAAACGTTGCAGTCGGACGCAACCGACTGCAGTATACTCGAAGCATGTTTAAAAACGGGTAACAAGAGGCCAAAAATTTTAATGAAGTTTTTTTGGGGAATGCCATTAGCTAGCTTCTTACCAATTAATGGTAGCTCTAACTGTAAGGGTGTAGGAAATTTAGGAGATTTAAAGCTAGAGAATTTATCGATTTGCCAGCCTCCCAGTAGACGTAGCACCCCAATCTTAACACTTCATGTGTCCCAGCCAAAAGACAAAGTTTATTGCAAAGTTTCAAGACTTTAGCGAACGGACAGGCGGACAGACAGACATTGCACAAACCCAATATACTCTTTACCTTCGGTATCGAGTTGAAAAATGTTTAAAAATGCGTGCATTGTCAATTTAAATATTTATTGCTTGAGCGTTTACAAGTGTACCAGGTCTAGACATTGTTGGACCTTTTAAGGGCGGCGTGTAGCTCGTAAATATTTTGGCAAATTACAGGCTGACGTGCAGCGTTTATTCAATGACCAGAAAATTGTTTCTCTTTTAAATTATTTTTTGTCGTCTTTGTTTTTCTTCTTGGTTTTTTCATGTTTAACACGAACACGTAATGATAATAATTAGTTTCTTTAGGGCGGTGATTGTTATAGAGGATGTTGTTTCGCACCACTAGCCACGTACTTTTTTTTAATACCATACGCGGTGCTTATGAAGTTTGAACCACAAAAAAATAGAAAAAACCTACAAATTTCCTATACTGGTAGGCTAGAGGGAAAAACCCATAAGCATATGTGTTATATGTGTGGGTTGTTTGGTTTGTTTTTTGGCAATCATCTTGCCATCTTGACTTATATCATTATAATCTAAAGCCCAACTCGTAAACAACATTCGCACTTAAGACCATGAAGATTTACGAAAGTTAATAGAAAGTGAAGCTCTTATATCATTGATTTTCATAGATTGTGGGCATTTAAATGTTACGATCTTGTTGACAACCCACAATCCTTCATTGAAACATTGAAGCCACACACAATGTCTTTGTTTTTGTCTTTGTCTTTAGTTTTGTTTTTAGAGCCCGCATCGAAAAGCTAATTATTTGACAACATGGGTCTTGGACCCAATGACATCGCATGCACCCTGAATGCATTTCCGTCTTTTTTTGTTGTTGTTGTTGTGTTTTTTTTTTTTTTTGGAGCTCACATTGAAACGTTAATTATTTTACAACATGGGTCTTGGACCCAATGACACCGCATGCAACCTGAATGCATTTCATTTGACTTTCAAATGAATCATTTAGTTTAGATACTCCCCAAAATTAGCATTTGTTTAAGAATTGGAAATGAATTAACCTTGATGAACTACTTCCAAACAAGCCATTCTTAGACTTCAAACGATTTACGATATAATTCGAATGCAACTCTTATGTTACCATTCAAAGATAGATTAATGACTGCCCAGACATATGGATAGGTTTTTAGTTTTTTTTTTTGGTTTTTAGTCCGTTTATGGCAAGTGCGTAACCGGTTTATTATAAGGTTTTTGGTTTTCTCGCAACCACATCAAGCAATAAACATTTGAAGGTTGATCTTTCATTAAACGAAACGGCGTGTAACACCTTTGTGCAATGAAATCGTTAATATTTCATTAGTTAAAATTGTGAAACAAAAAACCCAAAAAACTATCTATGAGTTTTGTGTTGTTGTTGGCCATTGTCATCAGCTTTATTTTAGTTTTTCAACAAACCCAATTGTCATTATTGTCTAATTTTTCTTTGTCACTGTCATTAGTCCTAAGTGTTGCGGAAAAGCACTCAATAACTTGAGAAATCAATTGCCTTTGCCCGTCGATGTTAATTGCTGTTTTGTAGGCGTTGAAGCGCACACACTTCTAACTCAGGGAAACAGATTTTTAGATGTATCTTCAAGTTGGTGCACTTGCATCCGGCATTGTTTGGTGACAATCCACAAATTGACTTAAGTCATTATAGACGAGAGGACAAGAGAAAAAAAAGGGCTTGTAGGGAAGTGCTTCAACTAAATTCTGGCTGTCTCTGACGCTGAGTGATATGCAAATGCATTGTTATTATAGTTGATATACAAGCACGATACTTTGTTGGAAATTAAACACGATCCCACAACGTAAACAGTATCTCAACAACAACAGTTTGAACAACAAATTTTCCCATCATTGGCCTTGTGGCGGCAACATTCCGTCTCTAGCCTTTTGTACGCTTGAACGTCTATTATGCACTAATTTGATCAACAAATTAACACCATCACACAAATGCCTCAATTCGCGCAAACTTTGTAATTTCGGCATTTTATTGTGGTATACACACATTTATATACAAACATTTTATATCTAATTAGCAACTTTTTGTTGCTAGTGTTGAGCTAGTAATGAATTTTGTACATTTCATTTACCTTTATACAATGTTTATATATATATTAATTTTCCTTATTGTTTTGGTTTTGTTTTTTTTTTTTATAGCCTTCTTTCTTGGCGGCGTTGCTGGCTTTGGTGTTACAGCGGGTGCCCATCGTTTTTGGACACATCGCAGCTACAAAGCAAACACCCTCTTGAGGAGTCTATTGATGCTTAGCTACTCGGTAGCTGGTCAAGTAAGTTCAGCATGCATATGCCATTTAAATAGTTACGTAAGAGATTTATGGTAATAGGTGAATCTATGAATTTATAGCAATAAAATTAATATCGCATGATTGGCATAGCTAAAAAAAAAAAATTTGAATTTGGACTGCTAAATCAACTATTTTTAGCATCGAAATTTTGACAAGTCATCGAATATTATTCA
Source organism: Scaptomyza flava (assembly GCA_030179655.1). Lineage (NCBI taxonomy): Eukaryota > Metazoa > Arthropoda > Insecta > Diptera > Drosophilidae > Scaptomyza > Scaptomyza flava. The sequence continues at coordinate 5,223,044 of JARNME010000012.1, forward strand.
TATTTTTTTGTTGCATCTATCAAATAACTAGCATCGCAACTTTTAGTCAGTTTATGGCCTTGTCTTTTGCAATGTTATTTTGTCATTTTGGTCAATTCATTTAATTTATGTTTCGCTTTGTTACTTTTTGTTTTCTTTCTTAGTTTTGTTTTGCGTGTGGCGGGCGCACTACAAAGTAACTTTAATTGCCACATTAAGTACAACAGCTTAATGCATTTATATAAAGCTTTTTTTCTTATGCCGAAACTGTAAATGGACAACAATCGAAACACAAAAAAAAAAAATAAATATGCCTTGTCTGTGTATCCGACAGATACATTTGTCATATTTAATGACTTGTCAAGCGGGTGGAAAATATTTTTTTATTTTGATTGATTTATTTTTATTTTTTTTTGTTTCGTTGCAGAATACGATGTACGATTGGGTGCGAGATCATCGAGTGCATCATAAGTATTCGGAAACGGATGCTGATCCTCACAATGCCAATCGTGGATTTTTCTTCTCCCACGTAGGCTGGCTGATGATGCTCAAGCATCCGGATGTTTTGCTCCGTGGCAGACAGATTGATATGAGCGATATTGTTTCTGATCCTGTTATTCAATTCCATCAGAAGTATTTTATCGTATTAAAGTTTCTGATGTGCTTCATTATACCCACCGTTGTGCCAGTGTATTGCTGGAATGAGACCTGGTTCCATGCCTTTGTGCAGCAGTGCATCTTCCGCTATGTGTTCAGTCTGAACTTCACCTGGTCCGTTAACAGTGCAGCTCATCTTTGGGGATCGCGTCCTTATGACAAGTAAGTTGACATTGAATAATTGGGCTAACTGAAAGGTAGCTACCATTTCCTTTTCCTTTCCTTTTCCTTCTTTCACATAGACGCATCATGCCCAGCGAGAATATGTTTGTGTCAATTGTGGCCATGGGCGAGGGCTGGCACAACTATCATCATGTCTTCCCTTGGGACTACAAAGCAGCTGAGCTGGGCAACTACACGGTCAACTTTACAACCATGATGCTCGACGCATTCCACCGCCTGGGCTGGGCCTATGACATGAAGCAACCGTCGAAGGAGCTAGTGCGTCGCACTCTCGAGAAATATGGTGATGGCACTCACGAATCACAGCAACAGCAGCACCAAATTGGCGCTGACGGTGTCACAGGCAGCACTCAAATGGTTGGACACATTCACTATGCCGAAGTGCCAGATCCCGAGCTGGAATATGATGCAGAGTCGAGCAGCACTGAGAGCGCCAAGCTGGACGAGAATGAGAACGAGAGCGAGCGACAAAAGAAAGCAACCAAGAAATTGGCTACCTAGTGTGTGGTATCAACTGGCCAACTATTTGGCGGTTAACTTAAGTGTGGGGCTCTCAAAGAATGTACAACAACAAAGCAGCGAACAACATGATGGAATGTTCTTAAACAATTTTAACACTTAACTCATAATGAAATGCGAGGTCTTGTCATATTAGGAGCAGGTCACGTCTGGCTGTTCTATATATAAATATGTATGTTTGTATACACATGCATATATGTTATATATATATATATATACGATTTGTTGCATCTAAGCATCCGCATCTTGTGCGTCTTGGGCATGGGGCGGGTCATGGGTCAATAATCGTTTCTATTAAATTAATTAATATTTTTACATTTATTCGCACTATTATTACTTATTGTTAAAGTACTTATTCATATTCTTATACTAGTTTATACGAATCACACAAGGAGATATTACTTGCACCTTTTTATTGCTTTCACACGCAATTAGGACAGGTACTATGAATACCAACCACACACTCTCTTCCTCCATACCCCTTCTAACAGATTCCATACGATATATTGTACTCCATTTATTCATTTGCGTTTAGGTTTAGGTATTCTATATAGCATACTAGCTTGGTACGTCATAAGTTAAGACAAAAGATTTACAAATACTACAATTGTAATTAAACACAAAAAAACACACAAAAAATCACAAAATGTTAAAAATAAATAATAATTTACAAAAATAAATACAATTGATATTTTTATTTAAAAGAATTTACTGAGCTTCAAGTAAAATGAGAAAATAAACTTTGACAGAATTCGTAAATAAATTAAATACGTGACTTAATGTCAGATTTTTCTGTATTCAATTTCCACAATAAAATTGCATGTTTTTCATTTTGAGTATGGAATTTTTTTCAAGCGTCTCGCTTCGCTTCGTTATAAAATCAGGAAATAATTGTTTCTTTTTAATTGTAAAATTACAAGTGTTTCTTTTTTAAATACTACAATGAAAGTGTTTTGAAGTTAGTAATATTGCATTATCATAAGTTTAAATACATGCTAGCTTTTCAAAGATCACGATCGGCAAATTTCTAGCAGCTACCTCAATCAATTCCCCCTTTGTCATCGGTCAAAATAGAAACTTTGTAACAAAAACATTTACAAAAATGATGATGATTTTCATAAGAACGACGTTTATAAAAAATGCAAAAAAAATATTATATCGCTGATATTTACATTTTTCTAGTAACTGGAGCGTCACCCAACTGACCTAAACTTTTGTTGTGCCATCTCGCTTCACGCCCTTTCGCTGAAATGACAACAACAAATGCAAATGTAAAAATTCGCCAGAGCTGGCGTTGAATATCTCTCTAAATGGTTAACTAATTTAAGCTCCCGCAACCAGGCTTTGTTAACTGGTTTCGTTAGACTATGGTCTACGTGACGAAAGTAGCATTTACCACACCACCAACTTGAAGTCAAAGCCACCAAAGTCAAGTGTCGTCTTTCTTCCTCATTGTACAGTCAGCTCAAGAACAGAATCAACTCCTTGCTAGTTGATTGCAACCAATCAGTTTGTTAACGTTGCAGCTGGCACGTAGGCCACAACAAGGAACCTTGAAAAGGTTCTGTGCCTCATTCGCCAAAGGGGAATACCGCATGGCATGCCACTTGCACCGCCCAGAAGTGCTTTAGCTGAATAATAACACTTCAAAAAAAAAAGCCCATTCATCAGTCTTCATCTCATTTTATGCTCATGTCTCATCAATTTTTATGCAATGTTTATCAACTGCGAGCCTACACACGCACCTTCGCACCTTGTCCTTGTCCAGCCCACAAACTAAACTGACGATCATTGTGCATGAAAAGAAAAAAAAAGTCAACACCATTGGCAACATCAATGTATTTTAACAATGGCCCAAAAAAGTGTCGCCTCGCGTCTTTTGCTGTCATCTCATTAGCAAGTACTCTTGCGAATTACAATGTTTGGGCCTAGTTGCACTTGACCGGGCTTAATTTATGAACCACTTAATTAGTGACGCTCCAGTACGTACACACAGTTAGGCCAAGTTAACCTAAAAAAAGAAGTCTTGAATTTGGATTTTTTCTTATGCTAAACTATCAAACTATTGTTGGTTGGAGACTTTAAAGGTTAAAGCTTGATATGTTATGTATTTATGTTTGGATGAAAGTCTTATTTATCGAAATCATTTATTTATAAACTAAACATATAGGCTCATTTAGAACATGCTAATTTTTGGCGCTATTATAAGTTAAGCGCGTGTCTTCTTTTTATGGGTAATCAATTCGATTTCTTCAAATAAAGAAGCACACGTGTATGCGATTTTTGTTGACAGAGTTCACTGAAACTATTTTAAGCTACAAAAAAAAACCCAAAAAATATTGTTTACGATCTACTTTTTCGCAATAAATTTGCATGAGAAGGAAACAAAATGCCAGCAAACACGCGTAAACGATTAGCATTAAATTCATACTTCATTCATTATTCATAATTTATAAAGCTTCCAATTAGGGGTATAATCAAGTGATGTATACATACAACCAGTATCATCTTAGACTAGTTACTAAATACCATTAAATGTTTACTTTTTATTTATTTGTTCAAAGGCGAATTTACAAGACAAGTACTTTTTAATGGAATATGAAATACTTTAAGTTTATTTACAGCGGTTTTAGGCCTAATCGCATTAGCATAACATTTTAGTTTGACATCATTAGCATCGTCGGGCTGCGATATTTTGTCAGCGGCTTCGCAACAGTTGCCTATTTAAACTTGGCGTGGGTGAACGTAATCAATTGTTGTTGCAGCTGCAACTTAAGCTTAGTTAGCGACTAGGTTAAAATAGGTCAGTTGTCAGCTAAACTGAAAAGTTATTAGAATAATTTCCCAAGCAATTTCCCACAACAATGGCAATACAATGTCCTCTTTCCTTAAATACTAAAATCGTACAATAATGGGAAAGAAATTTTAAAGATAAGTTAGGGTGTGTTAACTTCGAGTTCCATTTCGGTGGGGCCCAACAAACCGTTAATATAACCTTGTAGATTGGCTGGGTGACGAAAATGATAAAAACCATTGACATTATCGTTATTTGCGTAACATTTGCAGGCCGCCAAACACCAAATAGGTAAACCGAATTAGAGTAAAAGAAACCAGCGAGAGCGAAGATGGAGTAGCCGGTGGAGTCGAACCTCAGCTAATTGACTGGCTGAACTGATCGTAATCATGATCGTGTCATCGATAAACAAAGCAAAAAGCAAACTAACAAATTGAAAGCCAATCAATAAGAAGTCGCCGACTACAAACCGGTATTGGCCATCGGGCAGTTACATATGTACACATATGAATACATACATACATATATGCAATTATGAATGCTGATTTGTTAAGGGCCGTTTTGTAATCGGCGAGATGCTGGTGGCGCCACAACGTGACATTTTGTTTGATGAATTCGATGTAGTGTGTGTGGGTTCTCTCATCATCATTTGGGCGTGTGCCTTTGAAATGTTATGCTACAAGGCACCGAAACCGAAAAACCCTCTTTGCGGTTACAATTTTTGTTGCCTTCGCAGCTTTTGCAATACGTACTGTTGAAATTGTTGGTCTCAATCTCATCAATAGCGACGCTTTGACAATAACAAGAAAAAAAAAATCGAAAATTTAGTAAAAAACATATTTAGACCAAAAAGTGCACATGACTTGCGTGAATTTGAAAACAGAGTGAGACATCATAAAAATGCACATTAAACACATGTGTTTACATCAATTTGTATGTATGTATGCATATGTGTAAATGTTTGAGCATAAGCATGCCCATAATGTTGGCTACAGGTTTTTTATTCATGTCTACCTCTGTCTAACTACAGCCCACTCCTCTCTCTCTCTTTCACTGTATGGTACTCATGGGTCTTTCCTAGCTCAAAGTTTGCGGCATTTTGCACATCATTTTCCATAGTTACAACGATGCAGTTGCGCAAAACCCTTGATGAGAGCTAACGACGTACATACATACATACATATGTAGCATAAAAGTAACTGGAAATAGAGGGCGGGACTTGAGCTAAAATATTTATTCGCGTGTGGAGCAAAGTAACAACAGTTTTCGAATGCGAAATTCACAGAAAACATACACACCCAAGTCACTAATATGCAATTGTAAACAACAGTTTTGGATGCTTCACATGAACTTGCGCAAGTTTCAAATGCCGCTACATATGCGACTACATAGCGTTTATAATCGCTGGCCTGAAGCAGCTAACAATAGCAATTTGCTTATAACGCATCATTTAGAGTTTTTTTTATGTACAATGGAGCTCTTAACTAAACAGTGGTGCTAGATATGTATGTATGTATGCATGTCTAAATATTTCTGATGCCAAAAATGGGTGATTGTTTGACAAACTCATCGAGTTTGCTCTGGAATAGCTCTGAGGTAACCACTGTGCCGGGCATCCAGAGCGGATCTCGCACCACGTACTCCACCCAAACTTTGGCATAAAGCTGCTGCAGCAGTTCCTTAACGTTAATCGCAGCCGTATCGGTGTTTAGCACAAACCTATAAAAGGCACATACCATTAATAATACCAATTCAATCAGATTTCTTCTTACTCACTTTAATCCCGAGGGCGTTTCCAGATAGTGCAGCGCATAGCGATTTGTTTTGTAATAAAGGAATCCTTCACGTGGATCATGTGGCGATAGTTTGCTGACAAAGGACTTGATTGAGAAAAGCATGCCATATGTCAACTTAGCTTCCTGTTAAAAAAAAAAAACAGCAACAGAATAAAAACCATTAATTGGTATACATTGTTAAGCGGGTTTACACTTACCTCTGCGCGGGTAATGCCTGATTTTTTAGTGCGATTCCATTCGGCATAATGCATCAGAGTACCCATTTTGTCGAATATATAAAGATTGTATATCGTCATTTTGTTCTAATCGTTGCAAATTGCAAGACAGCAAACAGCAACAAAATTTAATAATAATAACAATCTGAACAGTGTAACCCTATAATAGAAGTGATATATCGATGGACATTTTTGTTACGATACTTTCGATAGTCTATGAATCATAAGCTGTTGAGGTGTCGATAATAATTCTTGCGTTATTATTCGATACTTGGTTGAGTGCAAGCTACTCTTGCATTTTCGTTAATTCAAGCTATATTTAATTTCCATTTTTGCAACTTAAGCGGATGGTTTTTGTGTAATTAATTGTGCCAGCTGTTGAAGCAACGCAAAAGGCAGCATAACTAAAATGGATTTGGATATGGATGTTGAAATAGTTGGTGAAAATTCCTTGGCCAAGCCAGATGATGCCGGCAGCCGTAACAAAATGGCGTCGCCGTCTTCAACGCCGATTAATAAAGGAAAATCAGTTGAGCACGAGCTGAAAATAATGGATGTCGAAGGTGCCGTCAGAACAGACGCCAACGAAATAATTGAGCTCATCGACGATGATGTTGATTTTGACAGTGTTGATCTGGTGAGCGAATTGCAGGTAGCGCTCGAAGCTCATGAAAAACCTGCTGATGATCCACTGCTCGAAGAAATGTCCGCCAAGAGGGAACGTCACAGCGATATTGATGGCTCATACAATGGGCCTGATCCGATGGGACTGCTGGAGCCGATCGATAACAGCAAAGACGTCGATGTCGAAAATGATATAGACGCTGACGATGATAGTAGCGATGAGGCCAGCAGCAGTGATTCCCGTGGCATAACACGTCCCGAGCGCTGGCAAAACTGGATGAAGCGCTATCCTTGGCTGTTGCACGAGGAGAGCGATGGCACCTTAGCATATTGCCTCTATTGCAATGTGGTTATTAATGTTAACAAAAATCTCAAAAACATACAGCAGCACAATATTTCACTGTACCACCAGGAACGTGAAAACAACTATTTAGCCTTTAAGAACAGTGAAGAGCAAAAGGGCAACAGGTAATTTAACATAACAATTATATATAAGTGTTTGTGCTAATTATATAGCGCACTTTCAGTTCCAATGAAGTTGAGGTAAAACATGAGTTCGGCACCGATGCTTATGTAGCTGCAATGAAGCTTAAACGCGCCAACGATGTGGAAAAGCTAAACAATTTTAATTGGCATCGCTGGCTGAACTGGCATGAGTGGCTAGAACGTTTTCAAAATGAAGGCACCCTTGGTCTCTGCAAGTACTGCAACATTCGCATGAATGTTGAGTTTATCTATTTACGCAAGCGGCACGAATGCAGTAAAGGCCACTGCGAGGCGCAGCGATCGCATAACAAGCAGTCGCGTAAACGCAAACACAGCGATAACAAAGAGGATAAAAAAGCTGATGAAAACACTGAGACCACTGAAAACACTGAAAACACTGACAACAACAACACAACCCAAATCGACGATCCTAACATAATGACTATTGTTGGTGCCGGCGTAGAGTCCACGGATCCCAGTGACATGTGTGAGGTGTTGCCTGATACAAATCCGCCACAATGCCGTTGTACGATATGCGATTGCCGCATGGCAATTACAAGCTTCATGCGCCATCTGAAGACAAAGATGCACTGCACCAATCTGGCCCAGCTTAAGCCGAATCAGTAAGTTAACCTGCAAGTCTTGCACAAACGTTTTGCTTATTATATATTAATTTCAGGACAAAGATATATCGAGGCGTTTTTGCCAAGTACGCAGAAGACCATTACTGGCTGGTGGCAGATCCCCAAGATGAATCTCTGGCCTATTGCAGTATATGCTGCAGACGCTTCATGTACGGACATTCTGAAATCAAACGCAAAAATCACGAGAACTCCGAGAAACACAAGGCTGCAGTGGCCGCCGCTGCAGAGGCAGTTGCCGATGACCAAGAGGAGCAACAGAGCGAGCCGGAACAGTCCGAGGCTCAAAGCGAGAGTGAAGGCAGTGATGACGACTACATTCAAGAAGATGACAAACTGTCCACGTCCAGGAGGAGTTCCGTAGAGTATGTACATATAAACTTTCTGTTTTAGACTTCAAACTCAAAATCTTATATGACGACCTTAGGCAGCCAGAGGAATCAACTAAAGTTCGTGAAACTGAACCCGTTGTGCGACATTTTTCGTGGCTGCGCTATTCTAAGGATCGTAAGGTACAGTTATGCAAATATTGTCGTGTGCGCTTTTTCAACGACGCGAGCAAGTTGCGGCACGAGCACAGTGCCCGCCACAAGAAGCTGGTTCAACAGTTTAAGACGCGAAAGTATAAGGAGGCACAAAAGCGACGCAAAGATGAAGACAATGCCTCCAATGAAAACGAGGCGAATGAGAACGGTAATGAGGAAGCAGAGAGTGTTGCTGACTCTGCAGGCGAATCCATACAAGACAACGATCCCCAAAAACCGATCACATCAAAGCATGCGTACAAGGTAGCACAAAAGCCCGAACGATCGGTGCCCGCTACAATGCAGGGCAAGGTAATGGTGTGGAAGGATCGCTTTCCATGGCTTTCGTACAAGCGCAACGAACCCCGAACCAATTACGGCTGGTGTAAACTGTGCGAGGTGTCTGTATTCCTGCCCAGTTTTAAATTTGCCTCCAAGCATCAGCGCAGCTCGCGACATGTTCGATTGCGTTTCGAGCGCAAGAAAACAGGGGGGAATTTGCACGCATCGACATCGACTGCAGCACCTGCACCGCTGTTGACAGGTGAAGCAAAGCATAAGGCCGCCATGGCTGAGCTGCAGGCCAAGTACGATTGGCTGGAGCCGGATCCCAACGAAGAAAATTATTGTCATTGCAAACATTGCGAAACTCGGCTGCCTATCAAAGTGTTTTTTCTGCGGCAGCACGATGGTTCCCGCAAGCACGCCGACCAGATGGAAAGAATTAAAAATCAAAGCGAGGTGTCCACACGCCCAGCCACAGCAGAGGAGCAAACGCCATCTGTCATGGTTGTGGACCATGATAGCGATGAGGCGCTGAGCGTCAAGTAAGTTGAAAACTTAACGCAGAAATTGTGCTATTTACCTAATTGTAGTCCGCTTTGTAGATCCGAATGCAGCACCGATGGGCAGCCACCATCGAAGCGAATGCGTCGTTCGCTCGAGGTGCGTCGTATATTGCGCGTACTGCGCGACTCCGTGGGCAAACGCAGCGAGCAGCCACCAGATCGCAGCCAATTGGACATGGCCAAGGATATGATATGCTCCTCTTTTGAAATTGTGTCACGCTTGCGCACACTAGAACGCGATAACGGATCGCGCGAGTTTCCACCACAATCAACACATAACGCATCGATGACGGATTCACCCACAAACACGCCGCGTCATACCATCGATCTGTTCTTTGAGAGCATTACACAGACGATGAAGAGTCTGCCCGCAGATCTCGCTGCCGAGGGTAAGGCTAAGATAATGCAGATCGTATGTGATCTAGAGCTGCGAGGCATGCAGCGCAACGCTCCCATTCACCCAGATATCGCCCCTAACACGAAGGAAACACCAGAGCATATGACTATTGACAATGAAGTTGAAGCCGCTCTGCCCGGTAAATCCGACGCAAATCGTATGAATTTAGACGAAGTGCTTGGTGTTATGACACCATGCTCGCCAGAATCTAACACCTCGACCATAACTGTGGAGGATCTCACCATAGAGCAGCCGCAACCGGCTCAAAGCAACAAAACTTCCAAGAACATTTCAACCAACTTATCCAACATGTCCGTCAGCAATCCAAGTCCATCATCAACTAACGCAACTGTAACAACAACTTCAGCCCGTTTGAACGGGCACAACAAGGAAGTGCCTCTTAATGTGCGTCGCCTTCTGCCATCTTCGCTGCAGGTGGCACATGTGCCAGAGTCGTCAAATGATTCACTGCGTGTTGTACCCATCAACAAGCTAACTACCCAAACTCCACCAACTCAGGGCAGTGTACGCAATAACTTAAATGGATCATCAGCTATGATGCAACGCAGCGGTCATTCGTCGCCCAACCCAATTGTTATTAATACACCGCCCAACTCCAGTTCCAGTGTCCATTCCGACATGAGCAATGGCACGTCAAGTGGCAGCGCTGCCTCAACGTCCATGTATCGTAAAATACGTGTCAACAACGGCACCACCACCAAGTTAATAACTGTTCAAAAGCAACCAATGCATCAGCAGCAACAGCCGCTTTCGCAGCAACAGTCAACTTCGCAACAGCAACCACAACATTCACAGCCAATGCGCTACACCAATAGTGGCATACCGCTAACCCAGGTACAACTCCAGGCGCAGGCTCAGCTCCAAGCACAGGCTCAGCTACGCAGCATAAATCAGCGGACCGTAGTGCGTTCAGTACCTTCAAACAGGCCGCCACATCAGTAAAAAGTAAAACGTTTTTGAATAGCTTGTTGAAAAAGATGACATTTTTACCGACTGTTTAAAATACTGGCGAGAATATAGATTTCGAATGTATTATTTGTATGCATTCGGATGTCATGTTAAAGTTGCAGTACATACATTTTTTAAGAAATATTTCCTATGTGTAGAGTATTTCCAATTTGGTTAGGTTTCGTTTTCAAAAAAAAAAATAAAAATACATAGGTCAGAATATGAAAAATATTTGCTTCATGAAGTGCGATGAAAGTTCAAGAATTTAATTTATCAAAAATATAAGAAAAGGAAATTTAATCGAAAGTTTATAATTGAAATAGTGTAACCAATTATTGAGTTTATTTTCATGTTTTTTCATGTTACCTATGATGTTTTATAAACAAAAAAATGTATTGACATTTGATATTGAAAAAGCGTAAACAGTTATTGAGGTTAGTTTCAAGTTTTGTCATGTTAATCATGCTGTTTATGCACATAAGATATATGCCCACAATAAAAACTATTCGATATTTTGTTAGGTGTATCTACTATAAGTATTTCAGCACACTAAGTCTGCATTCATTTATTTCCTGTAATGCCTGCTGCATACATATATTCATAAAAATAAAAATACATTTTCAATTTCACTTAACGTTTATAGGGATTAATTCTAAAATTCTTTCAGTCGATGCGAAGATTTAGTCACCAAAGATTCTTCAATATTGTATTATTGTGGTCGCTGTTGCGGCTCGGCCGCTGGTAGGCCATTTTGCAGCACCATTGTTTCTGGCCTTTCGTCGCTCGTAATTGTGGACAATTCAATCTCACGGCGATCGCCAAGCAGACGTCGCGTCGAGCTGTGCATGAACGCGTTCTCCGGCATCTCATAACCACTACTGGCAAGAGGCAAGATCGGGATTTGCTGACTGCTTGTAGGCATGTTTGTTGTCTTTTTGTTGTTGGCCTTTTTCAACTGTTTACGTTCGTTGGCCTCTAGTGCCTCGTCAATGGGCGCAGTTCGTGCGTGTAATGGAAATATAAATTTAACATCCAGAAAGCTGCACAGCTCCTCAATGCCATCCATAGTACGATTGAGTTCCTCGTTGCTTTGCTTGCCCATGTGTTGGCGCACAGTGGATAAATAATTTAATAGTTTACTGCGCGCTATTTTAATGACAGTATGCGCATTCTTCAGCTCCAAGCGCAGCAGCTCAGGACTCTTTGTTAAACAAAAATCAATGATATTTATAAATTTTGTGTCTTGTGTCTTGTGCGCAAACTTACGTCAGCTAGGTATCCATCCATGGCAATGCCATTCGTTTCTTGGAGCTTGGCCAATGCAGCTGAACTTTCTGCATTTCGAGCCTGCATGTAGGTGATCTGGCGATCAATGTGACTGCCGCTGGCAGAGCTTGAAGATTCGGAGCTGGTGCGCATACGTTGTTGTGACTCAGATGCGGGTGTTGCGCTATTTGTGTTGGTGGTTGCGGTTTGCAGGCTGTTTGTGAAAGAAACAAAGGAGAAAGCATTCGCCGGATAGTCGAACTGTTTGGGATTAAGCATGTGGAGAGCATGTCGCAGCACAAGATTGACATCCACATGATTCGGATAGCGCATCAGATACGTCAGCGATGATGTATAATCACTCAGCAGCACTACAATCATGAAAAAAAAAAATGCAATAGCATGGAGCGAAAAACTATAGTTTTGGTAGTTTTCCTACGCTTTTCTCGTATGTGCACTAGCATGGCCACTAGAATATAGTTGGGTAGATCAAAACGGTCACTGTCCGCAAAGATGGCATCCCACAGCAAAAGCAAATCCAGTAGCATAAACTCACGGCCAAAGAGCAAACGAAGCCAACGACTGTACACATATACAAGATTGGTTTGATTTGATAATGGGTAGATGATTGAACCGGTTTGTATCGCTGCTTACATGCCAAATAAATGCAGTGGTATTTCCATTTTGAGCAGATAATGATGCAAATGTTGATCCTGCTTGGCAAGTATTTTATCACGTATGAAATTCAATTGACTGATAACCTCAACCTCAGATTGCGGCTCAGTGTCAGCGTTCGAGGACTACGAGTAAACATTGCGATTAAGAAAATTACAATATGTAAAGGGAGTTTGAGTCACCTCGTTCACAAATTGCGTTTCCACGTCGCCGCCTGGTGTGGAGGCAAGGCTAGAAACGCGATAGTAGGACTCTACTGAAGCCATAAGGCGTGAGAAGATGGAGCTAGTACGACAATCGATAACAATTATTTGAACCACAAAAAGATTTATACAAAGGCTTACTAGGAATCCGCTTCTAGATATGTTGGATCAAGAACATTTAAAAGTGTCTCATTGATGTCGGTCTTGGCAATCTCACTAAAGTGCAGCAGAGACTGATGATCGCTGTATGCCACAAAGATAATCGGCGCCAATATCTCGTGCATGCCCTGACGATAGCACATATATGGATGCTCCCGCGCATAGTAGAATAATATATTGGTCATGGCATTCTGGATTAGAGACTTGCGAAAGAAATCAACACCAGGGAAGGTGCGCACCACATCCTGTCGTATAACAGCATACAATTCTTGATCGCTAAAGTACTGATTCCAGACGCTCTGTGTCGATTGCGATAAGGGATCGTCGTTTTCTAGCACCGCCAGCTCGTGAGGATTGCTCACGTAATCAACCCGAAACTTTTCGTATCTAAAATTGATGAGAATGTTTCAGTTTTGGTAATACATGAATAAGTTGGTGACTAGCCTGCTCCTTTGCTGTTTTCGCTGACTGTGCCAGCTGCGATGATCCGCATTCAGAACCCGCAGCAGCAGTGCCCAGTGAATGCTGCGAAATTTAGAAATTATCAGTTGTCCATTGAAAGCAGAAGCACGCAGCGAATCTGGATTCTCATCCAAATTAGACAGTAATTGATTCCATTCTTGTCTATAACGTTCGACAGAGTTCATGGTGTTGCCGTTGTTGTTGCCAACAGCATCAGGTTCTATTGTTCTTCCCGTTTCCTCACGAACGTTTATTTTTATGGCTGTTGCATCTGCCTTTGACGTCGGCATGTACAATTTAATGGCTTCAATGCCCCGCACTGTCATTGCTTTGCTGCTTGCTGGTCACTAATTGTTATTAAAAGCATATTTCACATTCACTGTGGCAACAGACGCAGTTCGATTTCCAAATACTATATACATGTGTATATAAATATGTGGTTTACAAAACAGAGCTGATTAAATTTGGCAACATTTTAGCGATAAGGGTGCAAGTGTAATCATATGAAAAATATTCGATTATAAAAACCGATAACGTAAGAAAATGGTAAAAGCCTAAAAAATACCTCATATTCCCACAGTCTGCCTACACCAAAAAACAAATTTTCATAAGATTTCAAAATAAAATCTTTTCAATAGCAATTGTAAACGGATTAAAGTCGAAATCGAATCTTTTGCTTTTTATTACAATTAAATAATCAACAAACATTTATCCAACAAACAACATGCAAAATGACACACAAAAAGCAAAAATCTCGACAAAGCAGGCCCAGCAAGAAATAGTACAAATGCAAGTGCAAAAAATACTAACAGATTTTTACTGTTGCAGAAAAATAATCACACAAGTGGGTAAAAAAGGCGGGAAAAATCGGACAAACAAAGACTTAAAACAATTCACAATAGAATCAAATTGTTGGTATTTCAATTGTGAACTGGAGCAAACGATTTATCGATCGCAATATTAAAGCTTATCGAGTAGATACGGAATCGATAGAAAGATTTTAGTTTGCAAGCAGAACATGATGAATTTTAACAAGAGTATAAAGTAGATAATCTAAAGAAAATTTATATTCTTCCAATCAGTACGTATAAATTGGAATGCAAGTTGACACTTTTGATGTTTGCTTTCAATGTCTAAATAATTGCAGCATTTTAGCGATAGTGCGCAAGCGCATCCGTCCTATACATTGGATTTATTACTTTTTGATGGTCTGGCAACCTTTCAGTTGCACGGCCTCAGTTGCGATAGTCCCGCTTGTTGCTGATCGATACCTGCATTCGAATCACTTAATAATAATTTCATAAATAAACAAAATAATTTCACGTTAAAATAAAAAGATTTTTAGTCCCAAAATAAAACAGTTTTTATTTCGCAACTTATAAATAAGTTTTTAGAATATATAAAAAAAGTCGTTATCGTCAATATGGTGTAATAAACATCGAAACAGTCGATAGTACTGGCGCCATTTTCGCATTTGAATTCAGTACACTTTGACCATGATTAAGATTTTAGATAAGATTTTATCACTTTAATGCAAAAACCACCTGTCTTATAATTACCATTTAAAAACATAACTATTATAGACTATATTATGCACCAGATGAGCAATAATCCGCGACACACACACACACCTCACACTCACATATTGAGGTCAATGCTTGTACCACCGTACGGTAAGCAGCAAAGTATCGACTACAACGCTTAGCCGTTAACGAAACTGACACAACCAGGAAATAAAGATAATAACAATAGGCAATGTGGCGCCGGCCCCAACAGCATTAGCATATGCGTTCGATTTGGCCGGTGTTTGACCGACTCCTTGCTAAAAATTGCAAATAACCTACAGACTTTAGTATATCGTTTATAGTGAAAAAAATAGCTCTTCTATTTTTAATGTATTTGGCCATTGACTGGGCTTTTAAGCAAAGTAAGACGGTCAATGTCGTTTTTTGATCTAGCCATGTTGATCATGCTGTTGCTCTTGCGGCTTATGCTTTAAACTTGACCCAATGAATGCTAGGGCAACATTTACGATCGGTGGGTGGCTGCTGCTCATTGGTGCGTCCCCAGAGCTATAAACTAATGATAGATTTATTACCTCAAACGTACTCAGGGCCAGAAATTACAACGGACACTGTTTTCGTTGAGCCATGAAATGCAACTCGCTCGCCTTTCGTTAAAGAGACAAACTTTAAACTAAATAACGACGACATTTAAATTTCTTAGACCAACCCTTAAAACTATTTTGGCTAACAATTTGATGACGTCCTTGAAATTGGGAAGGCTTACGCTGTGATTTCATTGACCCATGATCTGCAATTTGTTTCTCCTCTTTCAGTCAGATCATACATTAAAATTGATTACGATGAAATAAAATGTTTTGTTTCTTTGGACAAGCCCAAAAATTACCATGAATATATTTGCATGTAGAATATTATTTCAATTGTCAATGCTTGTGTCAACTGTTGATATTTTTTTGATTTAAATTCCCCAATTTACACACACATTTACACACCTTTACACACCAACAAACACATTGATAAGTATACGCCGCGTTGGCTTCGATTTTAATTTCTCGGTCAAAGTCAATGTCAATGCAAATGCGAATTGCGAAGACGCAGTGGCTGGCTGCCATGGTGACGAATTAAATTAACTAATCTATTGGATATTTTTTTCTTCTTTCGCATTGTATTGTAGGTTCCATTTACTCGTTATTCGTGCAACGGTCAAATGCGAACTCGTTTGGATCTTCGTAGCTTATCAAAAACGATGCTTTTGCCCATTGGCCTGGAAACTCGTTTAATAGAGTTGCTTTATTGAATTTTATTTTATATTATTTTTTGGGGCCCTGTTACAGTTTGCTTTGTCTGCTTTGCATTTTGTATTTCCTGATGTTCAATCAAGCAACAGCTGAGCCAGCTCTGGCCAACAAATTTAATACAAGATTTAAATTTTAATGTTTCTTGTGTTTTTTGAAAAATTGTAAGCTTTTGTTTCTTCTTTGATCGCATGACGCAACGAGGTGAGTTGGATTTTGCGCGACTTTGGCCCTCTTCCAGTACTATTGGCTTTTGTATCGATTAACATATTTTAATTTGTTAATAAGTTATCTTTTTAAAGTCTTTACAGTTACATTCAAATATCGATTTACGTTGTTTATGCGGAAGACAAAGGTCGGAAGTGTTGGACAGGTTCGTGTCCAATGTCTGCGACCTGTAATAACCGACTAAAATTTGCTTGATAAAACACATTGCTTTTATCAATGGCCAAAGCCAGCAGTGTTCTATTTTTATTTAAATAAATTACTTATGCATATTCTCAAATATTTTCTGAACCATAATTCAATTCATTACAAGTTTAAACCATAGTCAAGAGTCATTAAAGAAAACTTGCTCTACTCAATAAAATTCCAAGCGATTTAACCGACATTAAAAACTCGAATGTGTGAGAAACACAAAACCTATATTTAAAATTCAAAACTCTTCATTAACTTGAGATCTAGTCCAACTGGTTTTGGCCCAGACATTTTAAGGACAGCCACACGTTTATTATTATAAGCCCAGACACTCAAATTTGTTCACCCTTTAACCATCTGTAAACTCTCTGTGTTTGGATTTTTGCATGTCTGAGAGACGTAGTTCCCGAATTAAAATCTAAGCAGCATGGGCCCAGGTCTCTCCAAGTATGTTTTAAACACGAATCAGGTTTTCATGGTGTCTGCGATCTCCTCTTGAATTCTAAATAGCATGCGATTTTCGCGATTCCAATCATGATCGAGTTGTTAATAAGTATATTGAAGTTTGCTTCTGTTGCTTTTGACAAGCTTTAAGAAGGCACACAGCATATGGTTTCAAGACGTAGCACAGACGCAAAGAACGCGGAAACAACGCCAACAAAAAAAAAATAAAACCGAAAAACTGATTGAAAGTTAAGATTCATAGCTTTAAATATTGCTGGCTTTATTGGCACGTGATCGATTTGCTAATTTTATTGAGTGGCTAGTCCATTTTTTGCTTGTGACATATCAATGATTTTGAATTCATGAATTTGATTTTATATTATTCTCGAAATAAAATCATTAATGTTCTGGTCAAAACTTTGAATAACCTAAATTCATAGAATCGAATTTATACTTCCTTTATTTCCCGTACTTGGCAGCAATTCGGATCGGAATTTTTAAGAATTCTTACAACTTAGTTCATTCTAAAATTATTTTGTACGTGTGCTGAATTACTTTAACTATTGCTGATGCTGATCTTAAAGACAGTCACTTCCGATAAATGTGTTTATATAGAAGATTCTTGAGTCTGAGAACATGCTTAGAGAGCTTGCTTGCATACTCATTTATAAAGCTCGTGTATTTTTATCGAGTTCTAATGGATTTCAAATGTTAAGCGGTTGTCAACCAACTTTAAGATCGTAAAAGAGAAGCGTGTGTCTGATGAATGGCCGTAGAATAAGAAACATGTTGTACATAGCAAAGGTTTTTATGTGGCAATGAGTTCGTTGATACTTTGGAGCACTCCCTGTACATACATACATACATACGTACAAGTTTATAAGTATTTTGTAAGTATTGTTTGTTTTTCTCTCGGCATTTTGATGCGTTGTGCTTTTGTTTGTTGACACACATACACAGACGTATGAACGTGTGGCATTGTGTTCTTCCTGTGGCTGCCACGCATTTCAATAAGTATTTGGCTAAAGCGATCGTTGCATATACTACGATGTGTGTATCCAGCGATATGTTTGCCCTAATTAGGCTTTCACGCACTTTAGACTTGTTGCCTTGTTGGCTTGTCTCTCTCATTGATCTGTGCCTGTTGTACTTTGCAAGCGTTGCGCATCGCATGTCAATTAACTTTACTTAACTAACTAAAAAAAGTTCAAGCATGAACTTAGTTAAAAAGGTTAAGCTGTCGTTAGCTACAGCTAGCTGGTAGTAAATGTTAAAAAAAAAAACCCATAGCATGCATGGATTTTTCATAATTGTTTTGGGTAATTGACTTTGCTCAAGAACTTTTGTGTTGCCTTGGTAGCTAGATTGTTGGCTCAACACGGTTCTAGGCGCATCTCATACATGGACGCCGGGCTCTTGTCTCATTTCATTTCATTTTATTGCTTTGTGTGTTTTGGCAGCAACACAGCCATTAGCTGTTAACTGCTTGCAGCCTTTAAACTACTCAGGAAGGCTAAAGTGCTATATGTTAGGGGTTACACAAAGTGTTAATATTGCATATGTTTGTTTGTATAATAAACCTACTGCACAGTGGCGCAAGCACTTTAAAAGATGATATAAAAAGTTTATTATTAGTTTTATTATTCTTCAACTTGTTATGATGAAAGCCACATTTCCACATAATATCCTTGAAACAAAGTGCTTTACTTAACTTGTCCGCACAATATTCATTCATAAAACAAGTTCAATGTCCCCCATTTGTTGTACATGGTACACGTGATCACGTGCCAAAACTTAATGCTCTCATAATAATGTTGATTACACTATTAATTTCGCACATGCGTGAACTTGTAAATGTCGCTTAAGTATGCGCTTTTAAAGACTCGTTTGGTTAGTAATTCCGACCCACTTGGGTGTTAGCCCAATTGAAACCGGTTAACATACACAATGGCTATTTCAGTCAACAATGTCTAACACTGCATGCAACACTATATATATATGCCACTTTATGACCTTGAGCTATTGCCTTAGGTTGCATAATGGCTAAGTGTTGCCCAGAGTCTTTTGACACCTAGACATTTAGCCATTTGTACGCCTGGATGGATAGTAAACAATTTTAGTGGCCATAACTAAAAAAAAATTAGACACAACTTTTTTCAACTTTGCGCTCTGTGCGAAAAACAATAAGCTGCAAACAGTTTTTGACTAAGCCCCAAGAAATATGAACAAACATAATTATTGGCCTAAAGCACAACGATTTCTGCTTTTATTTACAGCTCTAAGACGATATTGCCTCATTGCCATTCCATATTTGATATGTTTGTCTTAAGAACTGAGTCGTCTTATTTTGGTTTATTTTTGACACTATTTTGTTTGCTAAATATTGACACGGATCAAACAGCAATTAAGTGTTGTGTGGTCATAAAATGTGTGTTACTTAGAACCGACAAAGATTAGAGCAGAGCTTGCAACTGTTGTGAAGATGATATATGAACTGTTTACCACACTCGTACTTGAGGTATCGAAATATTTCTAGAAAGAGCTCAAACAGGTTGCTAAACTTGATAGGTAGCTTACCAATTCGTACTTGACTTATCAATGATAATGAATACTATTAAACATAAGGTTGTTCACCAAAGCTCAATATTATTATTAAACATAAATTTGTTTACCAAGTCTTTTAGGCAACTTACTAACACATAAACACAAATAACCAATAATGCATACTTATACTGAACATGTGGGCCACATTAAGAACTTGGTATCATTAACGCTACTTATGCTTGTTAGGCAAATTTGCATGCATTATGCAAATACCTTAAAGAGTTGAGCAGACAACACAAAAAACTAGCCAAGTGACGAACGAAGCCTGCATCCAACAACTATCGACCCTATTCGAGTAAGCCAAAGTCGCAGTCTCAAGATAAGAAGCATTTAAAAGTAAAAAAAACCAAAAACAAAATGTTGTTAAGCAACTTTAACGTGACAGCTGAGAGCTGGCTTGACGTGAGATTGGCTAACTAAACCACGAAATGGGTAATTTAACGATGGGTTTCCCCTTTAGGACTTTTCACGAAAAATTTCAATTGTTTATGTTGCATTCAATTTACATTTGTCACTTTTATCTAAATCAGTCATTTAACTTAATTTCATTGCCTGCAATCTCCGCTTCAGCCACGCGTCACACATTAAGCCAAAAACCAAACAAAATAAAATATGCATTAAAAAAAACGAGCCCCAAGCAGCAGACGTAGACGCAGACGCCGCTGCTGTCGTACGCGAAGTCGAAGTCAGCGTCATTGCCCTAACCCCTCCCCTGTCGCCCTAATTGATCGTCACAGCTCAAGAATTGCCAACGAGCCGTGCGGATGGAGACGATCCGAGCGGAGAGCCAAAGATTGTGACTGAGTGTGTGTATGTGTGTGTGTGTGTGTGGACATAGATCGGCTTTAAAATTCGGCGTTGCTTACTATTTGAGGCACTGTTGAAAGCCAATACCGGAGCAGAAAAGCCGAACTCTCAGCTCTGTTCGTTGTTAAACACTTCGGGTGTGTGCGAATGTATTTTGAACTAGCCGCAACTTAAAAAGCTAAACCATTCGTGCCGTATTTTCATACGCCGTGCAATCTTCGCGAATCTTAGATGTGCCGTGTGTGTGTGTCTCCATCTATACACAAAAACCGAACATCCTTTTAGGGATGCTAAACGAACTTTAGCGTGTGAAACTCGCTCCTTTTTTGGTGTGTGGTGCAAAATTTAAAACCAAAACTAAACACAACAATCAAACCCAATAACTATCAAGTGTGTGCTAACGAAAGAACACTTTTTTCTGGAGTACCGAAATATAAATAGAGAAAACCTCTATAATCGTGTTAAAACAAAGGTGAGTGCAAAAAAACTTTTTCTAAAGGAACAGTTAGAAAGGTTTGGCTTATGAAAGAATTCACTAAACGAAAGAATTAGAAATTCAACACAACTGAGTAAACGTTCAAATATCTTTAGAAGGTTATTAGAATTTCAATAGAGCTAAAAATGATACAATATCTATAAATATATTTAATTGCGTAGAACAAAGACAAAGACCACTTGGATGCTCTTGTTTTATTTCACAACTCGTGCAATTTGAATTTTGAGGAAGTCAAACAAGAACCAAAATCATATCATAAGAGCTTCAACATTGTTCACAATCGAATTGTGAATCATTCACATATAGGAAATCGGAGAGCTTAGAGCACAGATCACAAGTATGGAGCGGTGATTAGGCTATAAAAAAATTGAGACTCAATATAGAAACAATGGCAGATCACGTACAGATGATAATAAAAATTATGCTAGCCTTAATATAGTACACAATCCGACAATCAGATTGACTGACTCTAAGTAAAGTCAACATCGATATAAGAGCAGCTCGTATAAAATATGCAGATAAGCGACTGGCTTTTCTCAAATCAATCGATAGACACATACATATGTATATATAAGCATATTCAAATTAGGGTTTGACGACGGCGACAACGACGACAAACGTGGCGTATGCGTAATGAGTTCTAGTGCGCGATTGCGCGGCTCCTTTTCGATTGATTCGAAATTCAATTTCTTTTGCGCATGCCTTATGTATGAACGCGAGCCAGTATGCAAGCAGATATGTGTTCATAAGTACAATGAATATGGATGCCACGCATAATGCGAACTGGCGATAAACACATTAGAACTGACCATGCATATAGAATAGTTCGATTCGGAGTGCTGATGTAGCAAAAGTCACGTTCCACACCCCACAGACAAGTCACAGTCACAAACAGCTTTTTGTTAATGCAACAAGTGTCGCCAATAGTTGCGGGCGCTTGCCGAATCGATCAATGAATGTATCCAGCAGATATAGCTAAAGATACATGAAATGACGTATTGGTTTTATTATTATTATTATTTCCAATGTATCTGAGGCGCTCTTTTTGTGGTTGCTGTGCAAAATGCCAGCAAGAATATGCATTTGTCTATCTCATTTGTGAAACGAGAGAAACGCGAACCCCAATAAACCAAAACCCAATAGACAAACAGTACAGACCTTAGTCAAGTTAGTTGCCCAAAAAAACCTGTTGTGATTTGTATAGAACCTTGATCCCACAGCATACATATACCAATATATGTATATATATAAATATCTGCTGTATACAATCGAAAATCGAAACAAAATGAATTGTTTTTTGTATTTTATCTGTTATGCATAAGTAATGTGTTCTTGGTTATTTAACTATGCTAATAATTTCGGTAAGGATGGTCGCATATTGTCTGCCTCATCGCCAGTTTGAGCAAGGTTAGCTTACTTTTCAACCCATTGGCATTAAGAATTTGTCCAAAACTTGTTTCTGTCTAGCAGAGGGGGTTTTGATAGATGTGAGGCAGTGCCATGCGCAGCTTTAGCTTAACTTTATAAACACAATAATACCAACAAATTTTATTCATATAATCTCATCAAATTGTTTCCACAAGTTTCGATGTGTTAGGCAGTGCTCAAGGTATTTAGACTTTGTCTACTTTCTGCACTCTCTGTGACTTTGGCCGAATGATATAATTTATTAATTAATGCACACAACAAACAGTATTTGGTTTGGGCAACCAAAGGAAGCTTGCAAATTGCATTAGGCCAAAAGGCCAAAGCTGCAAAAGTTGCAATAGGTGACAAGCGGATTGCATTTGGTTCTTTTCCGTTCAATATATATATATATATTTAAATTCTCGACAGCAACAATGTGCCTGCCTAATTTTTGTTTAAATGTAAATTTGTTCGCTTTCAATGCCAAGGGCTTGGGCAAAAATTTAATTTTCTATTCTCAATTATTTGGCACCATGCGCACCTGTAATTCAATTTCGATTAAGTGGCCTTGCGGCTTTGGCATTTGCTTGACATTGAGCCATGGCGAAGTTATTGACTTGAGAACTGAGCACGAGGCTGACCCGAAAACACGAAATACACACAGCCACAACGAAACTCGCCGACAGGCACAACCAATAAGAACATACTTTATGCTTTGCCACAAACAACTAACAACAACATCAACATGCATATGCTATGAGGTCAACCGGTTGTCGATACTAAAGTAGCCAACTGTCTACCAGGTGATCCCCACCAGTCACCTCCTCGGTGTTAGTCAACTATTTTCAGCTAAGACCAAAAGTCACAAACAAACATTTAAAGTTTGAGAACAAGTTAAGCTGCAAGCAGCTGGCCATGGCAACAATTGCAATTACCAATAAGATACATGATACGATAGACAAATTCTCTCACATGGCCAATGTCATGTATGCAAGTCATGCACTTTTTAAGTGGCTTCTCAGTTGTTGTATCTATTTTTTTTTCGAGATCTTTTCAATTTGACTAAACATATAATTTTAATTTTGGCTTAGCTGCAGCCAGCTGCATTATCTTACAATAAACAGTGAGTAAATAACGTCATAAAAATAGTCACAAAGTAACAATTAAAGATTTCTCAAGAGTGGCGCGATGGTGTCAAATAACACATAACATCAGCGCACAACGTGGCGTATGCGCAATGCCTTATAGAACAACAGCAAGTATAATCTACTAATGCATGCATGCCTGAACTTTGCTTTTTTTTTTGTTGTTGTTGCAAATAGTATCCATGGTCGTGTACTAATTAAAACAATTGCGTTTGAAATTACAATACTAAATCGCATTTGAAATTAAGCATACAATTTCTTTCCCAGCGCGCCTACCTCAAGCAACAAATAAATATAAATACTATTATAGAATCGACAATAGATTTCTCTTCTGTTTCTACACTTTCTCATACTAGAAATAATTCTGAAAATTAGAAACTTAATTAAAATGCATAAAACGCAAACAAAAGTTTTAAGCATTCCGTAAACCTTTGATTTTCGATATTGAAGTTAAAATAATTTACATTAATAATAATTGTAATCTAATAATATTCAAAAATAGAAAACGAGTTTTTCCAGAATTAGGCTAACCTTGCAACTGTAACTAAACTTCAAGACTTATAAACCAACTTTGCATTAAGCAAATTAATGATCTTAAGCTTTCACTTGCTTTGCATTGTTTAATATTTTAAGCACAAAAAAATAATGCGCAAAAAATATTTAAAATTGTAATTATATACTTAAAAACAAAAATGACTATTGATTGCCTCTTGAAGTTAACGGAATTGTGCTTATGGTTTGTTAATGTTGCTATTAATTCTTGTTTTGTTTTTTATTTCTTCTGGTTGCTTCTAACTTCCGGTTTTGGTTTTGGCTTGTCTTTGTATCGACTTTGAGTTGCTTAACTCTACGAAGTAGCTCAACTGTCGAAGGTCGTTGGTATTAAGGTAGTTGACTGCTCTGTTAGCTGCTCTGCCTTAAGCTGGTCCATAATTAGACTTGCAGCTGGGGGATGCCATTTATAAAGAAAGCCATAGAATATGATCGGAATACCAAATGAGCATGAGCGAATATGCCGAACCTCAATTTGCATCTGAAAGCTGCACATAATTGATATGTCAAAGCCAACTAGCGTTGACAGGCCATTAATAAGGAAGCAACAAGCTATGGACATGATTCATGATACTCTATTCCGTAAACATATCGCACATCATAAATTAAGTAACGTGTTGTTTTTTGCTTTGATCTTTTCTTTTGCAGATGGCACCAAATATAATAGGCAGCACTTTCATATTGGCCGAGTCGGCCATAGCTGATGCTAATAACAACAAGATGTCAACAACGACCGCACCTCCAACGGTTAAGCAAGCCCCAGTGGCGCCCACAAAAACTGGAGCACCTGTAATAGCTGCCGCACCACAAGTCGATGCCAAGCAGAAATCAGACAAGCCATATAAAGCCGAAATTGTGTGGCACAACATTGTGCTCTTCATTATACTGCATTCAATGGCGCTCTATGGCTTGTATTTGATACCAGCTGAGAATGCCTACCTTGAATTGCTGCCCAGTGAGTATCAGCTGCGTTTATGTTTGTGTATCTGCTCTAAGTTGGATAACTGATTTATCATACTTTATATATTAATTCTCTTTTAGTATATTTCTTCACAATCCTGGGCGGATTGGGCATCACTGCTGGCGTTCATCGTTTGTGGTCGCATAAGGCTTACAAGGCGAAGGTGCCACTGCGCATCTTTCTCATGCTGTGCCAGTCGCTGGCGTTCCAGAACAGTATCTGGGAGTGGAGTCGCGATCATCGCGTGCATCATAAGTTCACGGACACACACGCCGATCCCCATAACTCGAGGCGCGGCTTCTTCTTTTCACATATGGGCTGGCTCCTGTGCAAGAAGCATCCCGATGTTGGTATCAAGGGCAAACAGATCGATATGAGCGATATTGAAGCGGATCCCGTTGTTATGTTCCAAAAGAAGTGAGTTGGAGTTAACACTGTTTGGAGACCAAAATTTTAACTTGATTTCCCTGTTTAAGGTACTACTTTTTTGTGATGCCCATATGCTGCTTTATTTTGCCCATGATGCTGCCTTACTATTTGATGGGATCCTCGTTGAAGGTGTGCTTCTTTAGCTGCTCCATCTTACGTTATTGCCTCTCACTGCATGGCACCTGGTTGGTAAACAGTGCAGCTCACTTTTACGGCATGAAACCATACGATGTGAACATTAGCTCTGTGAACTCGAGATTGGTTTCAAACATCACTTTCGGCGAGGGATGGCATAACTATCACCATGTGTTCCCCTGGGATTACAAAGCAGCTGAGCTGGGCACATACAACGGCAACTGGACCACAGCTTTCATCGATCTGATGGCCATAATAGGTAAGCCAGTCAAAACTTAAGCGGGATTCAGTAATTCAACTCTTATATTATTTATATGTAGGCCAAGCCTATGACCTGAAGTTCGTCTCAAAGGATATGGTTTACAAGCGACTTTTGCGCACTGGCGATGGCAGCCACATTGCTGCCATGCTGGATGCAAATAATAATAATGTTAAGGGCAGTGCACCAACGAATGAGATGGTTGTGCATCTGGATCATGATCTGGAGGAGACTGCGGTATGGGGCTGGGATGATAAGGATATCAGCGAGGAGGATCGCAATGGCGCCTCAATTGCTAACAGTGTACTAGAGTGTAAACAGGAATAATCATAATAATATTAAGAAGAACAAAGCACTTAGCGAGAACGATGAATTTCGTCTCGAATGCGTTACAGAACTACACATATTACTAAATACGCGAACCCCCTTTGCGGTCTGAAAGTTGGGACTGCAGTATTTAACTATATTAATTGCCTACACTTCAAATATGGTGTTTGTTCAAAATGCGGCAAATAACACAAAAAACAAAAAAATGCGGCATTAACAAAAGCAAAAGATAAAGAAAATGATTCCGCTTTACATACCGAACTTTCGATTTTGGTTAGTAAGATCCGATGCGGACGCAATGAGATAAATAAATGGCTTCAATTCCAAAAAAAGAAAATTTAACAAGAACATATTCGAGATTAGTCCAAAATTTGTGCAGCAAATTTGTTAAAAAGACAAATGAAAAAACACGATATGAAATTTTAGAATTTTTCATTTGAAATTTTATACCTATTTTTTTTTACTATTGTATTCTATTGCATATACAAAATGTCGTTAAACAAAAATTGACCCAATAAATATGTAACACATGCTTAACAACACATGAGGTTCTAGAGTTAGGTGTACCTACTAAGGATAACGTTTAAGTGTCCAATGTTAAATGAGTGTATATTGTTTTTAGTTATTAGGTGTGTAGGACATTAAGTTTTAAGTCTATTGTATATTTAATCACATACAAAAAATGTATACAAACAAACAAAATCCGAAAAAAAATTGCTAAAATTCCAAAAATAAATATGTCTTTAATGTTATAACAGGAATTGGGCATGCCTGGAAATGGAATAAAATGTTGCTCAGCAAGCAAAAATCATATTAATAAGCTTCTTAAAACGAAAGATACTTCTAATTGTCAATTATTAATTATAAACGCGGTTTCTACCGTACAACTTGAATCACATTAAGTTATTATTTGTTGTATTGCTTTCAATTTCAGAATCAGTTTGCTTCAAAGCTCCGAAAGCGTGGTGATTCCTAATGGAAATGGAAATATGTGTGTGAAACAGGTTAGCTGAAACTTTTTTGATATAGACGCGCGTGCGCCCATATATTAGAAGAGAGCTTATCTAACAGCAAAAAAAATTCGACAGTGTTTGCCCCTAAAGGGGAAAGGCAAGGTATCATAAATATGTCTTTGGAGTTCACACTAGTTTTTAGAGTTTTTTTTAACTTAATATTATACTCGGTACCGATGGTAAAGAGTATATTTGGTTTGTGGAATGTCCGTCATATGTTCGCCACTTTTTTCCACACTTTGCAAATATATTTTCCTGTGGCCGGGACAGAGACGATAACAATAGCAAATTGATAAATTCGATAAATTAAAAACGATAAATCCGTCTACTTCGCTCATTCTTACATCAGGAACTACCAAATTTGGTAGAAGATAGCTACTAGCAACCCACAGGAAACTGCATCCAAAATTTTGGAGCCCACCCTCGCCGCCGCGATAAATTGGTAGTTTATAATACTCTCGTTCTCCGATTTTCAAGGAGATCAGCAGCTTTATGGCTATATGACTTTTTAAATGCACATTCAATGAATGACCGTCTGTCAATTGACGTGGTTCAAATACGATTTTTTTTTTAAATATCTATATGTAAATACAATTTATTTTAAAATCAAGAATTTTCGTATCGAATTTGAAAAAGAAAATTTAAAATCGGAATCTAAAAAATAAAGTTTTTGATCGTTTTTTTTTTTTTCTGTGCATAGGGAACATTCAAGTATTACGTAACGCAATTATTTAAGATTTTAGACTCCCCTTCCCCCCTTGTAACGCACCGTAACGTTTTTCTGTATTTCCCCCCCCCTCCCCCTCTCTAACGTTACGTAACACTCAAGTGACCATTTTTACCCTAAGGGCGCCACACTTTTATTAGACCATGTTACGTAACTTCTTGTAAAAAGACCCCTCCCGCCCTGTAACGCATCGTAACGTTCTACGAGACCCCCCTCCCCACCATCAAATTGCGTTACGTAAAACTTGAATGCTCCCATATTAATTACTTGGGCAAATTTGCCTTTTGAACTGTACACAACACGCCATCGACAAATTTGCATAAAAAGTACGCTCGTGGAATAATTATATTAAGATTTGGCAATTGCCTTGGGTATTCTGGGAAACGAAATCCGTTTGATCGCGACAAACGTGGTATTTTGTTATGGCAAAGTGATCTGTAGCATGTTTGCCAAACAATCAAATTTCAACATGTTCGCTTGGAAAATAATTTTTCAGCAAACCTTCGCTGTTTACACCAAATTTTGTATTACACGAAACAGCTAGCACCAAATCTATTTTCCGTTAACCGCTTAAGGATTTCAGCGATAGCTACGATTGACTATGTCATTTTACGTCTTGCTTGTTGCCTCAGCTCTTCGCATTCATCTTCCTTAGTCAGCTGCAACTGTATTAATGTTTTATAAATTATGGGGGTTTCTGTACCTGCAGTTTAGTGTTCTGTTGTTAATATTATGCATTGTTATATGAAAAAAACCATATTTTTCCTGAGATTTCACGTACTTGCGTTCTATTAATCAAGTTTTCAAAGTAAACTGAGTAATTCACAAAACTTATCACTTAATAGCACAATGGAACAAACTGTTGTGCCTCTTTGTCCAAATGACAACTGAAGACAAAGTATAAATTTCCAATATCATTTAAAGCTTAAAGCTCTGGCTTGAAAGTAAACTATGTAATCCACAAAACTAATCACTTAATAGCACAATGAAACAAAAAACTATTGTGACAACTGAAGACAAAGTATAAAGTTTAAATTTCTTGTAAAGCTTAAAGCTCTGGCTTGAAAACTTTTTGAATAAAAAAAGCTTTTTAGACACTTTTCTCATATAATGTAACCCAGCCCTAAGACATTTTCATGTAACAAAAAATTGGTTGTCTGTAAAGTTGCTTTACGGACGATAGTCTAACGTAACGTCATATCAAAACATTGATGAAATAATTGCATAATAGAATTGAAAAATTTTTTGTTGAATTATCACTATTTTGTATTGATACAAATGAGTGAAATGAAATCAAAAATTTAATTTAATTTTTCTCTGTTTTTGGTATTTTCGATATTTTTGGGACAATTGATATTTTTGGTATTTCTTGTTATTTTTGGTATTTTTTGTGTTTTTTTTGGTATTATTGGTATATCCAGTATTTCGGCATTTTTGTTATATTTGGTGTTTTTGGTATTATTTTGTATTTTTAGTATATCTGATATTTTGGTATGTTTAGTATTATTTGGTGTTTTTGGTATTTCTGGGATTTCGGGTATTTTTGGTGTTTTTTTGTATTCTTTTATTTTTAGTATATTATGACCAGAATAATTAATTTAATTACCGACATTTTCGTTTTCACGTAAAAATAATAGTTAAAAATAACAAAAATAATATAACATATTCCAGAAATTGTAACGTGTTGTTGATCGCGGGTCATACAAAATTAAAAGAATCAAAAAAGAAGCGTTCAGCAGCGCTACGTCCGTTTACTTATATGATGAGCAACGGGACATTTTTGTGCATGACGATGTCACTCAAAAAAAAAAAAAAAAAAAAAAAAATTATGCATAAATTAATTTGCCTTAGAAGTCAAAAAAAAAAAAATTTGTTAAATTTTTTATTTAATAACTGCTATGTTTATTTTTTTTTTTTCAAGTTTCCTATATGTCCATATAATTCTTCATTTTGCATAAATTCTTAAGCAAATTTGAATACTATTTGCAAAAATGCGTCAAATATGCTTGTGTTTTTTCCGTATTAGAACATGACTTTTCGGAAGTTCAATGGATCATTATAAAAACCAGTATTGTTATCAGACATCAGATTATAGAGTATGTAACTTACAGTATGAGCTGTATGGAAGTTTGACTGTTTATTCAAAACTATAGATCAGCATAATTATGTTGAAAACTTATGGTCTGACATTATACTAAATTAGTTTTATGACTACTGAATCTTGCATCTTAAAAAATGGTATATTAAGTAAAAAATGAAACAAAAGGGCAAAGTTTAGAAAACTGAAGCCACAGAGCAAAAAGACAGCCTTTTATTATTAGGAAAAGGAGTGAGATACAGTTTTACAGAATTTGAAAATCTAAAACAGTTTTGGTTTAATGAAAGCCATCGCTATAACCATAGCTTATATGCTGCGGCTGATTGGCAGCACTTGAGCCTGTAGCCGATGAGTAAGCGTAGAGTAAGGCCGCCATTAGGGCGCCATTGTTCATCATGAGAGACATAATTGTGGCCATTTTCAGTGTGGGCAGCACAAAAGGCAAAATGCTGCCCAAAAGAATAGCAGGCAGCACCATAATGGGAACTGCAACTTGCAGCAGCGATGTCTTGTACGAAGTCTTCTTTTTGTTGCGTTTGTTGAGCAGTCCAACACCACCACCGGATTCAACTTCTCCAAGTCCGCCACCACCACCTAGGATGCCGTGCTGCTTGGAATCACCTTCCACTTCCGGTTCGTAGTTTTCCACACTGGCACTGGTGCCGCCTACGCCGCCAGTTATTGACGGCAGATTCATGAGACCCAGTTGCAGTTCCTCTGTGTCTCGTCGTCGAGCACGACCCATTCTCGGCTTGCTTACTATAAAGCAAGAGCAAAGTCAGCAGCAGGCATTTCTATGTCCATGCACTCACCCTTCTTTAGAGTAAACTTCAATTTGTTCTCCTTGCTGGGCACAATCTTGACCAGCATGCCAGGCAGGAAGTGCAACTTTATATCGCGATTCTTGAAGAAACGCTGAAAATTCTGCACGAGCCGCTGATTCAAGTCCTTCTCCGACATCTCTCTGTACTTTTCCGCTATCAGGCTACCCAATTGTGTCTCCTCACCGAAAAATTGATTCATAAAATCTCTCGTTACATTTCCTGTTTGTGGCAACTGTTTGCGCTCCTCCAGTTTCTGCAACACAAATAGTTTCGTGCAACGCAACATGCTTGATTCACGCAGACACTCATAGATACGCATTGGTATGGACGCACCATATCTTCGTGTCACGCAGTTGTTATCATTTGTGTCATTGCAAGCTTTAAACGCGCGCTGCAAAGTATGCAAATTAAACTGTTGTTATGCTTGTGTGGGTGTGTGAGTGTGATGGATGGATGTGACTGCGTATATTGTCAAAACGATAAGCCATTAAAAGTATTCATTAAAACTTTTTAATATTTTCGACATTTACTTGTGTGCTGTAATTCTTTAATATTTGATTAAATTATTTTTTTATTGAGATAAAATGCGAAACACTTTCAACTAAAGTTTGAATATGTTGATACGAGCGTAGTATCAATGTTTATTTAGCTCACATAACTTAAACTTTTGTCTTTATAAGTTTTTTTGTCTCTCATCATATTTTAAATAATTTTTTTTACCCAATCTATAGCCTCTATGAGGGTGGCTCCCAACAGGATATGCACAGCAATAACAGTAGCACGCATTTTCAATTATTTATTATTAAATATTTTTTAAATTGATATCCTTTATTTGTTTGCTCCAAGTGTCGATATCTGCACAACTGCACGACAGCAGCCACAGCGTTAAACTGAATGCATCGCCAAGATCGCAGTAACAACAATCCTGGCCAGCACTTTTTCTTGGCCGCTTTCGTCTATTTTGCCAACTATTGCCAACTGGTTTTGCACTGGCCACAGCTCATGGCGGTCTGCACAGATTTAGTTCAGCGGGTCAAATTGCCGACCATGCTTTTGCTTCTGTTTGTTGCCCACGTTGTTGCCCCATTTGTCTGACTTATTGCAGCCCCAAATTTCAATACGAAATATGGAATGTCATGAGGCAAAACAACCACAAACAACAAGATAATCACATAACTTAACGATGATTTGTTATAGAAAACCTTATCACAATATGATTATCGGCACTTTTTAGCCTTGCTTAAGTTGTTAAATTAGTCATTTTGCTATGAGTTGGGGGAAGTAAGTGCAAAGTCAGCGTATATAGATTAGAAACTTGTTGAGTGCAGAAAATGTTCAAAATCGTCACTAAGTGGAACAATTGAAGCCGGACTTAAACTGGTTGGCAATTAATTGGCTTGTTTAGATGGTTAGAAAAGTGCAGCGGACTTAATTAGCCAGCTGCTGGCCAATAAAGTGAGAGTTTATTAATTAACCACTCTCCATAATAAGATCTAAGTACTCTACCCACTATAAATAGAGAAACTTATAGACAATCAATTTTATTTTCTTTCGATTTTTTTCTGTCTTTCTTTCTATATGCGACCTATATTGAAAGGGGGGAGGCCACACTTTCTATACGTGCCTTAACACAGCACACGTTTTCAAAGACTGGAATCGATTTCAGAAGAGTAATCAAAAGAACCGTAAATCGTGTACGGCTCTGACTTGAATACGAAATGAGAACCACACATATAAATTTCACTTTTCATAAGCCACGCAAAAGAAGAATCGAAAATATTTGATTTGTTTTGTTGTTGAAATATTGAAACTGTTCGATCAGTCAATAGAGTCGATGCGTTAAATAATTTGCGTTTTGTATTATGTTAATTGTAAATAAATAATTTAAACTAAACTTAAATTATTATTTGGTTGCATGCTCGCTGAGGTATTATTTCGCCTGCTACCAGCTCGCTAAGTCACATCCCTTTTCACCACTCCTTTTCCAGCCAAACGGGCTGCTGTGAGTGCGAGTGGGAGTAGACAACGGGCACGGGAGCGGGAGCAGCCGCATAAGCAGCAGCAGCTTGCACGGGCAGAGCACGTGACAGCATCTGGCCGATGGCCAGCACCAGAAGTATGACACCAACACCCAGTCCCTTAATGGAGACAACAGTCAGTGCTGCAAGCAATGTGGTAATAACACCCACAACAAAGGCACCAGGCACCAACGCAAAACTAATGCGACGCAGAAAATGATGTCCAAAAGTGCGACTTTCTGCAAGAACACGAAGTTACATAAGTATACATAATTGTAAAAAAAAATCAGGTAAACTTATATATTTTGAACTACTGACCAGTCACATCCGTGTCTGAGTTATTGCTGGCTTCCTGTTGGCACAATGCCAAGTCACACAGTAGACAAAGGCAGAGCAGTGAGAGGGCAAATTTCTGAGCGGCAGCCATTTTTATTGTCGTGGTCCGATGTTGTGTTTAATCCGTTTGTTTGTGAGTTAAGTTTGGCACACACTGTACACTGTTCCAGCACTTGCAGACAATTGAATATGCTGCTCGCATTGACATTGGCTTTTATGAGGGCGTAGGTCTTGGCCAGCTTTGCTTACTTTTGGCTACTTGAAATGCGACAGCCGGACGTCGCACGAAACGTGCGCCAAAACAAGCAATTCGTGATATGGCTATGTGGAATGCTTCGATGTTTGCCGGTCGATGCCCAATCTGACTGCTTGGCCAGCAAGCAACAACAATATTTTATTTTTTGAATATGCATAAGGTTTTTGTCATCATTTTCACTGAGAGTTTGTGTGTGTGTGTGCCCTTAAAGAGGCAAGCGGAACCCAAGCTACACTTTATTTTGGCTGCTTTTTCCATGTTGCACTTGGTTGTGAAGACTCCGGTGACAACTCTGACTTGGACATGGGCATTCTTTCACGACGCGTGTCTATAAATTTGGGGCAGCGCATTCGCTTTCATTTCTTTTTTTCGATATATACATTAATGATTTATCAGCTAATTGACAATGGGGCGTCGCATTTTAATTATCAACTGTATGACTTACAACTGTGTAACTGCTTGTCCATTGATTAACGCACTTTACATTTAACTTGGCCAAGTCTGCAATTCACTTTCATTACGTACGGTTAGACCTAACAAAAACTAAACACAATTTAGCCATATAAAAACAATCATTTGCCAAAACACTTGTGCGAAAAATACGTTTATATCTCCAAAGAATGATAAACTGTTTTGACATTTCAAATAACATACTTAGACAAATAATTATGTATGAAAATGGTGATCAATCTTGGCTACATAATTCGTAGAATTGACTGAAATTTTACTGAGAATTGTGTTACAACGGGTTTTCGATAAACAGTTGCACTTATGTGAAAGTCGTTAGTTGCAAATCCGAAAATGTTAAGCGGATTTTCCTGCAGAATTTACTTTCTAGCCTGGATTTCGAAAACACAGTCAAACTCAAAGCACCCGCTCCTTACACAGCCAAAGTAGATAAACTACAAAAAGCATAAGAAGAGCATTTTTTTTTTTCTTTTTGCTAAACAATTCTGTCAACAACTTTCTCATGCGATCGCCGCCAGAGCTAATTGCCTCTTGGTTATGGCCAAGAGAATCTCACACACGATCGCTCGCCGTTAGCAGCTTCCAGACTAGACCAGATCAGACTACTTAACGATTCCATATTATTATTTATGGCAAGGGGTTGGGTAGGAGGCATGGTGTGTTGCAGCAGTTACAGCTAAAAGAAATCATTGAGCGAGTTCAATAAGAAATTGCAGAGGCCTGCTCCAGATAACTTTTCATGTTTTGACCAAAAACAGCTTAAAAACAACAAACAGCATTGGCCAATTTAAGCGACGAAGACTTAGAATCAGCACAAGAATCGTGTTCTTGCCACAAGCTGCAACCAAAGCAAACCTAGTCAAGCTAAGTGACACACAAGTCTAAAACCAGGCCTGTGCCCAATTCCAATGCCGATTCCAGCTGTATGCTGCCAGTTCTAGCGGCTTTCCTCCAGCGGTGCAGGCTGCAACTGCAACATCTACAGCGACAGCAGCAGCAGCAGCAGCAACAAATGCTCGCTGAGTTGATAAAATGCATGTTGAACGACAATCGTGCCACATTTTGTGGCTGGCAAGCGCGTGGTAAACACACACTCAGCAAAAGCAGCTGCAAGAAAACAATTTCTTTGTGCAACAGTGATATGTGTTAAAGCGATGAAAACCCTTGTGAGATATCTTATGTTTTTCGCGCTATGCGCAACGCTGGCCAACAGCCAGCAGGACACCAGCGAGGCAACCTCAAGT
The DNA here is from genome assembly GCA_030179655.1 of Scaptomyza flava. Taxonomy (NCBI): domain Eukaryota; kingdom Metazoa; phylum Arthropoda; class Insecta; order Diptera; family Drosophilidae; genus Scaptomyza; species Scaptomyza flava. The sequence goes on from JARNME010000012.1 coordinate 5,258,226, forward strand.
CCGGCCGTCGATGATACCACAGAGACGGGACGTGGCCTGGCGACCAATAGTTACAACACGGAGGAGAAGCTGGCGCTGAAGAAGAACTCACACATCTATATGGGCATCTACAAGAACTACAAGAGCACGTATCTGGGCAACAAGACAACTAGTGAGTACAAGAAGCGCTTGAGGGATCGCATCAATGGAGCAAGCAAGCAGGCAGATCGTCCTGAGATAACGGGCATAGATGACTATCAGGAGTTTGAGCAGGAACAGCAAGTGGAGCAACAGCAGCAGCAGCAGGCAGTTGATGATGTGCTGGTGCAGGAGCTACGCAGTGAAGCGGAAGCCGAAGCATTGCTAGAGGCACAAACCGATACGCCCATCTATGATGAAAACGAGACGGGGGCAGGAAAGAAGCGACGCAAGCGTAAACGCAAGAATCGCAATAGTAATAAGAGGGTAGAGGAACCAGCTTTGGTTGTTGAAGATGAGCCAGGGAGCAACAATGTGGAGCTGTATCAGGTTGGACCCGGCCTAAATGTCAGTCTGGACATGAGCAACGATATTGTCAGAGTCAAATTGGATGGCGAGAATCTCCGAGAGATTGTTGGTGGACGTTGGCTAATAACAGACAATAGCGAAGAGGGTGAGTTAACTTAAAAGCTAAACTTACTAAAGTATTTCATTTAAATAAACTTCTAAAAATTACAGGTCGAGGCAAAAAATACGATATGATCACAAAGGTTCTTCCTCTGTTTATACTTCCTTTTCTCATACAGTCGGCAATTGTGCCGTTTCTGGTCACCAAGCTGAAACTGCTGCTGGTCAAGTCTATATTGGTGGGTAAATTGGCCATATTCTTGCTCATACTCTCGGCCATTAAGAACAGCAACAAAATGATGCAATCCTATGAGGTGGCACCATCGTATTGGGCTGGCGAGCCAAGCCGAAGATCTGAACTGGCGGCAGCTGCATCCTCTGCGGCCGCAGCCTATAATGGCTATCGGGTGGAGGGGAAACCCACCACCTGGGTCAATTAGAGGGAGACTTTAGACAGAGCTAGTTGAACAAAATACTCAGTAAAACCAATACAAAAAACCAATTGCAATAAGTTTCGCATTAAGTTAAACAATCTATGAAAATAAATACAAACAAATCGGGTAAGTTGATGTGTTTTCAGTTATTAATTATAAAGAAATATAAGTGTTAGCCAGATAAAACATTTTCCCACTAAAATGTTTATTACATTGTGAGCCGATCGGCAAACAAATTCTGCCAGTAATTAATGTTTGATTAACCCCTATTGTTTCACAATTGAGATAAGACAATGTCTATGAATCTTCACAGGCGAATCATAATCATATATTAGCTTGCCTTTTACACATGGCTAAATAACTTAATTCAACGCGCTCTTTCTCATTTTATCTTTCGATAATTTATGCAAAATCGTAAATTAAGTTTTTCAATTACATATTTATTTCTTTGTTGACGCCCATTGTTTGAGCTTTAAATTATATTAAGTTTTGGGTAAAAATAAATTAACAAAAGTCTAGATAAATAATTCCAGTTGTTTGCGGAGCTCAGCCAGCGCCCCAAAAAATAAAATGATAACTCAGTCTCTCTCCCTCTCTCTCCTCGTCTTCCTCATTCAATTCTTCTCTTTTTAGAAGCAACTGTATTGTCTTTCCAGCTGAATGCAAACATCGCACTGCAAACGGAATCCCCAGACGATTTTGCAATTGCAACGCCGCTCGCTGCGCACATGCTGGGAACGGACGCGGAATCCGCAGACGCGGCACAGCTGCTGGCAGGATAGACGCTCATCGGCTGTAGTGCCACTATGCTTGCTGCACTGGCGACCACGTGTGCCCGCCCAGCGTCCACTTGCTTCCGGCTGGCAATAATTTGGCGAGTCCAGCATATAGACAAGAGAGTCGAGGGGTACATTCTGCCACATGATCTTCAGATTGCTGGCGGTCGTGTCTAGCTGTATGGCATCGTCGTACATGTGCAGCAGATCCTGGGCTATAGCTTCAAAGGATTTGAGTACTTGGACACACTGCTCCTCCAGGCAGCCGCCTTGTGCATTGTGTTGCTTGCAATGGCACTCCTGCTCCAGTGATTGCTTCATAAGAGCGCCAACCACACGCTGATTGTGTCCCAAAGCACCAGCTCCGACACCATAACGCTGCTCGTAAAGCATCAGCGCCTTCTCCGGCTCATGGGCACAGGGCACATTCAAGGCATTCTCGCTGCAGCCACATCCGGCGATGACTCCATTGGCGCAATCCTTTGTGAGTGTATGCAAAATGGAGGCCATAGAAATTGCTGCCACATAGACATCCTCGCGATCCAGATCCTGGGCGCCAGTTGGAGCTGTGCATCGCTTGACAAAGTCCCGAGTGGGACAGTTCCATCGCTGCCACTTGAAGCTCTTCTGGCAAGTCTCCATGGCCAGCTCCAGGCTGCTGCTGCTGATTGCCTCCCAGGAGAGTGGTGCCTGGTATTGTGTGTATTGGTAGTAGTTGTTCATCGGTTCCACAATCGTTGCTGCCGATGCGGTGCTCGCAATGCTCAGGATGATTCTAAAAAAGTAGTACATGATGTGATGTGTTCTCGTTGCTGTCGTTAACTCGACTGTTTGCTGAGCGGAGCCTGTGCCGAGGTTTTATACAGCTTCGAGGGCTTTGGGCCGTGGGAAATACGGAGCCTGGTCAAAAAACCGGAAATTTGCCTTTCTGTCCACTTGGGACTTTTTGCTTGCAGGACAAAACTCCCCGTGCGCCGCAACAAATAACCCAAAAAACAAAACCCAGACCGATGCAATTGCGGAGCAGCCCAATTTCAATCCTGTTGTCTACCTGCCCTCGCCGACGACTGTCTGTCGATCCACTGCGATACCGATACCAAGCTACGATAAACTTTCCCACGCTTAAGCAGGTAAACCTGATGCGGTTCATGAATGAACCTCAATCGATTCCATTCATTTTTACGGATTTTCCAGCTGCACCATATCAATGCTTAGAGTTCAAGGATGGATGGACATTCGAGACGTGCTCGGACCTTCGTTCTGTGTTTTGCCAACTCTGCTGGCAAAGCCAATTATATAACAAAACATATGACAAATAACATAATTTGGAAAATTAATTGCGCTTTGCGGTAAGCTGTTTGTGAATACCCCGGTCCAGCCTGCCGACCGGATTGCTGTCACAAATTATTGTTTTCGGTGTTTCCGGCTGAAAGTTAATGCCGCTATTTGTCCAAAACAAAACATGACTCAACAGCGTAGCTCGATTAATCAACTACAATACATTATTATTCGCTGATAACGCATAAAGTTGCTCTGAGCTAAATAAAATTTATGGCCAATACTTCCTGGGCGTTTCGTATGCCCTAACAACAATACAATAAAGTTTGTACAGTCAAAATTTAATTAAACGAAATTCGATATATTAAGGTTTCAATATTATATATTACGAATTTTGTTCATATTGAAGTATTTACTTGAATCCTTGAGATTCCTTATATGGAAGTTCGACTGTAGATCATAAGTCTTCTTCTTTAGAGTGTGGCACACTTTTTGGCTTGATAAAGTCATTGTATCATATTTCCCAACGTTGGAAAACATGCGCGGAAATTTGGTTATTTGGGTTTTAGCACAATGAAAATACCAACTCTCTAATTAGGCCGAGAGAATCCCGCACCGGAAAAGGGTTTTTTAAGTACCTAAGGCGCCGGGTAATACACAACCGAACCCGGCTGGCCACCGATCCACCCGTCCGATCCGTCCGTCCATCCATCGATCAGGTAGTCATTATGGCCAAAATTTTGCTCAATTGGTCTAAAAACATACTCAACACACTCACACACATATGGGCGCCGGCGCTATGGAAAGTTAGCTAGCTGGCGCCGGGAGTTTCTAATGATTCGGGAATTCGTGCTGCGCAGGAAAAACTCGCAGATTTTCATGGCATTTCTAAGTTTTAATCAATGCGTAAAAATCAGCCAAAGTGGAGTGGCCCGTAAATTTCACACGATCGCACATGTTGAAAGGCTTTGCGGGCTGCCGGGTGCCTCTCATCGACTTTTGTTGGCGATAAGATTAGCAATCAGTCCAATTTAGATATAGTTGTAGTGGTTGCCTATCGCTAAACGTTCAGTGTCAGTGCTTAGTTGCGATTTAGATGTCGCCCGCATTGGATTAACCCATCGAAACGAAATTATGATAATAACGGCAAAATTAGTAAGCATTTGCCTCGGCGTTGCACTGACGGCCTTTACCATCTCGACGATTGTGCTGGCCGTGCAGAAGTCTAACTTGAAGGATGATCTGCGTGACGCTCAAGAGAAACTTGATATGATGGAGGGGGGTTTCACATCCACCACGGCGTTGCCGTCCACCTCCACCAGCTCAACGCCAGGGCCTGGTACAACGACCACACCAAAGCCTGGCCCAGAGACAACACCAAAGCCGGGCCCAGAGACCACACCAATGCCCAGCCCAGAGACCACACCAAAGCCCCCGGAGAAAATTAATTATCGCTTACCGAGCGCTTTGACACCCAATAACTATGATCTCTATTTGTATCCGAACATGGAGACGGGCGAGTTTACTGGTCAAGAGATTATAAACATAACAGTACACGAGGCAACTGATAAGATAATATTGCATTCGCTATACTTGGAAATCAAGAGTGCCTTCGTTATTGGATCTACGGAAAACCCTGTGATTGTCAAGGAGTTCACTTTCGATCCAGTGCGAGAGTTTTTGATCATACACTTGGATACAAAGTTAACCGTTGGAGCCCTGGTGATGCTCAACATTGAATTTTCCGGAAATATGGCCAGCAAAATTGTGGGCCTGTACAGCTCCTCGTATGTGAAGGCGGATGATACACGCAAGTATATTGCAACGTCCAAATTCGAGCCGACTTATGCCCGTCAAGCATTCCCCTGCTTTGATGAGCCCGCGTTGAAGGCAACCTTTGAGATTACCCTGGTACGTCCAACGGATGGCAATTATGGTGCATTGTCCAACATGAATTTGCTCTTGGAGAAAAGTAATGGATCGACCACAGAAGTAATGTTTGCCAAGAGTGTGCCCATGAGCACCTATCTTGCCTGTTTTATTATCTCCGACTTTGAGGCCAAGTCGGTGCAGATCGATACTAAGGGCATAGGAGCACCCTTCGACATGGGTGTTTATGCCACTCCCGAACAGATTGGTAAGGTTGATTTTGCTATGGAGGTAGGCAAGGGTGTTATTGAATACTACATCGACTACTTCCAAATCGAGTATCCTTTACCTAAACTGGATATGGCCGCCATACCCGACTTTGTCTCGGGCGCCATGGAGCACTGGGGTCTGGTGACCTATCGGGAGACTTCTTTGCTCTATGAGAAGGCAACCAGCTCAGCGGTGAATAAGCAACGCATTGCTAGCGTTATTGCACACGAATTTGCACACATGTGGTTTGGAAATTTAGGTATGTAATCGGTTACTGATAAGCAGTATGGGGGATTAGGGCTAAGCTGATATTTTCGGTGTATATATATTTTTCAGTTACCATGAAGTGGTGGAATGATTTATGGCTAAACGAAGGCTTCGCTAGCTTTATTGAGTATTTGGGCGTCGATTCCGTGTTCCCCGAATGGAAAATGGTAAGTTGACATTAAAAAAATGTGCTCAATTTTAATTTACGATTTAATTTGAATTATTTATAGCGTGATCAATTTATTGTCGGCACTTTGCATGGAGTGTTTAGTTTAGATGGCACTCTGGGCTCCCATCCCATTATACAGAAGGTTGAGAATCCCGATCAAATAACGGAAATCTTTGATACCATTACGTATTCCAAAGGCTCTTCTCTGGTTCGTATGTTGGAAGACTTTCTGGGCGTACCAATCTTCCGCAAATCGGTCACAAACTATCTAAATGAATACAAATATAAGAATGCTGTCACTGGTGACTTCTTTGGCGAGATTGATAAGCTAGATCTGGATTTCAATGTGACAGATATTATGCTAACATGGACTGTGCAGGTGAGTCTCTGCAGCATTCCCACAATAGAATATTTGCATACAGCACTTTAACCCATTTTTATGGCTTTCGTTGTAGATGGGTCTGCCGGTGGTCACGATCGAAAAGCTCTCGGACACTGAATACAAATTAACACAAAAGCGTTTCTTGTCCAATCCCAATGACTACAATGAAGTGCACGAGCCCTCAGAGTACAGGTAAGCTGCACATCTGAATCCATCTAACTTTTTATGAGCGAACGTATCTGATTGAAAACTTCACAAATATATCTTTTATTATAGCTATCGTTGGTCCATACCTATCACATATACAACTAGCGAAGGTCCGTTGGTGCACCGAGAGTGGTTTTATTACGATCAAAGCGAAAGTAAGCATGGAATAGATTAATCTTTATTCCACTCAAGTGATATATCAAATAAAATTTATTTACAGTCATCGTTAAGGTGCCCAGCGCTGTGCAGTGGATCAAGTTTAATCACGATCAAGTTGGCTACTATCGCGTCAACTATGATCTATCTTTATGGCAATCGCTGGCCAATCAAATAATAGACAAGCCGGAATCTTTTAGCGCTGGAGATCGTGCCTCACTGCTAAATGATGCCTTTGCTTTAGCAGATGCCACACAGCTGCCCTATGAGGTTGCCTTTGATATGACCAAGTATCTGGCCAAAGAGGACAAATATGTGCCATGGAGTGTTGCTGCCTCCAAGCTGACATCCCTGAAGCGCACCTTGTACTACACAAGCAGCTTTGCCAAGTACAAGAAGTATGCAACTGCTCTTATCGAACCCATCTACACTCAACTCACATGGACAGTGGGCGAAGATCACTTGGACAAGTAAGCATAGACTATAACGAAACCCTTGTAACTCTAGTTTCTTAAAAACAATGTCATGCCGCATCTTTTTAGTCGTCTACGTGTCACCGCCTTGAGTGCCGCATGTTCGTTGGGTCTTGAGTCCTGCCTGACTGAGGGAGGTCAACAATTCAAGACTTGGTTAAACGCTCCCGATACACGTCCTAGTCCCGATGTGCGTGAGACTGTCTACTACTACGGCATGCAATCGGTAGGCAATCAGGAGGTTTGGGAAACTGTCTGGGAACTTTTTATTAACGAGCCGGATGCCAGTGAGAAATCAAAGCTGATGTACGGTCTTTCGGCTATTCAGGAGCCATGGTTGCTTAAGCGTTATATTGATCTTTCCTGGAATGAGGAGTACGTACGTAGTCAGGATTACTTTACCTGTCTCACCTACATCTCTTCTAACCCAATGGGAGAGCCGCTTGTGTGGGACTATGTGCGTGAGAACTGGACTAAGTTGGTCGCTCGCTTCGGTCTGAATGAACGCTACTTGGGTAATCTGATACCATCGATAACAGCACGCTTCCACACCCAAACAAAGCTCGAGGAGATGGAGCAGTTCTTTGCCAAGTATCCCGAGGCGGGAGCAGGTACAGCTGCCCGAGTTCGTGCCCTTGAGACGGTCAAGAACAACATTGTCTGGTTGGCTGAAAATCTCGAAAGTGTTGACGCTTGGCTCGAAAAGCAGGAGACGCAGCTAAACTAAGTCAAAGTGGCTATTGATGGCCATAAAAATAATTTGTTATTGGTTTTTAAATCATTGAATTGCCTTTGTAAAGATCATAAAGATAACCCAGCTCTAGACAAACCAAAAAGTAAAAATAAAAATATAAAAACAAACTGAAGTACAGCTCCATTTATTAACAACAATTAAAAAATTTAAATATTCCATTAAATTTATGGAGGAGTCGATGATAACGACTACGAGATACTCTGCGTAGAATATCAAATTGATATAGAAAGTAACAGAAGGCATATTATTCAATGAATTTTAACTAACAAAGAGATTAAATTTCTATCATTATGACATCGGATTAGAATACGAATTTTGCCCAAATCCAACCTAAGTACTCTTCTCCTCCTACACCAACAGGTTAGAAAGAGCACTTGATATTGATTTTTGGATATGTCCAACAAGCTTGGTAAATTTACTCACTTGTTGCGATGTCATTATCCGTCACAACTACGCGAATATAAGGCTAGAGGAAAAGAGCAGTAAATAGCTTTTGGCACTAGCTGTATGATTATTATCGGAATATGTTGGCTATAAAGTGGCTATCAAGTGCCCATAATCAAAACATGCGATTGGCTTAAATATATGGCCACAGCCAAGCCGTAGTCAGGCCCAATGTATGACCAATGTCTTTAGTTAACCGTTGTCGCTCAACCGGCTAAGATGTATCTAACGGTCAATTTGTTGTGTGTGGCATTGTTTTGGGGTGTGGCAGCCTACGCTGCTGCGACAATGGTCGTCGGCGGTGATATGCGAGAGAAGATTGATATGTTTGAAGCACTTAATGGAGGTTACCAACTGAGAAGCGTGAAGTATTCGCAGAGGTGAGTCAGGGAAGCCGTCAGAAAGTTAAAGTGCTTATCAGTGAAAATACCATCCATGTAGATTGATTATCGTTTGCCGACGGCACTTGCGCCCACGCACTACGCTATACATCTGCACCCTGAACTGGATACAGGCAATTTTACGGGCCAGGAAACTATCACGATCAAAGTGTTGGAGTCAACAAAGCAAATTATTTTGCACTCCCACAAACTGGACATAAGCAGTGCTTATGTCATCGATTACGAAGTGGCTAGCCATGAATTTGATGAAGTGCGTCAGCTGCTGATCATCAATTTGACACAGGAGTTGCCAGTAAATGACAACATCACACTAGGCCTGATATTTGCAGGACAAATGCAAAACAAACTTAACGGATTATACAGCAGCAGCTATGCAACGCCAGCGGGACAGAACCGGTAAGTAATTTTTACAACTGCCTAAGAGTATGCAACATTATTTATTTGTTTTCTTGCAGCAAAATTGCGACTACGAAATTTGAGCCGACTTATGCTAGGCAGGCGTATCCCTGCTTCGATGAACCCGCCATGAAGGCCACCTATGAAATTACTGTTATTCACCCCACTGATGGCAACTATGATGCCCTCTCCAACATGAACAAAGTGGACTCGATGAATCTGGGTGAGAATACACAGGCCACCTTTGCCACCAGTGTGCCCATGAGCAGCTATTTGGCCTGCATCATTGTCTCCGACTTTGACTCGGAGCGCAGCACGGTGAAAGCAAATGGCATTGGTGAGGACTTTGAGATGCGCGCCTTTGCCACGCCCCACCAAAAGAGCAAAGTTCAATATGCATTGGAATTTGGTACAGCTGTCACAGAGTACTATATCCAATACTTTAAAGTGGCCTATCCGTTGCCCAAATTGGACATGGCTGCCATACCCGACTTTGCCTCGAATGCCATGGAACACTGGGGTCTGGTAACATATCGTGAAACGGCTCTGCTCTATGATGAGCAGATTAGTTCGACTTCAAACAAACAGTCCATAGCTGGAGTGCTGGCTCATGAGATTACTCATCAGTGGTTTGGCAATCTGGTCACCATGAACTGGTGGAATGATATCTGGCTAAACGAGGGATTTGCCCGCTTCATGCAGTACAAGGGTGTGAATGCCGTGCATTCCGATTGGGGCATGGTAAGTGAGAGTTTTATGAACTTTTCGCACATGTTAAATTTCTTTTTTTCCAGCTCGAACAATTCCAAATTGCAGCACTGCATCCTGTTTTGGTGTTCGATGCAAAACTCTCCTCTCATCCCATTGTGCAAAAGGTAGAATCACCGGATGAAATTACGGCTATTTTCGATACGATTAGTTATGAGAAGGCTGGTTCGGTGCTCCGCATGTTGGAGTCTCTTGTCGGACCGGAGAAGTTTGAGCTGGCTGTTACCAACTATTTGACAAAATACAGCTACAAGAATACGGTTACCGATGATTTCCTTACCGAGGTGGCCGCCCAAGTCAGCGATTTTGATGTCAAGCTACTGATGCGCACCTGGACAGAGCAGATGGGTTATCCAGTGATTAATGTGCGCAGCATTGATTCAGGATTTATTATTACCCAGCACCGATTCCTCTCCAATAAGGCCAGCTATGAGGAGTCAGCGTTGCCAAGTGAATTTGGCTACAAGTGGAGTGTGCCAATCACCTATTTCCTGGACAACTGGGAAAGTGGCAGGACTAGCAGTTTTATCCTCGACTACGACAATGATGAAGTTGGCGTGCCAGTGCTACCCGGTGAGACCAAATGGATCAAGTTGAATGTGCATCAGTTGGGCTACTATCGTGTCAACTATGATGTGAGCCTCTGGCAGCACATCATCGATGACCTCATTGAGAAACACACTCGCTTCGACATCGCTGACCGGGCACATTTGCTTAACGATGCCTTTGCCTTGGCCGATGCTAGTCAGCTGTCGTACAGCATTCCACTCGAGATGACCGCCTATCTTGCCCAAGAGCTTGACTTTGTGCCCTGGTACGTGGCTGCCTCGAAACTGCAAACCTTGAAGAACAATCTTATGTTCACTGAGAGCTATGTTTCTTATTTGACCTATGCCCGCTCTCTGCTCACCAATGTCTACAAAGAGGTCGGCTGGACTGTCGATACTAATAATCATTTGAAGAAGTGAGTACTGGATGATTATTGTATACTCTTTGTTTTCAATTTAAAAATCTTTTTTTTTTTTTGCAGTCGCCTGCGTGTTTCAGTTCTTACCGCCGCCTGTGCTTTGGGTCTGCCTGACTGTCTGACTCAGGCAACAGAACGTTTCAATACTTGGCTCAAGAATCCCACAGCTGCCAATCGTCCTGCACCGGATCTACGCGAGGTTGTCTACTACTATGGCATGAAGCAGACGAGCAGTGAGTCCAACTGGGAGCAGTTGTTTAACATATTTAAGGCCGAGACAGACGCCAGCGAGAAGTTAAAGTTAATGTACGGTTTGTCGGCTGTGCAAGATGGTCAGCTGCTCTATCGTTTCTTGGAACTCGCGAACGATGAGAGCATTGTACGTTCCCAGGACTACTTTACGTGCATGCAGAACATTGCTGCCAACCCGGTGGGTGAGCCCATTGTTTGGGAATACTATCGGGAGCACTGGCCACAGTTAGTTCAACGCTTTGGCTTAAACGATCGCACTTTGGGTCGATTGATTGCCAGCATTACGAGTGGATTTGCCAGCGAGGTTAAGTTGGAGGAGGTGCAACAGTTCTATCAGAAGTATCCAGAATCTGGTGCAGGTGCCGGTCCCAGGCAGCAGGCAATTGAGACAATCAAGTACAACATTAATTGGCTTAAGGAGAACAAGGATGACATAACCAAGTGGCTAAGCGGCACGGCCACTCCATTGACCGCTAAAAACCCACAGTAAAAATATATTTGTACCCATATCCAATGTTCAATTGGATAACGACGATAAAAATATAAAAGAATTTTAACTACCTTAATTACAATTGCATTGTTTATAAAGTACGCAGACACATAACAATAAATTTTGAACTAAAGTCATATCTTAAATAAAACAGCATTTTATAAAAAAAAAAAATTCGAGTGGCGATTTTTACAATACCCCTCCATAAAGCAACAATATCCATGATAAAATTGTAGCATGTTACCAGTTAAATTACATTGAAAAGGGGCAATTCTGATATTTGGATAAAAGTTTATATGGAGCCTTCATAAATTCAAGAGTCCCCTATCATAATGATATGAGACTGGTCACAAAAACCTAAAGCGTGTATCAAAAATCGATGTATTGTGTCAAAATTGTTGGTCAGGTTCGCATTTTATAGTTAGTTCAATTTCAGACGCACTTTGAAGTGGAAGTGGAAAGCCAGCAAACAATTGTGAATCCTTCTGTAGAAAGGACCTTTTTTCTAAATGGTTGCCTGTAAGTTTTGAGTGCAAATATAATAAGCAGCTATTTTCTAATCATAATCTTTAGGGCTAACGGCAAAAGTGGTGGCCATTTGCTTGGGCCTAACTGCAACTGCCTTTTGTGTAGCCACAATTGTATTGGCCGTGGAGAAAGCTGATCTGGAGAATGAACTGCAGGATGCAAATGATAAGTTGGAGTTGATCCTGCAAGCGACAACGACAACTGCCTTACCTGAATATACAACGCCAGGTGGAAGTACCACTCCCAGTGGAGGTACCACCTCCAGTGGAGGTACCACTTCCAGTGGAGGTACCACTTCCAGTGGAGGAACCACTCCTGATGGAGGAACCACAACTAGTGGAGGAACCACTCCTGGTGGAGGAACCACTCCAGGTGGAGGAAACACGCCCAGCTCTACGACTGAGAATCCAAGTTCCAGTCAGGCTCCCATCTATCCCTCACTGCCATCTGGACTGCCCAAACCCGAAGAGGTATGTTGCTGTGGTTGATTTTAACGAACCGATTGTCATAAATGGCTTGGCCACCAATTCAAATGTTATCAAACATTCATGCATACATATTTAGGGCAGATTGTCGGTTAGCGGTTCTTTGTCTGGTTTTATCGTGGCTAAAAGTTAAACGCTTTTTTAAATGGTCAATTTAGTACTGAATCGAACTCCGTACAACTGAGTAATACAATCAAGCAATGGGAAAATTACTAGGTGAGACATATTATTAAACTTAAAATTGGCATTCTGTAACGAGTTACTTTGTTAGAGGCAATCACCGCAGAGCATATGGCTATTTTCTTTGGCCTACTTTCGACTTGTCTAATGGTGGCTTTGGTGGTTGTTGTGGTGCATAGGGACAATCTATGGATACAGCTGACGGAGGCCAGTGTTAAACTAGATGTTCTTGAGGATTATATAAAGGCATCGAGTTCAAAGCTTCCGAAATATTTACAATAACCAAACTAATCTTTGCAAATAAAGCATTCGTTCAATGTCTCCATTCTTATTGCTGACTCAGTCATTTACGGTCACAGCAGTTAATAACTGTTTTTATCACGAACCGACCGACATAGCGACTCTTATCGCGTTTTGCTTATGGATATTGACCAAAACTTTATAATCGTTACTAGATTGTTTATCGCCTGCCAAGCGAACTGCACCCGGTCCGATATCGCCTATATCTACATCCCAATTTGACGTCAGGGGAATGCGAAGGCACTGTATCCATACAGTTCCAGCTGGAAGCAGTGACCAATCTTATTGTCCTGCATGCCAAGGATTTGAATGTCCATAGCTTGAGCATTGTAAATGCGATGGCACGCATGCGTATTGCAATCGAAAAATATTATCAAGATGATGCACGCGAGCTTCTCATTATCGAACTGAGGGAGGTGCTGAGCACCAATAAGGCATATACGCTATCAGTTAGCTTCGATTGCAATCTGGATGCTTTGAATGGCGCCTACAGAAGCAGCTACACCAATGAGAACGGTGAGAAGAGGTGAGTAAAATAAACCGAGTTGATTAAGTGAGTGACCCTAATGCATGTTAAGTGTTGGTATAAGTGCATTGAATATTGATACAATAAGCTTCTAACTCAATTCCAATTGATGAAACATATTGAGTAAAAGCTATTGAGTGTATGCGCGTCTCTCTCTCTCTCTCCTGTCAATATGCCGGTCTCAGCTGTTAAGCAAAGCTTTTTGTATCACAAAGCTTGATCGCAGCTGCCTCGTTCACAGCGACGTTTCAGTAGTAAGTTCAAAGCTAAGCGCGACGGTTGTCGGTTTGTCGATGCGCGTCGCTCAGTGGTACACAGATCTCCACTCGTCTTGTCTATCTCTCTTTCTCTGTCGCACGTGCGAATGTAAAACGTGTGCGACTTCGATTTAAATTAAGTTAAACTGCAGCTCAAGCCAAGTGCCGTTATTAAGTAGAGCAAACACTTAATGACCACAGCTAATAGCAATTAATTGAAAATTAGCCAAAGCGCATGCTTTCAACTACAGGCCTAACGGTAACCCAAGCACACATATCCAAAGAGCAATTGCCAAAAATTAACTGTAAAGTGAGAATTATGAACTGTGTGTGTAAATAGCTAGATATAAGAATGTAAGCTTGTTATTTTACGAGTGTGTTTGTGAGTTTGAAATGAACACCGTAATATATACTTACATTTATTTTTGTTTCTACTACTTTGTCATTGTCATTTGTGGCAGCTCCGTTATACTTTTTGCTTAGCCTCTGTTCTAATTGAGCGCATTGAGGCGCGAACTAATTTTAATATACAAAAAACAACAACAATAATAGTAATAATATCAACAAAACACGATTCTATTCCAACTTTGACTTTCAACAATAAACACAATAAATAACCGCAAAGCGAACGGCGGCAAAACAGAAATTCACGCACGCAAAACAGGCTGCAACTGCGCATGCGTCTTAGCCTGTGCTTGTGTGCCTGTGGTTACCACACCCCGATTTACCCCTCAACGTTTATGCATCCCACAGTTAGCCGGCAAACAGGCTTCGTTCAGCTTCTCTTTCTCCCATAGTTCACTTGCCGCGCAAGTTCTTGGCCTTAAAATCGGCCAATCGCTTCTTGTTTTGGCGTGTGCATGTGTGTGTGTGTGTGCTTACATTTACTACAAACTTGGCCAACAAGCATTCATTTGGCCATCCGCTTGAATAGAGCATCTTCTACTCATTGTTTATATCTTTGATATTACTTTCTTCAAAAGACCCCAAACGAAATGGGTCGCCTTCGACTTTAATGTGGTTTCCGTTTATTTGTTGTTGTTGTTGCTGTCGCATTTAATTCTTGTTTTTTAGATCTTGCAACAAAACTGTTTAGTTCTTCAAAGTTCAAGCAACGCGCGGGTCTTACAAACATTTTTCATTTTCATTAACACTGATTTCTTTTCTTTTCCCTTTTCTCTTTGCCGCCTGTGGGCAACTGTCACTAGACTCATTACAATTTCTTTTGTTAATGAACAAAACAAAATAAATTCAAAAATCAAGGCCACAAAAAATATTCTTGATTATACTCTTAATAAACAAGATTATACGATATGATTAATTATAATTTCTTCTTCTGTTTCATGCTTAAATTTGTTAATATTTTAAATCATTATTGAAAATATATTTTGTCGATTTGTAAGTTTAGGTCAACTTAAATATAAGGGGAATTTGGAAACTATTTCAACGAAAAATCTGAGCTAAATTTATTGCGTTGTTCAATTTCAACTTTATTATGTATCTACAAACTGATTTTTTTCATTTCGTTAACATTTCTTATATAACTTACACCCCAAATCGATTTAATAATGGTGCAAAGCATTCAAACTGTTGCACACATTTCCTTTCTTTGCCTTTGTTTCTTTTTTCACTATCAAGTTTCGGGGCGTGTACTGTGTTTTTGAAATAGTATTACCATTTGTATTACCAATTGCAGTCACGTATTTGGGTCCCTGCATGCGTCACAGTAACCCAATCTGGGCAATTGTTATGTCTCGTACTCGTCGGCTCAGTTTTGGACATTTGTTTTGTGTGGCGCACTTTGCATTTGTTAATTAATTTGTGAAAGTTATGACCTTAAAATGCCAACAAACGAATTTGATCACAAAAAAACAAAACATTCTTTCAGTGCATTCAACTTAAGTCTAATTATTTTGTATTTGACTTAATGCCACATTCATTGGCGGTATGCAGCATTTGACATTTCCTCCAGCTCGATGAGTAAGCAACCGCAGAAGAGACTTGCACCTACAAGATACAGATACAATGAGGCGTATAAAATTATACTACTTTGCAGCTGCATCGTTGTTGCATAGTGGCAAGTGTTTGGCTCACAAGGTAGTAAAACATATATATTTTTATATCTGCTGTTGATCTTCTTACTTATTGTTGCTGCAGCCCAATTGATGCATTGCATCATCGTAGGCGTAGAGACAACAACGAAGTCAACACAATGATGTTGATGAGTTTTGATCAGAGCTTGGTCTCCGTCACTTGAAATTAGCATAGTATTCGTAGTGTTCAACACTTTAGATTCGTACAACTTGCCAAAATTAACAACGAATTTATTTGCATTGCGCATTGTGTACGATTTGAATCTAAATTATTTCATTGTTGCCAGACAGATACAGCTATGAATATTGTTTGAAGTGTGTACAGAAATGATAGCACTACTTAAAACTACAATGTGTGCCATAAACTTATGAATATTTGATAAATTAGATACTTGCGTAAAGCTGCGTAACTCTAAAATAATATATTTGATGAGAAGGAAATGAAAAGAAAGCTTTAAAACTCTTTAAAGCTTAAGATCATTGAAATCATTATTGATCAACTTGATCTCAGCTCAAAAACAAATCTCTAGTCACATATGAGTCATAATAAATCTTGATTTATTGTAATAGTATTAATTTGATTCGATGATTTTGTAGCTTTATGCATATGAGCAAACTTGTTGTGTCAATGACTACCGCATCTCATAGTTATATGGTTAGTTATATTCATTTTCAATGCTAATTTTTTCTGCAAAATTGTTTTCCCATGGCATAAAAACCAAACAAAGATTTGTGCACGCGCCCAAGAGGCTGACAATAAGCCAACAACCTTACCGTCCGTCCAATAGTCAGTCAATCACAGTGACGCCGACGACGCCGACGACGACGCCGACGCCTTTTGTAGAAAGTGGCTTGCGGTCGTCGTATCACAGTGCAATTGCAACAAACCTGGAAATTTGTAATACAACATTGCGGTTTACCCGCAGCGTGGTAACAATTATATATGTATATGTATATGTATGTACAAAAAAGAAAAATCATGCTTGGCTTAAATTCGTTACAATTACACACAGGCGTACAACACACCGATACACATTTAAGGCGCAATGGCCAACTTCAGTACGTGACAGTGCAATGGGCAGATTACGTTTGATTGATCTCCAATGGAGACAAAATCGCATCAGCAATGAAACCGCTCAGGCACAAAGTACAACAACAACAACAATAACAATAACAAAGCAACAAAAGTTATGTCTCTGTTTAGAGGGAATAACTGTCGATAAAGTGTTAATGACAACATTCGTAATTTAGTCAGCTTACAAAGAGATCTCAAATTACACGCACCGGCGACACAGTACTCTCCAATTGAAGCTCAAGTTGATTTTTCAGATACATTTCATGAAACGGCGAAAGTAATTAATATTAGATCAATTACTGCTTATTTGGAAACTGTTTTAAGTTGAACGAAAAGCTGCAATTGTGTAACGAAACTTAATTCTCTCTAATAATGAATATTGGTTTAAACTTTTCGTAGAACTTGGACTTTAAATAAATGATTCTGCACCAGTGTAAATAAGCCTAGTTAGACAAAAAAATAACATAAATATTGAAACCGAATAGAATACAAAATATAACAAAAAATAACGGTATGTACGCGACGAAAAACGTGCGACCACGCAGCAGCCTCTCCACAGACGACAATCATCGCATCAAGGACACAAACCGCACGCACAAAAAATCACCAAGCAACACTGTTCTCACACTAATAGCGTTCTGTGTGTTTCTTTTGGTGTTGTGCACTTTTCTGTTGGGTGCTTTGGTTTATGTGGGCAAGAATATTGCCGATGAGCATCAGAGGCAGCAGCAGGCGAGCAGCACTTTGGCAATTATCAACGATACTGTACGCACCGTATATGTGGATCGTGATCAATTATTGTCTACAAAGCCAATTTTAAGTGTGCTATCAGGTTTGTGTAACAATTCAAAATTTAAATTCAAGTTCAAATTCAAATGCTTTGCAAATGCGCGGCAATCAAACCGTTTCGATTGTATCATTCAGCTTTTTGTTGCTTTCAACCGATTCGCCTATCAAATTGCGCTGCATCATTGCGCCGATATCGTTATCGAAACGCCGAGTTTCTTTTGGTTGAACAAGTTAAACTAATTCATGATTTATTGATACAAACCCAAATACCAGATAACCGTGCCTACACCACGCAAGTGCCTACTACAAAGAAAACTAATGCCATGGCTGCCATATCACCCGAAATTAGAACTGCCAGTCGGGTGCTACAAAAACTTGGCTTTCGATTGCCGAAGGCGCTCAAACCACGAAAATACAATCTGCATTTAAGACCGGACTTTACAACAAAGAGCTTTACCGGAAATATAAGCATACACCTGCAAGTGCTGGACCCCATTGCTTTTATACCAGTGCATACGAATCAGCTAAATGTTAGCCATGAGCAATTGCAGCGCTTGGATGATTCGGGTGCTCCATTGGCAGAAATCAAACCAAGTCTGACGTTTGCCCATCCGGAATTCGAATATTGGGTAACCGAATTCGATAAGCCACTAGAAGTTGGCAACTACACGCTGCGTCTGGCTTTTTATGGCTCTCTAGTCGATCGCATAACAGGACTGTACCAAAGTTCATACTATGATAACCTGAATAATCGCACCAGGTAGCTGCTGCCCCAATTGTGGTTATTTCTTTTCAATTATCTAACCAACACTGCATGCACTTCACCTTAACCCAACAACTCTAATCGATTGCTTGCTGTACCTGTTTGTATTGTAAAACTAAAATGTAATTTATATTTTTTAATAGATGGATTGCCAGCACTAAGTTCGAGCCAACCTACGCCCGCCGCGCTTTTCCCTGCTTTGACGAGCCCCATCTTAAATCCCAGTTTAGCATTACGATTGCCAGACCCAGTGGCGATGACTATCATGTACTCTCCAACATGCCTGTTGCGGTAAGTAAATCTAACAGAAAATAGAATAGCTAAACATTTTTATTAAAAACTTTTACAGAGCGAGCTAGTCGATGGTGATTTAACTGAGGTGACATTTGAGGAAACAAGACCCATGAGCACATATCTCGCCGCCTTCGTAATTTCGGATTTTGCGAACACGACAACTAAAATTGGAGACACAAATATTGATTTGCGTGTTTTTGCGCCACCTGCCCAAGTGAAGAAGACTCAGTATGCGCTAGAGACGGGTGCTGGTGTCACTGCCTATTATATTGACTACTTTGGCATTTCGTATCCGCTTCCCAAACTGGATATGGTTGCCATTCCCGACTTTGTATCGGGTGCCATGGAGAACTGGGGTCTGGTCACATACAGGGAAACTGCGCTGCTCTATGATGAGAGCATCAGCTCCAGCGTTAACAAGCAGCGTGTGGCTACTGTGGTTGCCCACGAGCTGGCGCATCAATGGTTTGGCAATTTGGTCACGATGAACTGGTGGAATGATCTGTGGCTAAACGAAGGTTTTGCCTCATACATTGAGTACAAGGGCGTGCAACACATGCATTCCGACTGGGATATGGTGAGAACCTATATTCTCTCCCTGTATCACCTTGGTTATTAATTTGTGCCTTTGCAGTTGAATCAATTTGTTACTGAGGAATTGCATCCGGTGTTGAAGGTTGACGCCACTTTGGCCTCGCATCCCATTGTCAAGACCATTGAGAGTCCAAACGAAATAACAGAATATTTCGATACCATTACGTACTCCAAGGGTGCTTCCCTAGTACGCATGCTGGAGAACCTTGTGGGTGAGGCAAAATTCAAGAACGCCACCACTCGCTATTTGGAACGTCACGTTTACAGTACGGCCACCACCGAAGACTATTTAACGGCAATCGAAGAGGAAGAGGGACTCGAGGCGGATGTCAAGTAAGTAATTTAATTGCTGCTGCGGGCACTTTAATCTTATACTATTCTGATTCCAGACTTATTATGGAAACATGGACCGAACAAATGGGCTTCCCCGTCGTTGACGTAGTAAAGGACGGCAACAATTACAAGCTAACCCAGAAACGTTTCTTGGCCAATCAAGATGACTATAGTGCTGCAGTTGAGCCATCTTCGTTCAAGTAGGTCAAATGTCGAGTTCACTATAATCACTTTGCTGAAATGTTTTACTTTTGCCATGCAGCTATCGTTGGTCCATTCCCATAACCTATACAACAAGCGCCGATAGCACTGTAAAGAGCTTAATATTCAATCACAATGACAATGAGGCAACCATTACGGTGCCCAGTGCTGTTAGTTGGATCAAGTTGAACAAGGATCAAGTGGGCTACTATCGCGTCAACTATGCCGAGGTCCAATGGACAGAATTGGCCACAGAGCTCAAGAAGTCACGTGAAACCTTTAGCACTGCAGATCGTGCTAATTTGCTGAACGATGCCAACTCTTTGGCAGATGCTGCTCAGCTTAGCTATTCCATTGCTCTCGAGCTGAGCACATATCTGGAAAACGAAGTCGACTATGTGCCCTGGAGTGTGGGCACCGCCTCTCTGTCAGCACTTAGGAATCGCGTGTACTATTCAAATCTGTATAAGAACTTTACGCAATATGCGCGCAAACTTTTGGCGCCCATTGTGGAAAAGCTTACATTTACCGTTGGCAAAAACCATTTGGAAAAGTATGTAACTATATGTTCTGTACGCATTATTTCATATAGTCTTATCTGTATTATCTTTTTAGTAAACTGCGCATCAAGGTTTTAAGTGCTGCCTGCAGCGTTGGACATGAGAGCACGCTGCAGCAGGCGGCGACACTGTTCAATCAGTGGTTGTCCAATCCTGACACACGACCAAGTCCTGATGTACGCGACGTGGTTTACTACTATGGCATGCAACAAGTCAACACAGAATCCGCCTGGGATCAGGTCTGGAAGCTTTATCTAAGTGAACCTGATGCTCAAGAGAAGCTAAAGCTAATGAATGCGCTGGCAGCTGTAAAAGTGCCTTGGTTGCTGCAGCGTTGCATCACTTTGGCATGGAACGAGACAAATGTACGCAGGCAGGATTACTTCAGTTTGCTTGCTAACATTTCGGCCAATCCGGTGGGCCAGAGTCTTGTTTGGGACTATGTGCGTGAGAACTGGCAGCAGCTGGTCGACCGCTTTGGCATCAATGAGCGCACGCTTGGCCGTTTGATTCCAACCATCACGACACGCTTTGCCACACAAACGAAGCTAGAGGAAATGCAGCATTTCTTTGCAAAGTATCCAGAGGCAGGCGCTGGCACCGCAGCGCGTCAACAGGCACTGGAAACGGTAAAGGGCAACATCAAGTGGCTGGAACTTAACCAGGCTGAAGTTGGCAAATGGTTGGCTAACTTTGTGGAACAACCAGTTGCAAGCAATCGCATCAACTGAGCCACAACGTGTTAAATATCCTTAATGTAAAAAATAACAAACTGATTTTTAAATAGTCTTAACCAACGCATGCAATTTGAGTGCATTGTGAATGTGAATGAAGGTATTGTGAATATGTACTATGATATTTTTTGATTAAAATACAAATTTGAATTATATTTGTTGTTTGTGTGCGTATACTCTACATTCTTTTAACCTTGAATCGTAAGCCATAAACCATTAGATATATCAAAATCAGCATAAAGTTTTTACAGTGTTTCACCCAAAACAGTTTGGCCTTATTTATAGCTTTATTATCTCGCACATGACCTACAATTTTCGGCTTACTTTCAATGAAATTGCGGAAACGGAAATGGCGGAGAAAAACGACGTACGCGTTTTTGTTTAATTTGAAGACTGTGTGTTTTTATGAGCGTACCAGATTTGATGTCGCCCAAGCAGTTTATGGCCAAAAAGGAGACATCAGTTTTGTTTACTTGCTGGACAGTTTTTTGGCCATGAAAATGGCGTCAGTAGCGTAGCCATTAACCAAGATTGTTTACGACTCGAACTGAACGCAATTGAATTTACCAACTGATAATGATGCTATTCTTATGCATACATATATTGTCTCTTATGGCTAGGATAGTAGCCTACGTCTGCGATAGAAAGCCAATCACTCAAATGGTGCCATGAAATGATGGCTACATTTCAATGCCATCGTATTCAGGCAGCTGCATAAATTTCGCTATGGACTGTTAAATTATCACCAGTAACAAATACAAAGATATATGCAAGAAATATATACAAATGACCATATTTTGCAGCAACGCGAACATTACAGTTTGAGTGAGAGATTGATAATCCGTCGCTCGAACTCGAGCTATTTATTTGATTTCGATTTTATTTGCATTTGATGTTCGATGGCACCTCGTAAATTGTTGATTGTCAGACATTTAACTGTATTCTTTATGTCACATTAAAGTTGGTCGCGTTTAAACGTTTGTCTCTCCGCAAGGTCATTCCGATTGACCTGACCTGGACACAGAGCCCGCAATTATTATTAAAATCGCACGGCGTGAGACGATTGAGACACGATAATGTGTTTATCAGGCAGTTGAACAAAAGTTCTCTAACTGCAAATCTGTTAGCAACAGCTGCAGGCGTTGAAACTGAGCCAGTGACAGAAGCAAACATGCATTGCTTGGACTCATCCGTTGCTCGTTTTTTTGTCTGCTACACCCCAGTGTGACATAAAGTGTTCTTCCTTCTGTTCTCCATTTGCCACTTTTTAGCCAAACACCATCAGCCTCAATTGGCCTACGGCCAGGAAAACTAATTTCCCTTTGTCTAGAGACCATCACTTTGTGCACAACTAGCGCAATTTGTAAACTTAACTCAACCACCAGCATTTTTTCCTTAAAAGAGTGGTTTAAATGTGACATATTTTGTGTATGAATGAACTAGAAATATTATTTAAATTTAATAGCCGCAGATTAAAAAAGTTGATCGAAGTTTGTATATAAAATGGTACGAGAAAAATATGAAACTTAAATTTAAATGATATTTTCCGAGTCCTTTTTATTGCAAAAAACATACTAAACTGTGCTTTATGCTTGAACTAAATCGAGGAACTGCCGAACCATTCAAAATGGCTAAAAATAACTATTTCCTCATGTTTAGCATTAAGCAATAAACTTACAAAAGAAAGTATGCATCAACACTTTTTGACAAATAATAGACTGCATGTACTTTAAAGTTTCCTAATTTACACTTTAAATTTTTGATGTGCTTTTTGTTCAAGTAAGCAATAATTTGTACTTGCATTTCAAAGCAAACTAGACAAATCTGTAAGCATACACTTAATAGCCCTATTGCCCATTTGTCAATAAAGTGTAATTTAGTCTGCGTTAGTCTAAACAAACCCCTTAAAATATGTGCACATAAAGCTCGTTTGTTGTCCATTTAAGAGTCCTTCGGACAAAGTTAGCAATGCTCATACGCCATGTTGTCACGTTCGGGCGTTGACTTGTGTTTTTCAAGCTATCTTCCATCTGAAATTGTGTCCGTATAAAGTTCGTTATTGTGTAAACACACAAGCATGTGCATGTGCACATTCGTTTCGTGTTGAATGAAGTGACCCTTGATTTAATATTGGTTGCAGTGTCGAAATTATATGACGTCAAACCTGTTGATGCGTAATGAAGTGAAGTGTAATATTACGGATTGCAAAGGATTGTGCGTCAAGCCATTCGCAAAGCAACCGAAATTACTTCATTAGCAGCTAATTGAATTGCCTTTGCACTTGATTGTACACACTGTACACAGAGTGTCGAAAATATATATTTATATATATATGTACTCAGAGCTATCCAAGTGATTAATAATTCACTTTATTAGAAAATCGACCCAGCAGAACGAATAAACAAAATACTTGACTGTCGCAGGGCGGACGAAATGCGAACAGATAAATTTAGTTGGCGGCTTTGGTGCCAAACAGCAAGCGGAAGCTAAGGATTCAGCTATCCTTATTTATGTGTGTTAAGAATAGCCGAAACAGAATCTGAAGCACCCTGCTATATTCATCTTAATTTGGTTCAATCAAGCGTTGTGCTGCTCATAGTTGCTTTTGTAATTAAAAATACATTAAGCGCTCGTAAAAATAAAATTGTCAGTCCTGAAAGAGCCATGTGCTTTGCATGAAATCTGCCTTGAGCCTAGTGTCTGTCGATTGCCTCTAATTAGCGACACTTAAGATCTCAACCATGTGACACATTAAGCTACATATTTATTTGGCAACTATCGATTGGCTTAAACCGCTTGATAAAACAAAAAAAATCATTGTGAGCCCGATCACACGGTCATGGTTTAACCCCTGAACAATACTGCATTTAAATAAAAACACTTAAATGAAATTCGATTTTTGGTCAGAATTCACGTTAAAGTTCTATGCCCAAAATCGACTTGGGCATTGGTAAAATCCGTCGACTTCCATAACTTCGGCAAATGTGACCCGATTTTCAAAAGCAATATCGCAAAAGTCATGGTTTGACCCCTTAAATAAAATTGCATTTACGAAATTACGTTTAAATAAAATTCGATTTTTGGTCAGATTTCATGTTAAAATTTTATAAACAAAAATTCACTTGGGCATTGGTCAAATCTTTCGACTTCCATAACTTCGTCAAATGAGACCCGATTTTCAAAAGCAATATCTCAAAAGTCATGGTTTGACCCCTAAAATAAAACTGCATTTAAGAAATTACATTTAAATAAAATTCGATTTTTGGTCAGATTTCATGTTCAAATTTATAAAAACAAAATTCACCTGGGCATTGGTCAAATCTTTCGACTTCCATAACTTCGTCAAATGAGACCCGATTTTCAAAAGCAATATCTCAAAAGTCATGGTTTGACCCCTAAAATAAAACTGCATTTAAGAAATTACATTTAAATAAAATTCGATTTTTGGTCAGATTTCATGTTCAAATTTTATAAACAAAAATTCACTTGGGCATTGGTCAAATCTTTCGACTTCCATAACTTCGGCAAATGTGACCCGATTTTCAAAAGCAATATCTCAAAAGTCATGGTTTGACCCCTAAAATAAAACTGCATTTAAGAAATTACATTTAAATAAAATTCGATTTTTGGTCAGATTTCATGCTAAAATTTTACAAACAAAAATTGACTTTGGCATTGGTCAAATCTTTCGACTTCCATAACTTCGTCAAATGAGACCCGATTTTCAAAAGCAATATCTCAAAAGTCATGGTTTGACCCCTAAAATAAAACTGCATTTAAGAAATTACGTTTAAATAAAATTCGATTTTTGGTCAGATTTCATGTTAAAATTTTACAAACAAAAATTGACTTGGGCATTGGTCAAATCTTTCGACTTCCATAACTTCGTCAAATGAGACCCGATTTTCAAAAGCAATATCTCAAAAGTCATGGTTTGACCCCTAAAATAAAACTGCATTTAAGAAATTACATTTAAATAAAATTCGATTTTTGGTCAGATTTCATGTTAAAATTTTATAAACAAAAATTCACTTGGGCATTGGTCAAATCTTTCGACTTCCATAACTTCGTCAAATGAGACCCGATTTTCAAAAGCAATATCTCAAAAGTCATGGTTTGACCCCTAAAATAAAACTGCATTTAAGAAATTACATTTAAATAAAATTCGATTTTTGGTCAGATTTCATGTTCAAATTTTATAAACAAAAATTCACTTGGGCATTGGTCAAATCTTTCGACTTCCATAACTTCGTCAAATGTGACCCGATTTTCAAAAGCAATATCTCAAAAGTCATGGTTTGACCCCTAAAATAAAACTGCATTTACAAAAATACGTTTAAATAAAATTCGATTTTTGGTCAGATTTCATGCTAAAATTTTACAAACAAAAATTGACTTTGGCATTGGTCAAATCTTTCGACTTCCATAACTTCGTCAAATGAGACCCGATTTTCAAAAGCAATATCTCAAAAGTCATGGTTTGACCCCTAAAATAAAGCTGCATTTAAGAAATTACATTTAAATAAAATTCGATTTTTGGTCAGATTTCATGTTCAAATTTATAAACAAAAATTGACTTGGGCATTGGTCAAATCTTTCGACTTCCATAACTTCGGCAAATGTGACCCGATTTTCAAAAGCAATATCTCAAAAGTCATGGTTTGACCCCTTAAATAAAACTGCATTTAAGAAATTACATTTAAATAAAATTCGATTTTTGGTCAGATTTCATGTTAAAATTTTATAAACAAAAATTGACTTGGGCATTGGTCAAATCTTTCGACTTCCATAACTTCGTCAAATGTGACCCGATTTTCAAAAGCAACATCTCAAAAGTCATGGTTTGACCCCTAAAATAAAACTGCATTTAAGAAATTACATTTAAATAAAATTCGATTTTTGGTCAGATTTCATGTTAAAATTTTATAAACAAAAATTCACTTGGGCATTGGTCAAATCTTTCGACTTCCATAACTTCGTCAAATGTGACCCGATTTTCAAAAGCAATATCTCAAAAGTCATGGTTTGACCCCTAAAATAAAACTGCATTTAAGAAATTACATTTAAATAAAATTCGATTTTTGGTCAGATTTCATGTTCAAATTTTATAAACAAAAATTGACTTGGGCATTGGTCAAATCTTTCGACTTCCATAACTTCGTCAAATGAGACCCGATTTTCAAAAGCAATATCTCAAAAGTCATGGTTTGACCCCTAAAATAAAACTGCATTTAAGAAATTACATTTAAATAAAATTCGATTTTTGGTCAGATTTCATGTTCAAATTTTATAAACAAAAATTCACTTGGGCATTGGTCAAATCTTTCGACTTCCATAACTTCGGCAAATGTGACCCGATTTTCAAAAGCAATATCTCAAAAGTCATGGTTTGACCCCTAAAATAAAACTGCATTTAAGAAATTACGTTTAAATAAAATTCGATTTTTGGTCAGATTTCATGTTAAAATTTTACAAACAAAAATTGACTTTGGCATTGGTCAAATCTTTCGACTTCCATAACTTCGTCAAATGAGACCCGATTTTCAAAAGCAATATCTCAAAAGTCATGGTTTGACCCCTAAAATAAAACTGCATTTAAGAAATTACATTTAAATAAAATTCGATTTTTGGTCAGATTTCATGTTCAAATTTTATAAACAAAAATTGACTTGGGCATTGGTCAAATCTTTCGACTTCCATAACTTCGGCAAATGTGACCCGATTTTCAAAAGCAATATCTCAAAAGTCATGGTTTGACCCCTAAATAAAACTGCATTTAAGAAATTACGTTTAAATAAAATTCGATTTTTGGTCAGATTTCATGTTCAAATTTTATAAACAAAAATTGACTTGGGCATTGGTCAAATCTTTCGACTTCCATAACTTCGTCAAATGTGACCCGATTTTCAAAAGCAATATCTCAAAAGTCATGGTTTGACCCCTAAAATAAAACTGCATTTAAGAAATTACGTTTAAATAAAATTCGATTTTTGGTCAGATTTCATGTTCAAATTTTATAAACAAAAATTGACTTTGGCATTGGTCAAATCTTTCGACTTCCATAACTTCGGCAAATGTGACCCGATTTTCAAAAGCAATATCTCAAAAGTCATGGTTTGACCCCTAAATAAAACTGCATTTAAGAAATTACATTTAAATAAAATTCGATTTTTGGTCAGATTTCATGTTAAAATTTTATAAACAAAAATTGACTTGGGCATTGGTCAAATCTTTCGACTTCCATAACTTCGTCAAATGTGACCCGATTTTCAAAAGCAATATCTCAAAAGTCATGGTTTGACCCCTAAATAAAACTGCATTTAAGAAATTACATTTAAATAAAATTCGATTTTTGGTCAGATTTCATGTTCAAATTTTATAAACAAAAATTCACTTGGGCATTGGTCAAATCTTTCGACTTCCATAACTTCGTCAAATGTGACCCGATTTTCAAAAGCAATATCTCAAAAGTCATGGTTTGACCCCTAAAATAAAACTGCATTTAAGAAATTACATTTAAATAAAATTCGATTTTTGGTCAGATTTCATGTTAAAATTTTATAAACAAAAATTGACTTTGGCATTGGTCAAATCTTTCGACTTCCATAACTTCGTCAAATGTGACCCGATTTTCAAAAGCAATATCTCAAAAGTCATGGTTTGACCCCTTAAATAAAACTGCATTTAAGAAATTACATTTAAATAAAATTCGATTTTTGGTCAGATTTCATGTTCAAATTTTATAAACAAAAATTCACTTGGGCATTGGTCAAATCTTTCGACTTCCATAACTTCGTCAAATGTGACCCGATTTTCAAAAGCAATATCTCAAAAGTCATGGTTTGACCCCTAAAATAAAACTGCATTTAAGAAATTACATTTAAATAAAATTCGATTTTTGGTCAGATTTCATGTTCAAATTTTATAAACAAAAATTGACTTGGGCATTGGTCAAATCTTTCGACTTCCATAACTTCGGCAAATGTGACCCGATTTTCAAAAGCAATATCTCAAAAGTCATGGTTTGACCCCTAAAATAAAACTGCATTTAAGAAATTACATTTAAATAAAATTCGATTTTTGGTCAGATTTCATGTTAAAATTTTATAAACAAAAATTGACTTGGGCATTGGTCAAATCTTTCGACTTCCATAACTTCGTCAAATGTGACCCGATTTTCAAAAGCAATATCTCAAAAGTCATGGTTTGACCCCTTAAATAAAACTGCATTTAAGAAATTACATTTAAATAAAATTCGATTTTTGGTCAGATTTCATGTTCAAATTTTATAAACAAAAATTCACTTGGGCATTGGTCAAATCTTTCGACTTCCATAACTTCGTCAAATGTGACCCGATTTTCAAAAGCAATATCTCAAAAGTCATGGTTTGACCCCTAAAATAAAACTGCATTTAAGAAATTACATTTAAATAAAATTCGATTTTTGGTCAGATTTCATGTTAAAATTTTATAAACAAAAATTGACTTGGGCATTGGTCAAATCTTTCGACTTCCATAACTTCGTCAAATGTGACCCGATTTTCAAAAGCAATATCTCAAAAGTCATGGTTTGACCCCTAAAATAAAACTGCATTTAAGAAATTACGTTTTAATGAAATTCGATTTTTGGTCAGATTTCATGTTCAAATTTTATAAACAAAAATTCACTTGGGCATTGGTCAAATCTTTCGACTTCCATAACTTCGTCAAATGTGACCCGATTTTCAAAAGCAATATCTCAAAAGTCATGGTTTGACCCCTAAAATAAAACTGCATTTAAGAAATTACATTTAAATAAAATTCGATTTTTGGTCAGATTTCATGTTAAATTTTATAAACAAAAATTGACTTGGGCATTGGTCAAATCTTTCGACTTCCATAACTTCGTCAAATGTGACCCGATTTTCAAAAGCAATATCTCAAAAGTCATGGTTTGACCCCTAAAATAAACTGCATTTAAGAAATTACATTTAAATAAAATTCGATTTTTGGTCAGATTTCATGTTCAAATTTTATAAACAAAAATTCACTTGGGCATTGGTCAAATCTTTCGACTTCCATAACTTCGTCAAATGTGACCCGATTTTCAAAAGCAATATCTCAAAAGTCATGGTTTGGCCCCTAAAATAAAACTGCATTTAAGAAATTACATTTAAATAAAATTCGATTTTTGGTCAGATTTCATGTTAAAATTTTATAAACAAAAATTCACTTGGGCATTGGTCAAATCTTTCGACTTCCATAACTTCGTCAAATGTGACCCGATTTTCAAAAGCAATATCTCAAAAGTCATGGTTTGACCCCTAAAATAAAGCTGCATTTAAGAAATTACATTTAAATAAAATTCGATTTTTGGTCAGATTTCATGTTCAAATTTTATAAACAAAAATTGACTTGGGCATTGGTCAAATCTTTCGACTTCCATAACTTCGGCAAATGTGACCCGATTTTCAAAAGCAATATCTCAAAAGTCATGGTTTGACCCCTAAAATAAAACTGCATTTAAGAAATTACGTTTTAATGAAATTCGATTTTTGGTCAGATTTCATGTTCAAATTTTATAAACAAAAATTCACTTGGGCATTGGTCAAATCTTTCGACTTCCATAACTTCGTCAAATGTGACCCGATTTTCAAAAGCAATATCTCAAAAGTCATGGTTTGACCCCTAAAATAAACTGCATTTAAGAAATTACATTTAAATAAAATTCGATTTTTGGTCAGATTTCATGTTAAAATTTTATAAACAAAAATTCACTTGGGCATTGGTCAAATCTTTCGACTTCCATAACTTCGGCAAATGTGACCCGATTTTCAAAAGCAATATCTCAAAAGTCATGGTTTGACCCCTAAATAAAGCTGCATTTAAGAAATTACATTTAAATAAAATTCGATTTTTGGTCAGATTTCATGTTAAAATTTTATAAACAAAAATTGACTTGGCATTGGTCAAATCTTTCGACTTCCATAACTTCGGCAAAACTGACCCGATTTTCAAAAGCAATATCTCAAAAGTCATGGTTTGACCCCTAAAATAAAACTGCATTTAAGAAATTACATTTAAATAAAATTCGATTTTTGGTCAGATTTCATGTTAAAATTTTATAAACAAAAATTCACTTGGGCATTGGTCAAATCTTTCGACTTCCATAACTTCGGCAAATGTGACCCGATTTTCAAAAGCAATATCTCAAAAGTCATGGTTTGACCCCTAAAATAAAGCTGCATTTAAGAAATTACATTTAAATAAAATTCGATTTTTGGTCAGATTTCATGTTAAAATTTTATAAACAAAAATTGACTTGGGCATTGGTCAAATCTTTCGACTTCCATAACTTCGGCAAAACTGACCCGATTTTCAAAAGCAATATCTCAAAAGTCATGGTTTGACCCCTAAAATAAAACTGCATTTAAGAAATTACATTTAAATAAAATTCGATTTTTGGTCAGATTTCATGTTCAAATTTTATAAACAAAAATTCACTTGGGCATTGGTCAAATCTTTCGACTTCCATAACTTCGTCAAATGTGACCCGATTTTCAAAAGCAATATCTCAAAAGTCATGGTTTGACCCCTAAAATAAAACTGCATTTAAGAAATTACATTTAAATAAATTCGATTTTGGTCAGATTTCATGTTCAAATTTTATAAACAAAAATTCACTTGGGCATTGGTCAAATCTTTCGACTTCCATAACTTCGTCAAATGTGACCCGATTTTCAAAAGCAATATCTCAAAAGTCATGGTTTGACCCCTAAAATAAACTGCATTTAAGAAATTACATTTAAATAAAATTCGATTTTTGGTCAGATTTCATGTTAAAATTTTATAAACAAAAATTCACTTGGGCATTGGTCAAATCTTTCGACTTCCATAACTTCGGCAAATGTGACCCGATTTTCAAAAGCAATATCTCAAAAGTCATGGTTTGACCCCTTAAATAAAACTGCATTTAAGAAATTACGTTTAAATAAAATTCGATTTTTGGTCAGATTTCATGTTAAAATTTTATAAACAAAAATTGACTTGGGCATTGGTCAAATCTTTCGACTTCCATAACTTCGTCAAATGTGACCCGATTTTCAAAAGCAATATCTCAAAAGTCATGGTTTGACCCCTAAAATAAAACTGCATTTAAGAAATTACATTTAAATAAAATTCGATTTTTGGTCAGATTTCATGTTCAAATTTTATAAACAAAAATTCACTTGGGCATTGGTCAAATCTTTCGACTTCCATAACTTCGTCAAATGTGACCCGATTTTCAAAAGCAATATCTCAAAAGTCATGGTTTGACCCCTAAATAAAACTGCATTTAAGAAATTACATTTAAATAAAATTCGATTTTTGGTCAGATTTCATGTTAAAATTTTATAAACAAAAATTGACTTGGGCATTGGTCAAATCTTTCGACTTCCATAACTTCGGCAAATGTGACCCGATTTTCAAAAGCAATATCTCAAAAGTCATGGTTTGGCCCCTTAAATAAAACTGCATTTAAGAAATTACGTTTAAATAAAATTCGATTTTTGGTCAGATTTCATGTTAAAATTTTATAAACAAAAATTGACTTGGCATTGGTCAAATCTTTCGACTTCCATAACTTCGTCAAATGTGACCCGATTTTCAAAAGCAATATCTCAAAAGTCATGGTTTGACCCCTAAAATAAAACTGCATTTAAGAAATTACATTTAATAAAATTCGATTTTTGGTCAGATTTCATGTTAAAATTTTATAAACAAAAATTGACTTGGGCATTGGTCAAATCTTTCGACTTCCATAACTTCGGCAAATGTGACCCGATTTTCAAAAGCAATATCTCAAAAGTCATGGTTTGACCCCTAAATAAAACTGCATTTAAGAAATTACATTTAAATAAAATTCGATTTTTGGTCAGATTTCATGTTAAAATTTTATAAACAAAAATTGACTTTGGCATTGGTCAAATCTTTCGACTTCCATAACTTCGTCAAATGTGACCCGATTTTCAAAAGCAATATCTCAAAAGTCATGGTTTGACCCCTAAATAAAACTGCATTTAAGAAATTACATTTAAATAAAATTCGATTTTTGGTCAGATTTCATGTTCAAATTTTATAAACAAAAATTGACTTGGGCATTGGTCAAATCTTTCGACTTCCATAACTTCGTCAAATGTGACCCGATTTTCAAAAGCAATATCTCAAAAGTCATGGTTTGGCCCCTAAAATAAAACTGCATTTAAGAAATTACGTTTAAATAAAATTCGATTTTTGGTCAGATTTCATGTTCAAATTTTTAAACAAAAATTGACTTGGGCATTGGTCAAATCTTTCGACTTCCATAACTTCGTCAAATGTGACCCGATTTTCAAAAGCAATATCTCAAAAGTCATGGTTTGACTCCTAAAATAAAACTGCATTT
Organism: Scaptomyza flava; assembly: GCA_030179655.1. Taxonomy (NCBI): domain Eukaryota; kingdom Metazoa; phylum Arthropoda; class Insecta; order Diptera; family Drosophilidae; genus Scaptomyza; species Scaptomyza flava. The sequence continues at coordinate 5,290,680 of JARNME010000012.1, forward strand.
AAGAAATTACGTTTAAATAAAATTCGATTTTTGGTCAGATTTCATGTTAAAATTTTATAAACAAAATTGACTTGGGCATTGGTCAAATCTTTCGACTTCCATAACTTCGTCAAACTGACCCGATTTTCAAAAGCAATATCTCAAAAGTCATGGTTTGACCCCTAAAATAAAACTGCATTTAAGAAATTACATTTAAATAAAATTCGATTTTTGGTCAGATTTCATGTTCAAATTTTATAAACAAAAATTGACTTGGGCATTGGTCAAATCTTTCGACTTCCATAACTTCGTCAAATGTGACCCGATTTTCAAAAGCAATATCTCAAAAGTCATGGTTTGACCCCTAAAATAAAACTGCATTTAAGAAATTACATTTAAATAAAATTCGATTTTTGGTCAGATTTCATGTTAAAATTTTATAAACAAAAATTGACTTGGGCATTGGTCAAATCTTTCGACTTCCATAACTTCGTCAAATGTGACCCGATTTTCAAAAGCAATATCTCAAAAGTCATGGTTTGACCCCTAAAATAAAACTGCATTTAAGAAATTACGTTTAAATAAAATTCGATTTTTGGTCAGATTTCATGTTCAAATTTTATAAACAAAAATTGACTTGGGCATTGGTCAAATCTTTCGACTTCCATAACTTCGTCAAAACTGACCCGATTTTCAAAAGCAATATCTCAAAAGTCATGGTTTGACCCCTAAAATAAAACTGCATTTAAGAAATTACATTTAAATAAAATTCGATTTTTGGTCAGATTTCATGTTAAAATTTTATAAACAAAAATTGACTTGGGCATTGGTCAAATCTTTCGACTTCCATAACTTCGTCAAATGTGACCCGATTTTCAAAAGCAATATCTCAAAAGTCATGGTTTGACCCCTAAATAAAACTGCATTTAAGAAATTACATTTAAATAAAATTCGATTTTTGGTCAGATTTCATGTTCAAATTTTATAAACAAAAATTGACTTGGGCATTGGTCAAATCTTTCGACTTCCATAACTTCGTCAAATGTGACCCGATTTTCAAAAGCAATATCTCAAAAGTCATGGTTTGACCCCTAAATAAAACTGCATTTAAGAAATTACGTTTAAATAAAATTCGATTTTTGGTCAGATTTCATGTTCAAATTTTATAAACAAAAATTGACTTGGGCATTGGTCAAATCTTTCGACTTCCATAACTTCGTCAAATGTGACCCGATTTTCAAAAGCAATATCTCAAAAGTCATGGTTTGACCCCTAAATAAAACTGCATTTAAGAAATTACATTTAAATAAAATTCGATTTTTGGTCAGATTTCATGTTCAAATTTTATAAACAAAAATTGACTTGGGCATTGGTCAAATCTTTCGACTTCCATAACTTCGTCAAAACTGACCCGATTTTCAAAAGCAATATCTCAAAAGTCATGGTTTGACCCCTAAAATAAAACTGCATTTAAGAAATTACATTTAAATAAAATTCGATTTTTGGTCAGATTTCATGTTCAAATTTTATAAACAAAAATTGACTTGGGCATTGGTCAAATCTTTCGACTTCCATAACTTCGTCAAATGTGACCCGATTTTCAAAAGCAATATCTCAAAAGTCATGGTTTGACCCCTAAAATAAAACTGCATTTAAGAAATTACATTTAAATAAAATTCGATTTTTGGTCAGATTTCATGTTAAAATTTTATAAACAAAAATTGACTTGGGCATTGGTCAAATCTTTCGACTTCCATAACTTCGTCAAATGTGACCCGATTTTCAAAAGCAATATCTCAAAAGTCATGGTTTGACCCCTAAAATAAAACTGCATTTAAGAAATTACATTTAAATAAAATTCGATTTTTGGTCAGATTTCATGTTCAAATTTTATAAACAAAAATTGACTTGGGCATTGGTCAAATCTTTCGACTTCCATAACTTCGTCAAATGTGACCCGATTTTCAAAAGCAATATCTCAAAAGTCATGGTTTGACCCCTAAAATAAAACTGCATTTAAGAAATTACATTTAAATAAAATTCGATTTTTGGTCAGATTTCATGTTAAAATTTTATAAACAAAAATTGACTTGGGCATTGGTCAAATCTTTCGACTTCTATAAAACTGACCCGATTTTCAAAAGCAATATCTCAAAAGTCATGGTTTGACCCCTAAAATAAAACTGCATTTAAGAAATTACATTTAAATAAAATTCGATTTTTGGTCAGATTTCATGTTAAAATTTTATAAACAAAATTGACTTGGGCATTGGTCAAATCTTTCGACTTCCATAACTTCGGCAAATGTGACCCGATTTTCAAAAGCAATATCTCAAAAGTCATGGTTTGACCCCTAAAATAAAACTGCATTTAAGAAATTACATTTAAATAAAATTCGATTTTTGGTCAGATTTCATGTTCAAATTTTATAAACAAAAATTGACTTGGGCATTGGTCAAATCTTTCGACTTCCATAACTTCGGCAAAACTGACCCGATTTTCAAAAGCAATATCTCAAAAGTCATGGTTTGACCCCTAAAATAAAACTGCATTTAAGAAATTACATTTAAATAAAATTCGATTTTTGGTCAGATTTCATGTTCAAATTTTATAAACAAAAATTGACTTGGGCATTGGTCAAATCTTTCGACTTCCATAACTTCGTCAAATGTGACCCGATTTTCAAAAGCAATATCTCAAAAGTCATGGTTTGACCCCTAAAATAAAACTGCATTTAAGAAATTACATTTAAATAAAATTCGATTTTTGGTCAGATTTCATGTTAAAATTTTATAACCAAAAATTGACTTGGGCATTGGTCAAATCTTTCGACTTCCATAACTTCGTCAAATGTGACCCGATTTTCAAAAGCAATATCTCAAAAGTCATGGTTTGACCCCTAAATAAAACTGCATTTAAGAAATTACATTTAAATAAAATTCGATTTTTGGTCAGATTTCATGTTCAAATTTTATAAACAAAAATTGACTTGGGCATTGGTCAAATCTTTCGACTTCCATAACTTCGGCAAATGTGACCCGATTTTCAAAAGCAATATCTCAAAAGTCATGGTTTGACCCCTAAAATAAAACTGCATTTAAGAAATTACATTTAAATAAAATTCGATTTTTGGTCAGATTTCATGTTAAATTTTATAAACAAAAATTGACTTGGGCATTGGTCAAATCTTTCGACTTCCATAACTTCGTCAAATGTGACCCGATTTTCAAAAGCAATATCTCAAAAGTCATGGTTTGACCCCTAAAATAAAACTGCATTTAAGAAATTACATTTAAATAAAATTCGATTTTTGGTCAGATTTCATGTTAAAATTTTATAAACAAAAATTGACTTGGGCATTGGTCAAATCTTTCGACTTCCATAACTTCGTCAAAACTGACCCGATTTTCAAAAGCAATATCTCAAAAGTCATGGTTTGACCCCTAAAATAAAACTGCATTTAAGAAATTACATTTAAATAAAATTCGATTTTTGGTCAGATTTCATGTTAAAATTTTATAACCAAAAATTGACTTGGGCATTGGTCAAATCTTTCGACTTCCATAACTTCGTCAAACTGACCCGATTTTCAAAAGCAATATCTCAAAAGTCATGGTTTGACCCCTAAAATAAAACTGCATTTAAGAAATTACATTTAAATAAAATTCGATTTTTGGTCAGATTTCATGTTCAAATTTTATAAACAAAATTGACTTGGGCATTGGTCAAATCTTTCGACTTCCATAACTTCGGCAAATGTGACCCGATTTTCAAAAGCAATATCTCAAAAGTCATGGTTTGACCCCTAAAATAAAACTGCATTTAAGAAATTACATTTAAATAAAATTCGATTTTTGGTCAGATTTCATGTTCAAATTTTATAAACAAAAATTGACTTGGGCATTGGTCAAATCTTTCGACTTCCATAACTTCGTCAAAACTGACCCGATTTTCAAAAGCAATATCTCAAAAGTCATGGTTTGACCCCTAAATAAAACTGCATTTAAGAAATTACATTTAAATAAAATTCGATTTTTGGTCAGATTTCATGTTAAAATTTTATAAACAAAAATTGACTTGGGCATTGGTCAAATCTTTCGACTTCCATAACTTCGTCAAATGTGACCCGATTTTCAAAAGCAATATCTCAAAAGTCATGGTTTGACCCCTAAAATAAAACTGCATTTAAGAAATTACATTTAAATAAAATTCGATTTTTGGTCAGATTTCATGTTAAAATTTTATAAACAAAAATTGACTTGGGCATTGGTCAAATCTTTCGACTTCCATAACTTCGGCAAAGTGACCCGATTTTCAAAAGCAATATCTCAAAAGTCATGGTTTGACCCCTAAAATAAAACTGCATTTAAGAAATTACATTTAAATAAAATTCGATTTTTGGTCAGATTTCATGTTAAAATTTTATAACAAAAATTGACTTGGGCATTGGTCAAATCTTTCGACTTCCATAACTTCGTCAAATGTGACCCGATTTTCAAAAGCAATATCTCAAAAGTCATGGTTTGACCCCTAAAATAAAACTGCATTTAAGAAATTACATTTAAATAAAATTCGATTTTTGGTCAGATTTCATGTTCAAATTTTATAAACAAAAATTCACTTGGGCATTGGTCAAATCTTTCGACTTCCATAACTTCGTCAAATGTGACCCGATTTTCAAAAGCAATATCTCAAAAGTCATGGTTTGACCCCTAAATAAAACTGCATTTAAGAAATTACATTTAAATAAAATTCGATTTTTGGTCAGATTTCATGTTAAAATTTTATAAACAAAAATTGACTTGGGCATTGGTCAAATCTTTCGACTTCCATAACTTCGGCAAAACTGACCCGATTTTCAAAAGCAATATCTCAAAAGTCATGGTTTGACCCCTAAAATAAAACTGCATTTAAGAAATTACATTTAAATAAAATTCGATTTTTGGTCAGATTTCATGTTAAAATTTTATAAACAAAAATTGACTTGGGCATTGGTCAAATCTTTCGACTTCCATAACTTCGTCAAAACTGACCCGATTTTCAAAAGCAATATCTCAAAAGTCATGGTTTGGCCCCTAAATAAAACTGCATTTAAGAAATTACATTTAAATAAAATTCGATTTTTGGTCAGATTTCATGTTAAAATTTTATAAACAAAAATTGACTTGGGCATTGGTCAAATCTTTCGACTTCCATAACTTCGGCAAATGTGACCCGATTTTCAAAAGCAATATCTCAAAAGTCATGGTTTGACCCCTAAAATAAAACTGCATTTAAGAAATTACATTTAAATAAAATTCGATTTTTGGTCAGATTTCATGTTAAAATTTTATAAACAAAAATTGACTTGGGCATTGGTCAAATCTTTCGACTTCCATAACTTCGGCAAAACTGACCCGATTTTCAAAAGCAATATCTCAAAAGTCATGGTTTGACCCCTAAATAAAACTGCATTTAAGAAATTACATTTAAATAAAATTCGATTTTTGGTCAGATTTCATGTTAAATTTTATAAACAAAAATTGACTTGGGCATTGGTCAAATCTTTCGACTTCCATAACTTCGTCAAATGTGACCCGATTTTCAAAAGCAATATCTCAAAAGTCATGGTTTGACCCCTAAAATAAAACTGCATTTAAGAAATTACATTTAAATAAAATTCGATTTTTGGTCAGATTTCATGTTCAAATTTTATAAACAAAAATTGACTTGGGCATTGGTCAAATCTTTCGACTTCCATAACTTCGTCAAATGTGACCCGATTTTCAAAAGCAATATCTCAAAAGTCATGGTTTGACCCCTAAAATAAAACTGCATTTAAGAAATTACATTTAAATAAAATTCGATTTTGGTCAGATTTCATGTTAAAATTTTATAAACAAAAATTGACTTGGGCATTGGTCAAATCTTTCGACTTCCATAACTTCGGCAAAACTGACCCGATTTTCAAAAGCAATATCTCAAAAGTCATGGTTTGACCCCTAAAATAAAACTGCATTTAAGAAATTACATTTAAATAAAATTCGATTTTTGGTCAGATTTCATGTTCAAATTTTATAAACAAAAATTGACTTGGGCATTGGTCAAATCTTTCGACTTCCATAACTTCGTCAAATGTGACCCGATTTTCAAAAGCAATATCTCAAAAGTCATGGTTTGACCCCTAAATAAAACTGCATTTAAGAAATTACATTTAAATAAAATTCGATTTTTGGTCAGATTTCATGTTAAAATTTTATAAACAAAAATTGACTTGGGCATTGGTCAAATCTTTCGACTTCCATAACTTCGGCAAAACTGACCCGATTTTCAAAAGCAATATCTCAAAAGTCATGGTTTGACCCCTAAATAAAACTGCATTTAAGAAATTACATTTAAATAAAATTCGATTTTTGGTCAGATTTCATGTTAAATTTTATAACAAAAATTGACTGGGCATTGGTTAAATCTTTCGACTTCCATAACTTCGTCAAAAGTGACCCGATTTTCAAAAGCAATATCTCAAAAGTCATGGTTTGACCCCTAAAATAAAACTGCATTTAAGAAATTACATTTAAATAAAATTCGATTTTTGGTCAGATTTCATGTTCAAATTTTATAAACAAAAATTGACTTGGGCATTGGTCAAATCTTTCGACTTCCATAACTTCGTCAAATGTGACCCGATTTTCAAAAGCAATATCTCAAAAGTCATGGTTTGACCCCTAAAATAAAACTGCATTTAAGAAATTACATTTAAATAAAATTCGATTTTTGGTCAGATTTCATGTTAAAATTTTATAAACAAAAATTGACTTGGGCATTGGTCAAATCTTTCGACTTCCATAACTTCGTCAAATGTGACCCGATTTTCAAAAGCAATATCTCAAAAGTCATGGTTTGACCCCTAAAATAAAACTGCATTTAAGAAATTACATTTAAATAAAATTCGATTTTTGGTCAGATTTCATGTTAAAATTTTATAAACAAAATTGACTTGGGCATTGGTCAAATCTTTCGACTTCCATAACTTCGGCAAATGTGACCCGATTTTCAAAAGCAATATCTCAAAAGTCATGGTTTGACCCCTAAAATAAAACTGCATTTAAGAAATTACATTTAAATAAATTCGATTTTTGGTCAGATTTCATGTTAAAATTTTATAACCAAAAATTGACTTGGGCATTGGTCAAATCTTTCGACTTCCATAACTTCGGCAAAACTGACCCGATTTTCAAAAGCAATATCTCAAAAGTCATGGTTTGACCCCTAAAATAAAACTGCATTTAAGAAATTACATTTAAATAAAATTCGATTTTTGGTCAGATTTCATGTTCAAATTTTATAAACAAAAATTCACTTGGGCATTGGTCAAATCTTTCGACTTCCATAACTTCGTCAAATGTGACCCGATTTTCAAAAGCAATATCTCAAAAGTCATGGTTTGACCCCTAAAATAAAACTGCATTTAAGAAATTACATTTAAATAAAATTCGATTTTTGGTCAGATTTCATGTTAAAATTTTATAAACAAAAATTGACTTGGGCATTGGTCAAATCTTTCGACTTCCATAACTTCGTCAAATGTGACCCGATTTTCAAAAGCAATATCTCAAAAGTCATGGTTTGACCCCTAAAATAAAACTGCATTTAAGAAATTACATTTAAATAAAATTCGATTTTTGGTCAGATTTCATGTTAAAATTTTATAAACAAAAATTGACTTGGGCATTGGTCAAATCTTTCGACTTCCATAAAACTGACCCGATTTTCAATAGCAATATCTAAAAGTCATGGTTTGACCCCTAAATAAAACTGCATTTAAGAAATTACATTTAAATAAAATTCGATTTTTGGTCAGATTTCATGTTAAAATTTTATAACCAAAAATTCACTTGGGCATTGGTCAAATCTTTCGACTTCCATAACTTCGTCAAATGTGACCCGATTTTCAAAAGCAATATCTCAAAAGTCATGGTTTGACCCCTAAATAAAACTGCATTTAAGAAATTACGTTTAAATAAAATTCGATTTTTGGTCAGATTTCATGTTAAAATTTTATAAACAAAAATTCACTTGGGCATTGGTCAAATCTTTCGACTTCCATAACTTCGGCAAATGTGACCCGATTTTCAAAAGCAATATCTCAAAAGTCATGGTTTGACCCCTAAAATAAAACTGCATTTAAGAAATTACGTTTAAATAAAATTCGATTTTTGGTCAGATTTCATGTTAAAATTTTATAAACAAAAATTGACTTGGGCATTGGTCAAATCTTTCGACTTCCATAACTTCGGCAAAACTGACCCGATTTTCAAAAGCAATATCTCAAAAGTCATGGTTTGACTCCTAAAATAAAACTGCATTTAAGAAATTACATTTAAATAAAATTCGATTTTTGGTCAGATTTCATGTTCAAATTTTATAAACAAAATTGACTTGGGCATTGGTCAAATCTTTCGACTTCCATAACTTCGTCAAATGTGACCCGATTTTCAAAAGCAATATCTCAAAAGTCATGGTTTGACCCCTAAAATAAAACTGCATTTAAGAAATTACATTTAAATAAAATTCGATTTTTGGTCAGATTTCATGTTAAAATTTTATAAACAAAAATTGACTTGGGCATTGGTCAAATCTTTCGACTTCCATAACTTCGGCAAAACTGACCCGATTTTCAAAAGCAATATCTCAAAAGTCATGGTTTGACCCCTAAAATAAAACTGCATTTAAGAAATTACATTTAAATAAAATTCGATTTTGGTCAGATTTCATGTTAAAATTTTATAACAAAAATTGACTTGGGCATTGGTCAAATCTTTCGACTTCCATAACTTCGGCAAAACTGACCCGATTTTCAAAAGCAATATCTCAAAAGTCATGGTTTGACCCCTAAAATAAAACTGCATTTAAGAAATTACATTTAAATAAAATTCGATTTTTGGTCAGATTTCATGTTCAAATTTTATAAACAAAAATTGACTTGGGCATTGGTCAAATCTTTCGACTTCCATAACTTCGTCAAATGTGACCCGATTTTCAAAAGCAATATCTCAAAAGTCATGGTTTGACCCCTAAATAAAACTGCATTTAAGAAATTACATTTAAATAAAATTCGATTTTTGGTCAGATTTCATGTTAAAATTTTATAAACAAAAATTGACTTGGGCATTGGTCAAATCTTTCGACTTCCATAACTTCGTCAAATGTGACCCGATTTTCAAAAGCAATATCTCAAAAGTCATGGTTTGACCCCTAAAATAAAACTGCATTTAAGAAATTACGTTTAAATAAAATTCGATTTTTGGTCAGATTTCATGTTAAAATTTTATAAACAAAAATTGACTTGGGCATTGGTCAAATCTTTCGACTTCCATAACTTCGGCAAAACTGACCCGATTTTCAAAAGCAATATCTCAAAAGTCATGGTTTGACCCCTAAAATAAAACTGCATTTAAGAAATTACATTTAAATAAAATTCGATTTTTGGTCAGATTTCATGTTCAAATTTTATAACCAAAAATTGACTTGGGCATTGGTCAAATCTTTCGACTTCCATAACTTCGGCAAATGTGACCCGATTTTCAAAAGCAATATCTCAAAAGTCATGGTTTGACCCCTAAATAAAACTGCATTTAAGAAATTACATTTAAATAAAATTCGATTTTTGGTCAGATTTCATGTTAAAATTTTATAAACAAAAATTGACTTGGGCATTGGTCAAATCTTTCGACTTCCATAACTTCGGCAAAACTGACCCGATTTTCAAAAGCAATATCTCAAAAGTCATGGTTTGACCCCTAAAATAAAACTGCATTTAAGAAATTACATTTAAATAAAATTCGATTTTTGGTCAGATTTCATGTTAAATTTTATAAACAAAAATTGACTTGGGCATTGGTCAAATCTTTCGACTTCCATAACTTCGTCAAATGTGACCCGATTTTCAAAAGCAATATCTCAAAAGTCATGGTTTGACCCCTAAAATAAAACTGCATTTAAGAAATTACGTTTAAATAAAATTCGATTTTTGGTCAGATTTCATGTTAAAATTTTATAAACAAAAATTGACTTGGGCATTGGTCAAATCTTTCGACTTCCATAACTTCGGCAAAACTGACCCGATTTTCAAAAGCAATATCTCAAAAGTCATGGTTTGACCCCTAAAATAAAACTGCATTTAAGAAATTACATTTAAATAAAATTCGATTTTTGGTCAGATTTCATGTTAAAATTTTATAAACAAAAATTGACTTGGGCATTGGTCAAATCTTTCGACTTCCATAACTTCGGCAAATGTGACCCGATTTTCAAAAGCAATATCTCAAAAGTCATGGTTTGACCCCTAAATAAAACTGCATTTAAGAAATTACATTTAAATAAAATTCGATTTTTGGTCAGATTTCATGTTAAAATTTTATAAACAAAAATTGACTTGGGCATTGGTCAAATCTTTCGACTTCCATAACTTCGTCAAATGTGACCCGATTTTCAAAAGCAATATCTCAAAAGTCATGGTTTGACCCCTAAAATAAAACTGCATTTAAGAAATTACGTTTAAATAAAATTCGATTTTTGGTCAGATTTCATGTTAAAATTTTATAAACAAAAATTGACTTGGGCATTGGTCAAATCTTTCGACTTCCATAACTTCGGCAAATGTGACCCGATTTTCAAAAGCAATATCTCAAAAGTCATGGTTTGACCCCTAAAATAAAACTGCATTTAAGAAATTACATTTAAATAAAATTCGATTTTTGGTCAGATTTCATGTTAAAATTTTATAAACAAAAATTGACTTGGGCATTGGTCAAATCTTTCGACTTCCATAACTTCGTCAAATGTGACCCGATTTTCAAAAGCAATATCTCAAAAGTCATGGTTTGACCCCTAAAATAAAACTGCATTTAAGAAATTACATTTAAATAAAATTCGATTTTGGTCAGATTTCATGTTAAAATTTTATAAACAAAAATTGACTTTGGCATTGGTCAAATCTTTCGACTTCCATAACTTCGGCAAATGTGACCCGATTTTCAAAAGCAATATCTCAAAAGTCATGGTTTGACTCCTAAAATAAAACTGCATTTAAGAAATTACATTTAAATAAAATTCGATTTTTGGTCAGATTTCATGTTAAAATTTTATAAACAAAAATTCACTTGGGCATTGGTCAAATCTTTCGACTTCCATAACTTCGGCAAATGTGACCCGATTTTCAAAAGCAATATCTCAAAAGTCATGGTTTGACCCCTAAAATAAAACTGCATTTAAGAAATTACGTTTAAATAAAATTCGATTTTTGGTCAGATTTCATGTTCAAATTTTATAAACAAAAATTCACTTGGGCATTGGTCAAATCTTTCGACTTCCATAACTTCGGCAAATGTGACCCGATTTTCAAAAGCAATATCTCAAAAGTCATGGTTTGGCCCCTAAAATAAAACTGCATTTAAGAAATTACATTTAAATAAAATTCGATTTTTGGTCAGATTTCATGTTAAAATTTTATAAACAAAAATTCACTTGGGCATTGGTCAAATCTTTCGACTTCCATAACTTCGGCAAATGTGACCCGATTTTCAAAAGCAATATCTCAAAAGTCATGGTTTGGCCCCTAAAATAAAACTGCATTTAAGAAATTACATTTAAATAAAATTCGATTTTTGGTCAGATTTCATGTTCAAATTTTATAAACAAAAATTGACTTGGGCATTGGTCAAATCTTTCGACTTCCATAACTTCGGCAAAACTGACCCGATTTTCAAAAGCAATATCTCAAAAGTCATGGTTTGACCCCTAAAATAAAACTGCATTTAAGAAATTACATTTAAATAAAATTCGATTTTTGGTCAGATTTCATGTTAAAATTTTATAACCAAAAATTGACTTGGGCATTGGTCAAATCTTTCGACTTCCATAACTTCGGCAAATGTGACCCGATTTTCAAAAGCAATATCTCAAAAGTCATGGTTTGACCCCTAAAATAAAACTGCATTTAAGAAATTACGTTTAAATAAAATTCGATTTTTGGTCAGATTTCATGTTCAAATTTTATAAACAAAAATTGACTTTGGCATTGGTCAAATCTTTCGACTTCCATAACTTCGGCAAAACTGACCCGATTTTCAAAAGCAATATCTCAAAAGTCATGGTTTGACCCCTAAATAAAACTGCATTTAAGAAATTACGTTTAAATAAAATTCGATTTTTGGTCAGATTTCATGTTAAAATTTTATAACCAAAAATTGACTTGGGCATTGGTCAAATCTTTCGACTTCCATAACTTCGTCAAATGTGACCCGATTTTCAAAAGCAATATCTCAAAAGTCATGGTTTGACCCCTAAAATAAAACTGCATTTAAGAAATTACATTTAAATAAAATTCGATTTTTGGTCAGATTTCATGTTCAAATTTTATAAACAAAAATTGACTTGGGCATTGGTCAAATCTTTCGACTTCCATAACTTCGGCAAATGTGACCCGATTTTCAAAAGCAATATCTCAAAAGTCATGGTTTGACCCCTAAAATAAAACTGCATTTAAGAAATTACATTTAAATAAAATTCGATTTTTGGTCAGATTTCATGTTAAAATTTTATAAACAAAAATTGACTTGGGCATTGGTCAAATCTTTCGACTTCCATAACTTCGTCAAATGTGACCCGATTTTCAAAAGCAATATCTCAAAAGTCATGGTTTGACTCCTAAAATAAAACTGCATTTAAGAAATTACATTTAAATAAAATTCGATTTTTGGTCAGATTTCATGTTAAAATTTTATAAACAAAAATTGACTTGGGCATTGGTCAAATCTTTCGACTTCCATAACTTCGTCAAATGTGACCCGATTTTCAAAAGCAATATCTCAAAAGTCATGGTTTGACCCCTTAAATAAAACTGCATTTAAGAAATTACGTTTAAATAAAATTCGATTTTTGGTCAGATTTCATGTTAAAATTTTATAAACAAAAATTCACTTGGGCATTGGTCAAATCTTTCGACTTCCATAACTTCGTCAAATGTGACCCGATTTTCAAAAGCAATATCTCAAAAGTCATGGTTTGACCCCTAAAATAAAACTGCATTTAAGAAATTACATTTAAATAAAATTCGATTTTTGGTCAGATTTCATGTTAAAATTTTATAACCAAAAATTGACTTTGGCATTGGTCAAATCTTTCGACTTCCATAACTTCGGCAAATGTGACCCGATTTTCAAAAGCAATATCTCAAAAGTCATGGTTTGACCCCTAAAATAAAACTGCATTTAAGAAATTACGTTTAAATAAAATTCGATTTTTGGTCAGATTTCATGTTAAAATTTTATAAACAAAAATTGACTTTGGCATTGGTCAAATCTTTCGACTTCCATAACTTCGTCAAATGTGACCCGATTTTCAAAAGCAATATCTCAAAAGTCATGGTTTGACCCCTAAAATAAAACTGCATTTAAGAAATTACGTTTAAATAAAATTCGATTTTTGGTCAGATTTCATGTTAAAATTTTATAAACAAAAATTGACTTTGGCATTGGTCAAATCTTTCGACTTCCATAACTTCGTGAAAAGTGACCCGATTTTCAAAAGCAATATCTCAAAAGTCATGGTTTGACCCCGAAAAAAAAATAGTTATCGATCGTATTTCTCACCACCCATTAGTGGACACGAAAAATGAGTTACTGTAGTTTTTAATGTTATGCATAAGTTATTTATTTCGGCGCAAAATATTGACATTGATTTGTGTGTCAAAACTTTTTATTTTAAAATTAGAATTTATTTTAGAATTAAGAACCTTTACAAAAACATTTCAATTCAAAATCAAAAACAAAGATTAATTGCAAATTCAAAATTATTAAAAATAAAACTATAAAAAATCACTTTGTATTATAATTGGCTATTTTACAAACCACGGACAGTCTAGGGTTAATCAACACACTGTACAGCCGTTTCGAATACACTCACTGTAAAGTGTGCATTTCACTCGCACTCATTGCTATAATAGAAAAGCCATCAAATTTGCCGACGAGACCACCTTATACTTATTTCATCATGTGCCGTTGAATGGCTTCAAATTGCCATCGTTCAAGTGTCTGCACTTTCGAGCCCTTTTCGGTGGTATCTGTTCCTAGTTGCCCGGTGAAAGCAGTTAGTTACGCTAAAGAGTATGGAATCTCAATAATTTGCAATTGCTAAGAGCAAGTAATGTCTCAGACATCCGAGACAGGCAATAACTGTAAATTGCATGCATTCATAATAGAAGAGAAATGTCAATGTCAAGGGAGCTAGCCGAAACAAAATACCAAAAATCATTAGATCCCACCAAAACTGCAGGCATATGCAAACACACATTCATATACAAATATATGTACATACATACATATGTATGTTGATATGCATACACATTTGAGTATTGCTGCTTTACAGCTAACTCCCAAAAGACAGAGCACGATTTCAAGTTCCAACTCTGTTTCGACTAATGAACACTCTATATAAAAATACATTCTTGTTTATATATGTAAATACATTATTGTTGCTGTTACTCTTCCTTCCTTTCCGCTTTGCAACATCATTGCAATATATATATTTCATTTTCAACTATAGGAAGTGTATTGAAGCGTTAATGGAACAATTTGTATAAATTGCAGCAATTAATCTTATTTCTATAACTGTATGCAATCATATTTTAGTAAGACGGTGGCTTATAAACAGGGTGATCAATAAAATATAGAATAAGCAGAATGCACTCACCGGTAGCAGCAACAACACAAATACAGTTCAATGCGAGTGCTCTCTCAATCCTTCTCTATGTCTCTCTCTTTTTTTCACTGACCACTCTCACAAAAACAAAAGCACACTAACACAAAACAATAATTAAATGAGATGCATCTCATGTTTCTTTTCCATTTATGAACATATATAATTTTATATTATTTTCACTGCATTGCACACACAAGAAAAAATAAAAAATAAGGAAAGTAATCAATAGCATCTTCAATGCTTCGCTTGTTTTGGCGATTTTCTACGCGCTAAACGCAACAACAACACTCTCGTTTGGGCGCTGTTATCCTCTCTCTTTAATTTTTTCGTGGCCCGGCAAAGCAGCGAAAAAAATGGCGCGCTTATCTCAATTTTCATTTGGTTAAAAACACTTTAAAAAGCAATTACACGGCGATTCTGTATTGTTATTCACACTTTGTGTATGTTCAGTGCATTATATAAACACAATTTGACAATTAATATAAGGCGTATCAATATTAATTAAATGAACAAGCGGACGATAGGCCCCCAGCGATGTAAAGTCGCGCAACGTTCCAGGCTTACTGCCTTTGTGAAAAGAGTGGAACAAGTCGAATTTGTGTGTGGAAGGTAACGATCGCTCTCGGCAGTAAGAGAAGGACAGTCCGTTTTATTTCTCTATTCGCGAAGTGGATGCGCATTCGTGTAAAGCAACAACTAAATAGGTAAGCTTTTTGTTTTTGCATGTATGTTACTATTGCCAGTTTTCTTGCTTTGAATATTATGTTTTAAAGATTAAAGTAAAAGCAACAAAGGAGCGCAATGACATTCTTGTTGTTTTTGCAGTATTTTTTGAGTTATGCCACTGTTGCTGTTAAAATAGTAAATAAAGCAGGCGAAAAAGAGAGAAAGACGCATTTTCTATTATACTCCGTGTACTTACATTTGAACATATGTTTGTATGTATGCATATGTAAACATATGCAAACTCCCCCTAGATAATAGTAATTACATGAATAAATTGTCAAACATAATAATTGAGACGGGTCAATAAACGTCATACAATTGCTACACACACAGTCAAAGGTGCTGCATAAGCATGGATGTACACACACAGTCAAATTTCAGTATTGCAATCGCTCGAATGCCTAAATCATAAGTAGCTTATCTTACCAGTTGCATACTCTTGAGATTATATACTACTCTTTGCTAGAGTTAAAGACAAAAGACAATTTTATGCACCTTAAACTTGTTACTTTAACTCTCTAGGTTATGAAGTTAAATACAAATATGTTCACATCTGCATATAAACATATGTATGTATACATGCATGTAAGTACGCGGAGAACAATAGAAAATATGTACATACATATGTAAGTCTTTCTCTTTTTTTCGCGTGCTTTATTTACTATTTTTACAGCAATTTTGGCATAACCAAAGAGAGTACAATCTCTCTTATTAAAGAGTCTTCGGCATAACTCAAAAAATACTGCAAAAACAACCAGAATGTCATTGCGCTCCTTTGTTGCTTTTACTTTAATCTTTAAAACATAATATTCAAAGCAAGAAAACTGGCAACAGTAAAATACATGCAAAAACAAAAAGCTTACCTATTTAGCTGTTGCTTTACACGAATGTGCATCCACTTCGCGAATAGAGAAATAAAACGGACTCCTTCTCTTACTGCCGAGAGCGATCGTTACCTTCCACACACAAATTCGACTTGTTCCACTCTTTTCACAAAGGCAGTAAGCCTGGAACGTTGCGCGACTTTACATCGCTGGGGGCCTATCGTCCGCTTGTTCATTTAATTAATATTGATACGCCTTATATTAATTGTCAAATTGTGTTTATATAATGCACTGAACATACACAAAGTGTGAATAACAATACAGAATCGCCGTGTAATTGCTTTTTAAAGTGTTTTTAACCAAATGAAAATTGAGATAAGCGCGCCATTTTTTTCGCTGCTTTGCCGGGCCACGAAAAAATTAAAGAGAGAGGATAACAGCGCCCAAACGAGTGTAATGTTGTTGCGTTTAGCGCATAGAAAATCGCCAAAACAAGCGAAGCATTGAAGATGCTATTAATTACTTTACTTTATTTTTTATTTTTTCTTGTGTGTGCAATGCAGTGAAAATAATATAAAATTATATATGTTCATAAATGGAAAAGAAAAATGAGATGCATCTCATTTAATTATTGTTGTGTGTTAGTGTGCTTTTGTTTTTGTGAGAGTGGTCAGTGAAAAAAAGAGAGAGACATAGAGAAGGATTGAGAGAGCACTCGCATTGAACTGTATTTGTGTTGTTGCTGCTACCGGTGAGTGCATTCTGCTTATTCTATATTTTATTGATCACCCTGTTTATAAGCCACCGTTTTACTAAAATTAGATTGCATACAGTTATAGAAATAAGATTAATTGCTGCAATTTATACAAATTGTTCCATTAACGCTTCAATACACTTCCTATAGTTGAAAATGAAATATATATATTGCAATGATGTTGCAAAGCGGAAAGGAAGGAAGAGTAACAGCAACAAGAATGTATTTACATATAAAAATTAAACAAGAATGTATTTTTATATAGAGTGTTCATTAGTCGAAACAGAGTTGAAACTTGAAATCGTGCTCTGTCTTTTGGGACCTAGCTGTAAAGCAGCAATACTCAAATGTGTATGCATATCAACATACATATGTATGTATGTACATATATTTGTATATGAATGTGTGTTTGCATATGCCTGCAGTTTTGGTGGGATCTAATGATTTTTGGTATTTTGTTTCGGCTAGCTCCCTTGACATTGAC
This sequence comes from Scaptomyza flava, assembly GCA_030179655.1. Lineage (NCBI taxonomy): Eukaryota > Metazoa > Arthropoda > Insecta > Diptera > Drosophilidae > Scaptomyza > Scaptomyza flava. The sequence continues at coordinate 5,308,186 of JARNME010000012.1, forward strand.
ATTTCTCTACTATTATGAATATCGGCCATTAAAGATAAAAAATAATCTACAAATTATTCAGAAAAACAAGACTTCCTAGGCAGTTAAATGTCATTTTTGGTGCTGGTCCATCATTTTCAGGAACAGGTGAACAGAAATTGCACAAGCGTCTAGTAAAATCGGCAGACAGATATCAATTTTGCATTACTGGTCATACATACTCTTTCATTTTTTTAGCTCTACCATACAATTAATAAATAATTAATAATAAATTAATAATTCCGAAAGTGTATTCAGTAGTGCACTTGTCGAATACAGCAGATATGTAAAAAAAACGCACTTGCACCAAATACTAACACATATTACTGTCTTGTTGTCGCTGGCCGCCCTTGTTCATGATGGGCGAGTGCTAGGGCAACTGAAACATAAAACGGCTGCAAATGCTATACGCAATCGAGCTCGCTCACAGGCAAAAAAAAAGAAAAAAACCGTTACTATCTCCGTCTGCCTGAGACTAAAAAGCTATTTTGCTTGCTCTTAGCAATTGCAAAATCTTGATTTACTACACTCTTCGGCAAAACTGACCCGATTTTCAAAAGCAACATCTTAAAAGTCACGCGAAACTTATTTGCAGCGCCGATTCTTGAATTCTTGGAATTAACCTAATCGTTATGAGAAGTGATCTTATATCGAGTACAACGCATTTTCATATTTTATGATTTGAATATATGATTCGATATAAAATATTGTATATGAATGTTGCCAGCTTACAACACTAACATTAATACAATGACAAATACACCGATTTGATCTTACTTCTTATTTATGACTTCTTACGTAAGACTATTTGTATGTATTTCAAACAAGATTTATACCTCCCGAGCCTATGGATGTTAATACATCAAAAAAAATATTTGTTGAGCAAAAATTGTTTGCCAGCAATCTGAAAGTATTTTTTTGCATATGAAATTTTCTCAAGGTAAATTGTAGAAAAAGATTTGCATACAAGTCAGGCAGTATAAACAAACTTATCCAAATAGAATGTTGTGTTTATTATGAGTTTGTTTATGAATTTCTTAGTTATTCATTTATTTAATTCTACGCATTTAAATGTTATAACAAGTTGTTTAAATATTCCAAAAAGAAACCCAAATAAAAAGTAATAAACATAAAATCTTCCAGCACTTTTGTGTTTATACAAATTTAATTGCATGAAGCTTTCAAAAAATTTGTATATATTCATGTTCAACTTTTAGTGTCTGCTCGTCAGTCAACTATATATATATTATTTTTTCAATTTTGATTGGATCAAATTCTTTTCAGTTTTCAATCTAATATGCACTTTGAATACATTTTTTTTTTTAAATTTTAGATATTTTTTGGAGATAATTGGCTTGTGTATTTGAGTATGGAAGACTGCATTGGAATTTTATTCGTTTCAGTTAAACACAAATATTCAGTTCATCGATTTCATACATACATAGGTCGTTTACATTGGAGCAATGTTTACTAGATGGACAACCGATTTGCTGATGCGTAGTTTTATATTTCAACGCACACACCCAAACACACACACACACACATATGCAGATTGATGATGGTGTTGGTTTGCTGGCAGGAGAGAAGCTGATATCTCTGCCTGGCTGCTGTGTGTGAAAAAATGCATAAAATGGCATAAAACTCAGCCACTGCTCGTGTTGTTGGCAGTTAAACTGTTGCCAAAGAAGTGCAATAAAAAGGCTTTAATGGTGCGTCTGTCTGTAATTAAATATTACCCACACCCACACACACACATGCACTTACTTGTGGTTTATCCACTTGATGTATGTTTAATGTTAGTGAACTTTAAGCCAGCGGCGCAATGAATTGGTCTTTAAATGCAAGTTTATCATTTTAATTGAATGCTTAAACTCGCGCTTATCTGCATATAATCTAAAAATCCTTACTGCCTGAACTGAAATCATTGCTATTATTTTTGTTAGTTTTATTTGTGATTTAGCTCTTCTGCAGTTAGCGGCAATCGTTGTGCCGTTGTCTGAGTCTCGTGTATATGACATTTGATTTATGACCAATTGTTATTTGCTTAACAAACAAGTCCATAAATATGCACAAAAGCAAACCACAAAACATAGAAAAAATTGCCAAACAATTGCTGAATGTGGCAAAAGTAAAAAATAAAGTCTTTTCCCGCTGTTATACAATAAAAAGTTAAAGTCAATTGCAGTAAATGTAGTTGCGCATTCAGCTAAGACAAATTTTTCAACTGTTTGCACACTACGTAAACTTAGTTTTGCATGTGGTAAGTTAAGACAATGTTTCCTTTGTAACTCTTCAGTGCGTACGCAATATCCATTAGCGCATTTGCCATTTGTCCTTTTTGCGATTTGCGATTTGGTTGCATTTGCCGTTAGTTTACTTCATGTCCGCTTCGCTTATCTTGTGCTTTAACCCAAGAACCATTTGCATTGGTTTCCCTCACTCCATCCAGCCTGATAAGCCAACTTTATTGGCAAAGTTTCGATTGCGTTTTGCTGTGTGTGCATTGCGACTCTGACATTTATTAAAATTTATATCCCTACAATTTGTTAAATCTGTAATTTTCATTTCTGCATTTGCATGGAATACAAACTGCAAATTAGTGACAAAAAATACTGGGTGGAAATGCACTTTGAACGTGCCCACATAAATAATTGCCGTATAATAGAGAACCGCACGGTTGACATCCTCTGCTCGAAACTGTCCATGTGTCCTCTTGTAACACTCATTTGACAGCTGTGGTCACTGCTTTTGGGCACCCATAAAATTAAATTAATTAACATTTACAAAGCTTTACATATTTAATGAACTGACAAATCTCTGTAGCTTTCTTGATGCCTATAAATAAATCGAGACGCAACTTATACATGCGTCGCATACATTGCAGACGCATAAATCTTTTAAACAAAAAACTGAGCAAAAGAAGGGGAAGACGTAGAGAGAAGGAGGGATACAAACATAGACAGAAAGAGAGCTCTTGACTGCAAGATACCCTTTATACTGGCTTAAATTTATCTTAAGAATCTATTCGCATAACTTAAGCTTCCACTAGTAAAAATTATAAATTGGCTGGAAAATATTAATCCGACAGTTTTAATTGAACAATTATTTGTAAGTATAAATTATCCATAGCTAAAAATTAAACAATTCATTGTTTAAAAATAATGAAAAAGTTCAAACCAAACAAAAGACTTTACAAAAATTCTAACCACATCCTTTATTCTATGCATGAAAAACAAAGTAATTAAGCAATGAAACCCAATATGGTAAGACATAATTAATTTATTAAGAATTTTCACATTCGCAAATTAAAATGTTTACAATATATAGTAGCAATATTTTGATCTGGCGCGCAATTTATGAATCACACAATGTTTATATTGACGAATGAGGTACTTGGCTCGGTTGACTGCAATGGTGACAGCTTGCTTGTCGCTACTTGCCTCAACTCGCCATTACTCAAAGCGAACGCAAAACATGCGTATTTAAAAATACAATAAATGTGCAAATGAAAAATTGAAAATTTACAGAGCAATTAAGTGAGAAAAACATACATAAACAAACATGTACGAGGGGAAAAGGCTATTAAAATTCATGAGAATTAAATACTTAAAACATTATTGCTGTATTATTTTTTTACCTAAGTTATATATAGTTAAATAGTTTTACCAAATGACACGATCGTTAAGCTATTTTGACAATGTCGCAAGAATATATTTAATAGGAATTCATTGAGAATTTCAAAAATGCGTTGCTAATATTTCTATTAATATGTTTATATTAATGCGATGATCTAGTAATGCGTATGTGTAGACAGATATCAGGTCAACGACTTAAGTGTTTAAGCAAGAAAATGTGTTAATTTTCCCAATAATTGCTAGATAAACAAATTTCAATGTTTTTTAAATCCCCACAAAGTGTTGCTTGTTACTCACAATTATAATTTCATTTTCTTTCTTTACTTAACAACTTGTTTTCCGTGCTAAATGAAATGCTATTGTATTGTGACTGCAAACCAACTACAGCGCCCCGGCTTCTGCTTCTGTCTGGCAAAATTCAATCACAATATTATTGTGCGGCATACAAATAGCAAATGTTGACGACGCCATCAATCTTTCGCAGGCAACTCGCATTTGCGTTGCATTCACTAGCGCCACAAACATATACATATACTTTATGTATGTATGTGTCCAATTTTTCTTGGCAGCCATATACCACAATTATAAATGGTCTGCAAGTGTTGTTATTGCCGGAAAATTGCTGTTTTTCATGACTTGTTTACAATTAATTAGGATTGTGTTGTGCTGCCATTTCATTCAATCATTTTCCATGTATAGAAACATTCTTTTAATAACTCGGCATTTGTGTTTTAATTTAAGGGAATTCCACATCAAAGTTAATTTATTGCAAAGACATTTAATATTTAACGTTCGTAGAGACTCGAATTTTCAAAGCATTTCAAATGCCAAATAAATATTCTTTCAGCATAATGTGTGTAAATGAAAACAGGAAGCGGCAAAAGCGTAGCAATCATAACAGACTGTTGCTTTGCCACACTTTCAATTATCTTTTGAACAAGGAAATGCTGCAGCAGACACAAACTAAATTCACAACTAATGGCCAAATGGCGTAAACGTTTTCTTTTGCAGCTTAAACTAATTTGTTGAAATTTTGAAACCTAAAGCAATATAGCTAAGCTTCAATTCAATGCACATAAAACGAAATAAAATAATAACAATTTTTTTTCTTAAAATCAATTCTACACTTTGTGCGGATTATTGTTTCCACTACAAAGAATAGTAAATTTAGTAAGCTGTGTTTTCAAATGAAAAAGCAGCAATTGGGAAGCAGCCAGAAGGTCGGAGCCAAAAAAGCATCCATGAAGAAAAATAAAGAAAACTGCAAGGAAACAATCAAACATCATGCTTTTCATTTCCATTGCAAAACCATAAGCAAACATCATAAACTCTTTGCAAAGTTTATATTTCAAGTAATATTCGACTTTTTCGTCGTTTGTTTTGTGCTAACCAAATTCTTTCAAAAGAACAGTTCTAGCATACAACAGTATCTATCAAATAGTTTTGGAAATCTGCACAACAACAAAGGAAACTATTCGCTCAACTATTGCATTCGATGCAATTGACAAAATAGTTTGCGTATTTATATGAAGACTTTTTGGCTTTGTAGAGGAAAATGACTAACATATATTTTTATATATGAAATCATTGCTCTGAAACAATCTCACTCTAAGCACTGCCCCACCTTCCTGTTAGCCCTGTAGATCAAAAAAGCTTGTGAAAGTGTATTTGGGTATTTAGATAAGTTTTTTATTGATGTGCGCAAATGAAGGGAAATTAATTTGCTGCCTGATTGGGAAAAAAGTAAACATTTTACACATAAAAGAAAACAAGCAAACACGGGTTATAAAGAGCAAACATATTCGCGTAAAAACAAACGTCTGGCAGACCTAAGCTCGCATATAAATTTTGCCGATTTAGTACAGCGACGTCATGTGGTAACAGGTTCAAGGCCAAAACAACTGGTTTATATACTTAATAAACTATACTATATACTTAGAATAGCAGCTTTGATTCAGTTCAGTTGCCTTTTCTGTTTGGCTTATCGCTCTTAGTATGCATAATAATCCCAAAAACATCCTTGACAATATTTCTTTCTTTCCGAAATAGCAGTTGAATGGCTTTTTAGTTTTGTTTATGTTTTCTTGGGATTATTGAATCAGAGCATAACTAATCCACATCTAGTTCGAGTATATGTGCCAAACTTTTAACGGTGCTATTAAAAGTTAACAGCAACAGCGAAACAAACTTTGCATAAATCTGACAGAGTTTCTTTTTTGTTATCTATTGGTTGAGTCAGCATTTTGTTTATTTGGAACGTTGCTGCCAAAGTGGTGCGATGCGGTTTGACTTGTTCGCTCGTTTGTCGTGCGCCAGTAACATTTCGTTTGTTTCATTTAATTTGTATAAAGTATATAAATATAATAAACAATAACACGTGTCTTGAATCGTTTGAGTTTGGGCATTTTTAGTAGCTGTTTTGCATTCTGAATCTAATTTATTCAATTTCTTTAAATTTAACTTATATTTCTAAGCAACACACCCGTAGCTTTTTAAATATATACATATTTAAATACTTATTAATTAGAGAACTAGATATATTCTTATGACCAAATGAATTCCAATGTCATGTGACCATAGCAACTTTTAGGTTTATTTTATAAAACATAGTACGGGGGGGCTTTCCCTTGCAAGTTTACTTTTGTCAACGTGACCCAAAGAAAAGACTTTACATAAGTGTTACCTAAGAGACGTCAACAATTTGTCTTAGATTCTTGTTATTCTTTTCATTGTTCTGCAATTGAATTTCTGTGTGTGTGTGTCTTACTTTTCGGGCATAACAAACAACACTCTGTGATTGATTTGTAGTTTTGTTGGCTTTTAGGCAATTGCTAGGATATACGTATGTGCTTCGGTTCTCAATATCCTTGTTCCATGACATGGCCTATCAAATTCCACGTTACGACCAACGCACACAGTCCGAAGAGCCACTAACAACGTGCCAAATGCCAAAAACAATGCCACAAAACCAACTATCTTGGTCCCCCCACCAACCAAAACCAAAGTACAACAATGAAAGGATAGGTAACAGAAAGCAATCGAAAGAAGAGGTCAACAAACATTCATAGAGTTTCAGCTGAAAGGGATTTAATGTCATAAACCAAAATATTGCATCCAGGCTTAAAGGCACCTAAACGTTCACATATATATAAACCTATTCTCACTCAAATCGAGTGTGTCACGTCCGCTTGGAATTCATCAAATACTATTCCACTAGTTGTATGCTTTACTTTTGCAACATGTCTTGCATCTCAAATTCCAATCCAAGAGTATTTGCTATGCAAATAATTATTGGCTTAAGCTGCTTACTTACGTTTGTATGACAATTACATTTACTAATTAATTGAGTCTTATGAGTGCCCCAAATATTCCGTAAGCAACAACTTATTTCAATTTTCTATCAATTCAGCAAAAAAGTAGGCAACAAATAATTGGCCCACGCCCCCGCCGATGTTGGTAACTCACTCATTGGAATTGCTAACTGGGCTCATACATACGAATGAAATAAATATGTAGTTTATTGCTTAGCCATGTCTCAGTTCTCGGGGCGGCGACGCCAATTGCCGATTGCATTTATATATACAATTTATGTATTATGACGGCCCCAACAATCTCTTTATTGATATAAACAAAGACGTATTAGAGAATTTAAAATACAAAAAACCAAAAATGAGCACAGAGAAAACACAAACATTTCATTTGGCCGTAAATTGAATGATACCAGTCTACGCGGCCAGACAGAAGTTGAATGCATGGCTAAGTGATAGTAAATTTGATGGCATAAGGGACAGTAAAATTTATTGTGTGGTTGCTTTTGCCCAAATACGAACAGCATTTTTGGTCATGTCAGCATTTGTATTCAATTGTTTTTTTCTTGTCGCTCGTTCGCATAAAAACTGATAAAAGTTCATTGCAACTATTTGGAAAGCCTTTGACTTGAATGTCACATGCGATAAGTGCTGAAAACACTTTTGATGAAAAGATTCTATTTATGCGTATTATGCTTGTCATCGCCATAAGGTCATAAGGCATATGATTAGCATAGTAAACTGTTAAATTGGCAAAAAAAAGTCTGTACAGAATGCCCCTTGACCAAACTCCTAAACAGGCTCTGACTCATTGCAGAGAGCCCCCCATACCAAATGTGTCTAGCTTTTTCGTTGTTCTGCAGCACGTTTTGCATATTGCAACAAACAGCAGGTGCCATTTACTAATATCCTTTCATTTCAGCCAAATTGCACACTGTTGTGGTTGAAAATAAATATAATACTCTTGCCACGTATTGCATTCTCTACAACTTTTCAACACATGCTGCAATTTACAAATTTTGTACTATTTATTATGTGTCCCACACGCGGTTTGAGTTCACAAATTGTAAGCTCTACCCCCTTAATTAATTCCACTGTTGACAATTAAAACTAAATGTGCCAAAAAGTGCACAGCTGGCACTTAAGATACCTGCACCAAAATGCATCGTGGGGATATTACTTATTTCAAAAAAGGAAGATCATCAACCATCAAGAGCCTACTTTAGACAGGTGTTTATCATTAAGCATTTGTTCATAAAATGTATATAATAATAAATAAATGTTTAAAAATTGTCATAACAATAAAATAATGCTTAATTAATAGCTAGTTCGGCACTCGTCGCCTATAAAAGAGTTAACAAGTGAAATGCCAATATTAAACACATCTTTGCCTAATTAGCTTTGGTAAAAACGATCCCAAATAACATTTTCCCTTTCGCCAACGCCTCAACAATTGGGCTTATATCAGTTTAAAAATAGCTTTTCTGTTAATGCTTGCCAGAATATTGCGGCATATGTTTACAATGTTGATTGTCTGTTTGCTGTTGGTATCCTTTCATCACTTTCCACTTCAGACAGCATTTGTCGGCTATATTAAAGGACGAGAACACAAAATTCCTAATAAATTACTAACAGTAATTAGTCAAGGGCATGCACTCGCAAACCCACTCAAACATACAGACACAAACATTCACACACACTTACCAAATTTTAAAGTGGCTAATGCCAATGTTGCACAGCCAACAGCGAACAGTTTGCCAGCGTCTAGACTGCAGACCAAAAATGCGAATTTATGTTGCCGATAGACATCTTAATTGTTTGGAGATTATGGTTTAGTTGAGGATGGTTTGTTGAAGCTTGCATGGAATTCATTAGAGATTTATAATTGCGAGAATTTGAGTGAATTGTGGCTGCTTTATTAAGAGTTACACAGTGAGAGACGCATTTGAGCAGATCAGTAACATAACGTACATATTATATAATACATTCAACATGTTTATGACTAAGTAAATTTACTAGGAATTAAGTTGGCCACAACTTGGAATTGAATTTAATTTTTTGTTTGCTGAAATCAGCCGAGATGCTTCTGCTGCCTCTTATCACAGTTACGCGTGCATATTAACCTAGTTTACCCCCCCCCCCCCTCTCCTACTTCTCCTAGTTATCCTCCCGCCCCCCCATCCCCTGTGGAATGAACTCTGACTTGAGTTGAAGTGGCGCTTAGTAAACGCCACTTGGCGTTGCTGCTGTTGATGTTGCTGTTGCTGCCGCACTCAACGACTTCAGCGTCTTGTGGCTGCCACCATTGTTGTCATCGGCGATAGTGGCGGCATCACTTTCCTTGAGCGCCTTGCTACGCCAACTCAATTTGACCTTGAGACCCTTGAGCGTGTTGGAGCGTTTAGCTTTTGCCTTGAGCACTTTGCCACTGCCGCTGCCGGTTGATATTGTTGGAGTTGCCTCGCCATTAAGTGCTCCAGTTGCGTCTGCCGCATGCAGCTGAGGTTGGCGCGTGATGCGGGTCAACTTAAGACGCGAACGGGGCATACCAATACCAACACCAGCAACAGCAGCAGCACAAGCAGTTGTGGCAGCTGCATCAATACCAACACCAATATCAACACCTGATGATTGACAGCTCAACTCATCGATGGCAACCATCGCTGGTTGAGCTAGTTGATGTTGGTTCTGGTGCTGGCACTTATGCCGCGTCGAGGATAACTCAAATTGCTCCTCGGGCCATTGCAGCTCTGCTTCCAGCAAGGAGTTAGCATCACCCACCGAAGATAATTGCGATATTTGTGTTTGCAACGTTCGATGTTGATGAGGATGGGCATGTGTTGCCATTGTTGTTGCTGTTGCTTCAGTGCCTGCGATACGTGCTGCAAACAGATCCTGTCGGCTGCGGCTCTGTGTGCTCAACAAAGTGGCATGCGAGCTACTAAAAGAGCCGCGTTGCAAACGTTGTGAATTGCGATTGATACCACAACCAACAGCAGCGCCAGCTGTGCCACCTCCATTGCTGCTGCTGCCATTTAAAGTAGTCAATGTTGTTGTTGTGCGAACGCTGTCCTGTAAATGGCAATGTGAAAATATATATAAAATTTGATATTACAATGTGTTTGCATTTTAAAGAGCTTCTCATGAAAAAAATCCCTCACTTCACTAATAAAAATAATTATAATTAAAAGCAATGTTCAATGTCAAAAAACATATTTACGAATATTTTCACACATACGTATATATTCCATTAAAAGATAAATATTTAGACAGGCAATAAAAGTATATTAAAGCGTGGGTATTTACCGTATGCAGGCGCAGAGAGCCTGTCTGATTGCGACGCAGTGCACTGTAGGTGTGAGGTAGTCCTTGTCCCTGGTTTTTACCGGAGAGACGGAACTGCCGCGCTAATGTGACCTGCAGCGAGAAGAGTTCAAGAAATCAATATGTTTGCTATACTTTATTGTATGCCGAGACACACCTTGAAGGCCTCGCGAAACTTGTGGCTCATAATGTTATAGAGCAACGGATTGATGCACGTGGAGAGAAAATAGAGCACGCCCGATGCATAATTCAATATATCGAAGACATCGTTGAACCACTCTGACTCAATGCCAAACGTGGAACCGTAGACAGCCATCAAACGTTGTGCATGGAAAGGCGCCCAACAAATGAAGAAAGCGACAGCAACAGCAACTGCATATAGTATCGAATATTAATTTTAGACATGTCATCTTGCTTGAGCCTGCAGTGAGCTCTTAAACTCACCCAGCATCCGGATGACGCGCGTCTGGGCGCTGATGCCGCGATTGACATCGTAGCTGCGACGTGGGAGTGCTTGGAGCAGACGACTGCGCTTTAGCTTGATTCCAATGAGCACGTAGAGCACACAGATGGCCGTCATCGGTCCGCCAAAGAAAAGAAAGCCAGATACGGCAAACACATGGGCAAAAAAGTCGTTATTCATCTGCCGAAAAAAAAAATGAAAAGTAAAGTGTCAAAAATAATGAGAATTTAATGCGATGAGCGATTACGCTTAGTACAATCGAGCTTCTGTGTGACGAACTTCCGTGTAAAAACGGTTCTATTCAAGAACAATTCTAAATTTATTTTGTCACCTTGAGATTCGCTATTTTTAAGTTCAATCAAAAATTTCTTTTATATTGATAAATGTGCATTGAACTTTAAAATCAGAAAAACACAAAATTTTGATTGATTGATTTTGATATTCTTTGTTTATGTATCTTATCGGCTATAACCCTAGAGGGTAGATATAAACGCAGTGTTTGTTTGACAACATTTACCGTACATGATGAACCTGTGCCCTGATTCACCACAGAGAACTGTATAGCCTGGGGCAGGGCAAGCAATAAGGCAGCTATCCAAATGGCAAATATGAACTTGATGGCGCGCGACAACTTGGACATCGTATGTTGCCTAGGAGAACAAACTGACATCAATCAACTCCAATGGCCAGGCCAGGCAAGGCAAGGCAAGATGAATGCCAAGGCCAACGAATAAAGCCTAATGGCTAATGGCCAAGTGCCTGTCACTTTCACTCACCTGAATGGATGGCAAATGGCAATATAACGTTCCACGGTGAACGATGTTATAGTCAAAACTGTGGCATTAGCCGCCGTTTCCGAAAGCACACTCTCCAGTATGCAAATGCCGCCTGAGAAGGGATATTTGTCTGGATGCCATAAGTTATACAGGTCCTGTGGCATGCCTGCGATTGCATATCAACAAATCAACGATATTATCTCTTGCGGCTTCTATTAAAACCTACCCGAACACAATAGAATCAAATCCGATATGGCCAAATTGAATAGGTAGAAATTTGTAGCTGTGTGCATGAAGTTATTACGTGAGATAACAATGCACGTTATCAGATTGCCCAGCACGCCAGCGACAAAAATGAGGGCATAGCCAACTGTGAGGGTGGCCAGGAGTCCCATGTTTGTGACGATTGCAGGATGTGGATGCTCCAGCAGATCCTGTGGCTCTAGTCCTTGCAGAAGTGTGGACAAATTGCCCGCGGATATGTTCAGCACTTGTGTTAAATTCAAAATGAATTTCTCGTTTTGAAACATCTGTAGGTCGGATAATTGGGGCGTGCCCACGCCTATGCCATCGCTTGCATTGGACATATTTGTAGCCAGCATTGTAGCTGGAATGTGTAAGCGTGTGTGTGTGTGTGTGTGTGTGTTCGAGTCTCGTAATTAAAATATCATTTGAGTGTTCGATTCGACAGACAGCTGCGAGAAATACATAAAAACATGCCAATTGATTTATTAGACTTTTCACTGAAATAATAAATTCGTAATCCGAAGTTCAATGTTTTCAAGTTGTTTATTTGTTGTTTATAATACTTTAATTAATGCACAAAGTTTTTGGATTAAATTAGAGAGAGAGATGGATTTAAAGAGTCCTTTAAAAAAACAACTTCCACTGCAAAATGTCATTCATTGAAATATTTTTCGGCTAACAACAGGAACACAACACTTGATTTAAAGTGGCTCAATTGTTGACTATTATTAAGATCTTCATTTATTTTAAAATGTTGTGAAATATTTGTTAACATTTTAATGACTGATGACATTATTAATCTTATTGTAGACAAAAGAAACACAACAAATTGAATTTAAGTTATTAATATTTATGCAAAATGTGTAGATTTTAAAAGAATTTTGTCGAATTGAATTTCATTATCATATTTAGCGCAACTTGTTTGGTTTGTGTAGCTGTGTATCAATTTTCATTAACTATTTTTATATATTTGTGCAAAAGTTATGCATTGAAGCCATAAAGTGTTTTTGGAATGTTTGCTTTTTGCATATGAAATTTATTATATACATAGTTATTTTTTTGCTTTAAGCTTAAAGCCATTTGGTTTTATTCCTAATTTTTGACAAATTTATTGCCTTGCTTTGAGTCTGTGCATCAAGTGGCAACTGATCTGGTTTAATGAACGTCTGATTCTAGCGATTGTACGATATCATTAGCTTCTGCATTATAACTGTTGTCGCTTTGTATTTGAATATTCACTATAAGCCAATAAATTGTATATTTTGTTAATCGGCAATGGCTGGAATTCGTTTGTGCATTCAATATGCGGATAATTGAAATTTATTAAATGTTGCCTGCCACATTTTTATGCATTCTGTTTTTGCTTTGCTTCGCTTCTCTTCATTTTTTATTGCTTTGAACTGTTTTGATTTTGTTTTGAGTTATTTTAGCGAACGATGCACTCTTTGCGGTTTTTTTTTTACTTTTTGGCAGCGTTTATTCATTTATTTTTTGCAATCCGTTTTGACACTTAATACATTTTATTAACAATTCGCTAAAATACTGTTTATGAACTTATTAACACAGTTTATAGCTGTTTTGTTTGTGTTTTCATATATTTGGTATTCATGTTTTAATTTTCGAATTTATTGTGTCACGAGTGTGCCATAGACTTAATGTATTTAAATTAAATCTTTACAATTGCATAAATTAGTATTACTTGATTATGAATTTGGTGTTTTTTTGACGCGTCGTGTTTTGTTTTCGACTTGTTCGGGCTGGACGAACGCGACAATAACTGGCCCCAGCATCCGATTAACAGCGACTGAATTTTTATTTTGGCCAACATCTTCAAGCAGAAGCGCTAACACAATAACAGCAACGCAACATTTGCTGTTGCTGTCGCCGTTGACGTTAGCAGCGCAGCAAGAACTACCGGTTGCTTGTGGGAGATTCTGCGACGGCGCTCTCTGTTTGTCAATGAAATAAAAATGCAAATATTTTGGCATATACTTAATCTTGTTTAGGGGGCATCTTTAAGTGTTTGAGGTTACAAACAGCATCCATGACTACGTGAACATTATCCATAGAAAGGACATTGATGACCGACCCTTAGCCACTTAATGAACGTAATGCGGTAAAGGCTCAATTAAATGCTGAATAATAAATTTAATTTGATGACTTTGTCGAAACTGTTGGTTATTTTGTTCGAGCCTTTGTTCTTTGAAAGAATTTACTTTTGATTGAAGAATTTTAATTTGTATCAAGATATTAAGTTTAACAAAGACACGCACTATTGTAAAAGATTTTGAACGGTTTAATTTTTGAGCAGTTTTTATTTTTAACAACTTAAGTTAAACTTAAACTTTGCAACTTGTTTGTGGAGACATTTGTACAATTTCAGTGTGGTGATAGTAGTGTAGATATTTAAGATATGATGCTGTTGGACACCCTTCTCAGGATGGTCTTCTTGCTAGTGGGTTTGAGTGATTTCCGAAACGCTGATGGTAGACTGCCGATTGCCGGGTAAGTATGTCGCCCACTTTATCTACATTTAGGTTTAATAAATGAAATTTGTAAACTTCCAGCTGTTATGATCTCAAATGTCACAATTTCGCTAACAATTTATTGCATACTTTTAGGCAGCGCGTAAAAAATTCAATTGCTTCTTTATATTGCTTACTGTTGGGGATGTACTTTTTAATACAACAGCTTGGAACTATTTTAGAACCAAAACTCATTATAAAATTTCATATTTGACAATTTAAGCAAGTGCTTTTGTAGAAGCCGGTATAAGAAACTTCGTTCTTCTTGTTTCAGTTTTACAATCGGCTGCCCAAGGACTTACTTAAGTCAAAGTGATAACCGGGAGTCATTGAAATTACCACTTTCATTTTGTACAACAGAATTCTAAAACAGCGTTTTGTAGAGGTCACACGATTTAAGCTTTCTCACTTGTTATGGGCATGTTGTTGGTAGGAGTTTATGAGTTTTCTGGTCGCTTGTTAGCCGTCAGTTTTATGGGCATGTGCAGGCGAATCTATCATAGCTTTACGGCTCATAAAAGTTAAAGTCAGGCCACCCTCTGGTATAAATTTGATTTTGTGCGATTGAGGAATGGTGTGCGAATGACAAGGGCAAATAAATCAAATTCATTGCATTCAATTTCTCAATATTTATGCAAATAATTCAACCAAATTTTGTCACCTAGTTAAAAAAAAGTCCTCAGCAAACATTGTAAGCGTCGCTACAAGCCAACAGATGGCGGCATACCGAGGATCTAGGACTGGGACTACACGTATCCTTTTCAATGCCAAGGCAAACGCAAACGCAAAGCACGTGCTAAGAAATTCACAGAAATCGAGCACCGCTGTCAACAGTCAGCAGTCACTTTTCAATTTTCAAGTTGTGCTCTCTGCCTTTTGCAGCGTGCTATTTGCTATGAGTATATTCTTCGATTAAGTTAAGGAATTTGGTTGTTTTCTTAATGGACAGCAGGCATGACATCAGCAGGGAGTCGCCTACGCCTAACATTTGTGTGGGAGCGCTGTTTTCTTTTTGACGTTTTGGCCATTGTCGCAGTTAGTCCTGTCAGCAGAGCTTGACTCGTGTTTTCTGCAAGTTTCCAATTCATTTAGTTTTATTGCAAGCCAAACCAAGTCATTTGCAGTTCGACCAACCCGTTGGCCATTGTTTGCCCTCGCCAAATTTTCTTACCCAATAACTTTCTCATCAAGCTTGCAACGTCCATATCACACATACATACCTATGTAAGTTGGCGAAACATATCCATTTGTTTGGATCTTGCCTCCAATAAGAAAACCGTAAAACAGGCCACAATGGTGAATAACATATTTAATGCGCGTCGCGTTGGTAATGTGTAAAAAGATACATTATCCCTCCCAACGATACCAAATAATGTTTTATTAATTTTTACACGATAGAAAAATTCTTTGAAATTGAAATGAACTTAACATTGATATTTATTTTCTGAGCCACTTGATGTTTTTCGAAAGAAATTCTTAAGAAGTCTATGAAATTCAAATAAGTATCTTGGATTTCACATAACATTGAAATCAAAAGCATGTTTTTGTTAAAGTTGCTAATTTTTTTGTTCTCAGTTCAATTGAATACGGTTTTTTCTTTTTCTTACATTTTGACAAAGAGTATTTAGCTCAAGGTATTTTGAACTTTGACATGGCGTTTTATTTTAATTGAATTTCTTTTTGCTTTGTGCGGATATTGTTTTCGATTTATTTGACTAACGCACGCTGTCAACAAGTCAACGTCGCGTCGCACATTTGTGAATTTCATTTTTGGCTAATTGTGGTCTTCGATTAGCAGTACGAGCTTTTGGCATTGCTCGCAAAGCCCTTACCATAATTGAATTCCAACGGTTTGTATAAATAACAAAAGGTTTTTTTGTTTTTTCTTAAACACTGTAACAAGTTCATTGCTCCTTTGCACCCAAAGCGCTCAACGACACCCTTATTTGTACTAATTTCATTAAATTCAATTTTATTCAAATTAGGCATGCTTTAAATGAATTTAAAGCCCTCAGAATTATGCCTAACGTGCCTCAATTATCATTATCGTTTAACTCATTGCACCCGTAAGTCAAGATAAAAGCCATTGAGCGAGCCAGTGACAGCGCCATCAAGTCTGTGGTCGACCCTTTTTGATTTAAACTCATTTAACAGCCCACAGTGGGTGGTCCACATGTGCGCCATGGTACCCAATTATGCTAATCAGTGGTTTGGTTTGTTGCCTGGAAGCTGAAGCTCACCATTCTGTCTGTCTCGCAATTACAATTGAATTGTGCATAGTGGCAAGGTGACGGATGCGCAATTAAATAGTGTTCAGAAGACGAAGTGAAGCTATCCTCAAGCATTGCATATATGTAATGTTAATTAAGCACGCTCTTAACTTATCTGCATATCTCATGAATAATCCACAGAGCTGCAGAACTGATTGTGTTATGTGATTATTTGAGACACATTCAGTTAAAGTGTCCTTCATATTGAATATGTATGAGACAAAAGGCGAGCTGATGAGCCAGTTGATTTGTATTCGAATTCGAAAAAAAGAGTGGAAAACAGAAGCTAAGAAGAAAATGAAAACATTAATGATAAATGGAAAGGAAAATGTTCTTCTAAAGTAATTGTTCCAGAGGGATGAGAATTGGAGAACGATAAGAATGAGAAAAGCGATTTATTTATATTTTTTAACGCAAAAGTTTAATCAATTTTTTTCCCAAACACATAACCATAAACAATAGCACAGGGCCGAAAAGCTACTTGAAAGTGACAAGCATTATTTTCACGAAATTTCAACATCCGAAATCCGCGAGCCACACAGCGGCACAACAGAACAATGCCACAAATCTAACGCTGTTAGAGCCAAAAATTAATATGCGGTCTTTTTACAATGACATTGCCACTGGCTGTTGTGTCCACTGTTTTCCCAACGTCCTGATAGAAAAACAAGCACAACAAAAAAAAAAACACCAACACATTTTTGCTTGTATTTTATGAGTATTCAACGGCTGTCAGAGCAAGAAGCCAACTTGTGCTTTGATTTCGCGTGTGCTTTGATTGTTTTTACCAGCAAATGTCTTCTAAAAGTTCACAAGTATGAGGAAGAGAGGAGAGAAAAACTAGTTGAACGCCTTAATGGGTGGCGCTGAGAGGCAATAAATATTAAAAGTAAGTGTTAGTTGCTTCGCTTATTTGACATTACAATTTGTCGCTAAATATGTTCAGCTAAAGTTTTTATTCAATTCAATTTCATATGATTGCCTGCCGTTTATGGCAATAGCAGCATATTACTCATACGTCATGTTAGACTGAAATTGGTATTTGTCTGTGTGTGCGCCTCTCAATGAGTCGTAGGGACTATCTCGGTGTCAAAGTCAAGGTAAAGTGAATGAATTTATGAATGAAATAATACCAAAATGCTAAAGGCACTAAAGTCAACAACAAAATAAAGAGAAAGAGAGAAAGTGGGAATGAGAGAAAGAGAGTGTGGGAGAGACAAAATGAGCATGAGTGTCTATTTACAGGATAAAGAACCTTGCTGTTAGCTAACAGCTGTTAAAAGTTTTACAGTCAAGCGTCTAGCGCTAACTCGACGGACACACGGAAACTCAGTCTACAAATGACTGCGCTTCTAACCGGTCGTGTCTGGGCATACAAAAAAAGAGTTAAGAAACAATATTCAAGAACGGAAAGAATAAATTTTTGTAATGACCTGCTTGAAAAATCAAACAAAGTTTATCATGGCACTTTAAGTGTAACGAATAAAAGTGAGCAAAATACAATTGCTAATAAAATTAAAAGTTTTCCGGTTACTCAAAGTCGTGTTTGAGTCAAGATTTTATCGCGCAATCGTACTTGTGCAACCGAACCCAAAAGGATCAGCTAAATCTAAAACACAGCATTTGTCATACTAGATAAAAAACAAGAAAAAAACATTAGGGCTCTAACTTTTAAAGTAATTTGCGGGCTTTTTTGTTAAATCAAAGAAAATAACGACAGCCATTTTAATGGTTTTTGTCACTTAACTAAATTTCGGTAAGACAATTTGTTCGCTTCAACTGCGTAAGCCTTAAGATAATGGCAGCTTATATTATTGCCTTTGTTTGGATGTTGAAACTCTACGCGCATATTGTGCTCCTGTCATGGAATTTACCAAAAAAAAAAAAAGCTTTATTGGCAATTAGCGAACTTTGGCATGAAAGTTCCTATCTTGCCAATTCACGAAATTTTCGCAAAATAGTTTTTGTGCATTATTAAAGTGAAATAAAACAGTTGAATGACTTGACTTGAAATAACACAAAATTCACTGTGATTTGACATGCTATCATAACTGATAGCTTAATTAACCTACACACATGATTTGGTAACCCAATTATTTCCTCAATATGAACACAATATATTGCGGATATTGAGAATTTCCTTATAGCTTCCGCAAAATTGATTACCTCAAAATACTAATACTACAGCTTCTATGTACAAAATTTCGGCAGTTCATGGAAACCTTAATTACAAATCTTTCTGGTTGGTTGAATAAATAAGTCTAGGGCAGATTTTAGCATCAAAATATTGGACGACAATTTCGAATCGTAGTGGGAATTTGGTAGACGGTGGTTAAATCTATCAATATTTCAGTATAATGAATTTATGGAGAATTCATAACGCCAAACTGTTTAATGCCAATGCAGAATGTCTCGAAGGGCCAGTTATACATTTTCTTACTAGTTATTTCTTTTCTCATCAATCTTCTTTTACTTTAAAAGCAATTTAATAGTTTTTTGAAACAATTTGGTCCTGAGTGCTTTATATCTACACTATAATCATATTAAGCCTTGCGGTCTGTCTGTTAGCCAAACTCAAATGTTGAATAAATGATTTCGCTCTCAGTTTGCCTTTTATTCAAAAAACTCAAGGTAGCTGTAACTATACGAGCTGAAAGTATGATTAATGCTATGTGGCTGGCATCGGGCAACCACAATGTGTTGCATGTCCTGAGTATGTGAAATGTGGCCAGGAGTCAAGTTAAGTCAAGACTTTGGCAACCTCTTCTGTTATGTGTGTCGCCAGGCTATTGGCAGCTGCAAGATTTAGGTATGCAAATTGTAAACGTGCCAACGAAATCAATGCTGAATTATGAGCTCAAAATGATATTTTTCATAAATGTCTTTAAGCCACATATATTCTTGATGTCTAGAACTGTAAGCCATGGCTTAGACAAAAAGCTGGGACACTCGCATATATCATTTTGTATAACTACCTCATCTGTCCTCCCCCTTAATCCAGCGACAACCATTCCTATCACTACTTTACATAAAGTTTCTGCTGCCCACAATCAACCAACAGAGGAGGAGGAAACTGCTGAGTCTGTTAAGGGCTGTATTTAAAGCCAACAGTTTGTCGCTAAAGGTTTCCATGGAATTTTCTACTTGAATAAAGGTTTAAATATGATGACGAAAGTGGGAAGCACTTTCACACCTTCCACAATTTCAAGGCATTTAAAATGCGCAGTTGAGATTATAACAGCTGGCTCAGAATTCGGATAGCCACCTGTAGCAAGCATTCTAGGGAATTTTGAGAGAGGGCTGCTCGCTTATTATTATGTCAAGCCAACTGGTATTCATTTTATATTCATACTTGAGACTAATGACTTTTAATGTTGTTTGCTTACAGGCGACTGCACAATATTTTTGGGGGAGGTGGCCGTCTGTCGTCGTCTGGGCATCGCTTATCAGTCATGTGCACAAGCAGAACGAGAAAAAGGAAAACCACATCAGCAGCAAACATAAGTGGGGCGGGCAAGGAGGGCTCAGACTATATTAATAACAATGATAAGCGGCCCACAACAAATTGACTGAGACACCACACCCACAACTTATTGACAACAATCAGGCAGAGAACGTGAGAGATAGAGATAGATATAAAGATAAAGAAAGAGCAGCAGCAGCAGTAGCAGAATGAAGCAAAGCGTTGACTTTGCCACTGACAGTGCTGACGATGGACTCAATCAATCAGTCATGGCTCATACGTTGCCAAATGTGAGAACTGGTCTGAGTTCGAGCAGCCCCGAGCTGTTGTTACTGTACAATGACAAATTTCTAACGCATGTCGCTCAAATGCTCAACATCACCACAGAGAGTCTAACAAATCTGCTTAACGCAAACAGCACAAATGGCACGACAGCAAAAACATCAACCACAGGCGTATCGGATGACATCTACGATGAGTCTTCAGTACTGCTCATAGTTCTTACTATCTGCTATGCGCTAATTTTTGTCGCTGGCGTGCTTGGCAACCTCATCACCTGCATTGTTATATCGCGCAACAACTTTATGCACACGGCAACCAATTTCTATCTGTTCAATTTGGCTGTATCTGATTTGATTTTGCTGGTCTCAGGTAAGTCGCATAGCAAATGTCATTGGGCGTATGTTTAATATGTATGACATTACTTGGGCGTACTTGGGTTCGTTCATTAGGCATACCGCAGGAGCTGTACAATTTGTGGTGTCCTAATTCGTATCCATTTACGGACGGCATATGCATTGTGGAGAGTGTCCTTTCCGAAATGGCAGCCAATGCCACGGTACTAACAATAACGGCATTTACCGTGGAACGTTACATAGCCATCTGCCATCCGTTTCGGTAAGTTTGTGTACATAAAATGTTGTTCCAGATAAGCGTTAACTATAAATCAACTCAATTTATGTTTCCACATAATTAAATGCAAATAGTGAGCTTACAAAAAGTTACAGCCAATTATGATTTGATTAGTTTTATTCCAACACTAATGTATGTAATTATCACATATTAATAACAAATATTTGATGAATTAATAAACAATCAATCAAGTCTTTATAGCACCATTAAGATAGCAGCATGCTCAAACTAATGCTAAGAAGCTTTTTAATAGTTTAATAAAACTAACTGAATTTAAACTCAATCTTTGATTGCGTCTTTACTAAAAGGAAACAAACAAGCAGGAAAACGATTCTTATTTAAAATTTCCTTAAGTTTAATTTAAAATCGTTTTCGTAGAACTACATTCATGTGTTTCCATTTGAAGATACAACAATATCTCAACACGAATAATAGAAGTATAAAAGCTGTTCTTATCTTATTGAGATGTTATATGCATAAACAGATTAGTTTGCTCTTTCTGGAAATTGTTTCATGAAGACGAGCTTAGTTAAAGCTTAATGTTTCAACTCTTATTCAGCTTGAAGTTTAAGTTTATTGCAAACAATTTTGGTTATATAAACAAGTACATTAAGTTTAAGCTGTTCTTTTTTTAATCTTGAAAATCGAGTGCATTTGATGTGGCAATCCATGTTTAACACAGTTTTCCAACAACAACATTTACAGGCAACATACGATGTCCAAGTTATCGCGTGCCATCAAATTCATCTTTGCCATTTGGCTAACAGCATTTTTGCTGGCTCTGCCGCAAGCGATGCAATTCTCTGTGGTTAACCAGGATAATGGTGGCTACTCCTGCACGGTGGGTAGAACTCATGCCATGGCATTGCCCATAATAACAGCTAAAAGCTAAAGCCTTCAAAAAATTTTAATATGCAGATGGAAAACAACTTTTATGCCCATGTGTTTGCTGTTTCGGGCTTTATATTCTTCTGTGGCCCCATGACGGCGATCTGTGTACTCTACGTGCTGATTGGAGTGAAACTGAAGCGGAGTAGACTAATGCAGTCGCTGCCACGTCGCACCTACGATGCGAATCGCGGCTTAAACGCGCAAAGTCGCGTCATCAGAATGTTGGGTAGGTGAGTTAAGTTGGTGGCTTGATTGATATAAATCAGCAGCCAGCCAGCCAGCCAGCCAGCAAGCTGAAAATCTTTTTCTTATTGCTTTCACATATAAGCTCTCAATTTGAAATTTCTGTCAAAACACACACATACACACCCCCAATACCTGTTTGATAGCTTTGCTCAATGATGCGCATACGCCATGTGCGCTGCCAGAAATCGACAGAACTGCCTATTAATCAATCGGAATAAATACACTCACGCAGATAACTAATTCTAGGCATGTTGTAACCACCTTTTTGCAGTAGCTGTAGCCGTTGCCTTCTTTCTCTGCTGGGCTCCGTTTCATGCCCAACGCCTCATGGCGGTCTATGGAGTGTCGCTGATTAATGTGTGTCGGTGTCAGGATGCCTTTAACGATTACTTCCACATACTGGATTACACATCTGGTGTTCTGTACTTTCTGTCCACCTGCATAAATCCACTGCTCTACAACATCATGAGTCACAAGTTCCGTGAGGCTTTCAAGGTTGGTTACACGCAAAGCCCAGCCATAATTTACCTCAACCTGGCTTAACTTACTTTGCAGATCACGTTGACACGCCAGTTTGGCTTGGCGCGCAATCACCAGCAGCAAAGTCAATACAATTATCATCACAACTACAGTGCGCTGATGCGACTCCAGGGCTCGATGAGGCTGCAGCCCGTCAGCTGCAGCAACAATAATAATGCCCTGGAACTATATGGTTCGTATCGTGTGGTTCAGTTCCGTTGTCGCGACGGCAACCATCAGCTGTCGCAGCAGGACAGCATAAGGACTAATACCACAACCACAACTATTAATAGCACAAGCTTGGCAACAACAAATATAAATAGCCCTAACAATGGTGCTGCTAGTGTTCGGCGTGCACGCAAGCCGGATTTATATGCAATGGGCTCGGTTCCGGGCAGCGCGGTGCCACATCGCCTGCTGCAGACGCGTCTCTCCAACTCGCACTCGCTGCTCGACACGGAAGTGGTCGATGTGAATCGCCGCGGGAAACGCTCTTTTCTTACCACCAACAATGGTCCGCTGCTCTTGCAACCAGATGAGACACAGCCAACAACACGCCTGAAGCTGTCTCGTGTGATCAGTCGACGGGATGAGCCGGCTTACAGTGGCAGCAGTAGTTTGCCTGAGCCGGAGACTTGCCACAGCAACACAGAGATAACAATGCCACCGGGCGTTAGGGAAGCCCGCATATTTCCCTGGCGTAAGAAGCGACAAAAGCAAAACGTGGCCAACAACAGTGAAAAGTGTGAGGGCAGAGTGGGTTATGCCACGCCCAAATCGCTGTGATATATGTCAGCAGAGTAGAGCTTAGGTTTTAACTGTTACAAAATGTTAACTTTTAACTAATGTTTACTTATAGTCTATTCTTGTTCATTGTTTTTTTTATCTCTTGTAGTTAGCAGACATAAACAAGTTTTCTTAAAGTTGACTTTCTTACTAACTAAACTTTAATATTAAGTGTTCTGTGCAACTTGGGTCATTAAACTTAAAGTCTATTGCAAATTGTAGGGCAATTAATGGCAAAAAAAAAAAATCCAGTGGCTGCAGACGATTTATGCTAAGCATATTTTAATGCTTATGTTGGCTTGAAGTGATGAACTGCCTTCGTCAATGGCTTCTTGACCATCAACTTGCCCACACACAAACAGTTCTTAAACGCAGTCTATTAATTAGCTCTTAAAAGCGAAAGGCAACATGTTTGTGTACTAGTATAAGAAAAAAGAAATGAAAAATAGCAAATCAAATAAAGTTGTTACTTACTTACTTGCACCGAAGTATAGCAAAACGTTTGAATTCTTTTCAATTTGTTCGTTTGCCTTGGATTGGCTGCCAAGTTCCATGTCGTTGTTAAAGGGACAGCTTCTCCGCCTCAAAAAAAAGCATAGAAAAAACATTTCTTGTTCTTTTACAGGCGGCAGTTGCCTTGCTCCTTCAACCAGTCTTATGCATTTGGCAGCCATTTTGCCAGTTCGAAGTGCGAAGTGTCATGGATAAAGCTTTTCTCACTTCCTTTTAACACCTGGAAATGGAAAAAAGGATTTGCAAGTAATTTATTTTACAATTCTATTGTAAAAGTGCAGCTGCAAAAACTTGGCTCCGCAAATCAATAATTAAATTCCAAAATTCAAGAATAAATATCTTAGAAACACTTACAATCGTATCGCAAGACGTATAGATGAGATTAAGAGCTGATCAACTAAAATGAAAAGGAACCATAAAATAACTTTGCTTCTGAAAGACAGCCAGCTTAATATATATTAAGCGTATAATGCTCAGACAGTTTAAGTTTTTTATGAAGAAAATATAAAGCATAAAGAAAATAAACATTGCATTCCATTGCATTATCGTCTGACAGAACGAACAAATTGAAGATGATGTGAGTTTTGTATTTGATGTCTAGATTTCTTAGCCATTTTTGTGTAGGCTGCCTTTTGTCTGCGCTCGACGAGCGCAAAACACTTGTCCATTTCCATGAAACTTATCTGCCTACCACAATGAACAGTTGCTCTCAACTTTATATGAAATTGTTTGACTAACGAGTTTTGAATTGGTATTTGAAAAGGGTTGGCAATTAAAAATTTACACAGCACTTAAGACTCGAGGAATTTCTGTGGCTTGCCCAAATTTTCTTTGTTTTCTAACACGTGCCTTAAAGTTGTATTAATATATGCAAAATCTTCAGCACTAAAATTTGAATATATTGGTCAGGTTTTGTTTACAATACCTTTTACTATTTTAAAAACATATTGAGTTATACTGACGGATAGTTATTGAATAACTTTTGTAGCATACTTCGCTGCGCACCTGCAACAGATTTTAATTAAAATGCAATCCAATTGTTTTGTCGCGAGCACCACAAAAGTGCGGTTTAGTTTTCCGTTTGTTCGGTTTTAACACATACAAAAGTATAGAATAAGTATTGAGTATTTATTGTTTTTGGTCGAGTTTACAATTTAAATTGCTACTGTTTCAACTAATCCACTGGCAAAACGTGTTGACGGCTTTGAAGAGCAAAACTTGAAGAGCAAAATGTTTACAAAAAAAAACCAAAAATAAACTGAATCAATTTTTGCAGTTGGCGGCAGCAACAAGCTTTTAGATTTTTTTATTTTATTTTGTTGGATGGACGCTACGCAATTTTTGACAACGAATTAAACGCAGCCTCCGGTCACAGTTCAACAAACTTAAAGTGTTTGTTATATGGACTCCATGTACTTGTGTACTTTTGTACTTGTACTTGTGCTTGTACTTGTACCGAAGAATAAGGCGAAAGCAACAAAAGGAAAGAAGAGCAAAGCAGACAGCTTAAGATTAGCTGCAGCTTGGCAAACAACAAGTGGAGGGCCAAAAATAACCCGAATTGCTCGCACAATTGCAGCCGCACAATAAAGACCTTTTAGCCTTGACCAAGGAGCCGTGAACTGAAAACCAACAAACCCGGACCCAACCACCCATTTTATTCCCAAATCCAGTTAGCCTGATGTGTCTTTATGTTTCTGTACATATTGTATACAACTTTAACAGTTGTATTCTCAGCCACAGCATCTCATCATAATTAGATGGATGAACAAAGGACGAAAAATTTAAGATTGCTTTAAAAAATTGTAAACTGTTGAGCAAGTTATTGTCTTGCTGTTTCTATTTATTGCTGTTTCAAATGTTTATTTGTCCAATACATCGAGTATATACCATCATCTGCCAGATATCCGGCTGAAACGTGTCCTTTGTAATCCATTAGGGCTTTAACGCCGCAGCTGCTGCCGCCCGAGCTGTTCTGCTTCGCATTCAATTAAAATTTATTAAACAAATTGACGCAGCTTCCTTTTAACTGACGCAAACGTGCGAAAAGATTGAACAAAGTTGGAAACTTCGCGTTGTCCCATAACCGTAAATATTCTTGGGCAATTTATGTACCTAATTCAAAAACCAAAAAAAAACGAGTATAAAAAAAAAATCGCTTTCAGTATTCCATTTGAAAGTCAATGCAATGCTAAGACATTAAAGCAAAGTGAAAATAAATTAACCTGGTTTAACTTTTAGCAATCATTTTTCTTTGTGCAGGGTAAGTTTTAGTCGATATATTTGGCTTCTAAATTCTGACTTATTAGGAAAATGGCGATGCAGCGCTTAACTTTTGCAACCAATCAAGAAAATTTATCGAAAGGTTTCCCAACAAATTCAATAATAAATTAGTGAATTAAAAGTTTATTAATTAACGCTTGTTTTTGGTTATGCCAAAAACTTTCCGCTATTCATTTAGTTGATACAAAGTGTCAAACATTATAAACAACATCCGCAAACAAATGCTATACAATATCAAAAGCTAAAAATTCAATTAAAATATAAATTTGAAGTATTTTAAAATACGCACGATATTAAAAAATATTTTAATCCCTCTATCACATAATTTATTTGAATAAAGTATTTTTGTTTGTGTGGCTTTTTTGTTTTTACTTTTCAATCAATAGAAATTCAATTTATATTTATTTGTCAAAGTTTTATTATCTTGACTATAAATTTTAATGAGATAATTTAGATAGGTTATTTTCAATTATATGCATTCAACTATAGTCATGTGGTATCATGTTGAAATTGATTTAAATCGAATTAATTGCCAATGAGAGCTTTAGGTTTTTTAATAACCAATATTGCACACACTTTGGTTTAGTTATTAAATCAATGTGTAACTTGTATAGGAACCTGGTTGGAAGACCCAATGAATGGAAACCTTTTAAGTTTTGCCTTTCTTGGCTTTTGCGTTAGGCTGACCACCAAGGCGTTGGAAATAAACTTTGTTATAGCACTTATAAGTGTACGAAATCAAGCGGAAATCAAATATGAAAATCAATTAGTAGCTACAATGTGGTATATGCCACTTATAGCATAAATACATTTGCATATTAAAATAAAGTTAAATGCAAACCAAAAACGGATAATTGAAAACAATTATCCAGCTTCAATTGCAATTAGCGTATTTGGTTGTTAAACATATAAAATGGCCACAAATGGGAAAACAATAGCACCAAAATATTTGAGTTATTTCGTGAGCAAACAACAAAAAGGTGAATAACACGCATTTGGCCCGGTGGAGCTTGTTAAAAGCGACATGTGTCTGCAATTCGCAGAACGTGTTTGGGTGAAACACATCCGTTTTGCAAGAACACACAACGAAACTCTAACACAACACTCAAGCTGAAGTCTCAGTTGACATTTTAATGTTGGATTTGTTTACTTGTTAGTTTCGTTGTTCGTCGTGTGGGAGTCGTCTGTTTGGTGATTAGCTAACGGTCTGCTGGGTCAAAGAGTTGATGGTTGGGGAAAATCGGTATTTAAGCCATGCTTAAGCTAAAGTTTTCCTGGAATTGTTATAACCAAGCAACTGCGTGGCCTTGTGCTCCAAACAAGCATGGATCCTAAGTTAATACTAATTGAAATGAGATTTGGCTGCGCATTGACGCTCGCTCCCAGCACAGCTGTCGTCGTCTGTGTGCGTTAATTTGGCCTGCGAAACAACAGCTACAGACGGAAAAGCAACCGGCATTAGCAACCAAATGAAATGTAACATGAATAAAGGTTACGTGTTAGATGGCATATCAAGCATAAATGTGATTTTTTGCTGTCAGTCTGCGACGTAAAAAATATATCAAACTACCTGTACCCAAGGGGGCTCAGGTGACCTTTTCATGGGGCATGCGGCCACAAATCACGTGCAGACAGAAACGAGGCAGCTGCCACATAAAAAGCAGGCCCACATTTTAAAAATTTAAAACACTTCATGCATAAATCAATGCTAAGCAAACAGAGCCTTAAGCAAGCAGAAGAAAGTAACCGCCTTAGAGTATGCTACACTCTTAGCGCATTATGCAATATTTATCAAGACAAGTTTATTATCATTTTACGAATATAAGATATTATCCCAAAAGGAAGAATTTAGCTTTCGTGAGATGAAAAATAGTTAAACTCACAGCGCAGGCAGAACTTTCTTTGAAATACATTCATTATAACTTTGTGGGATTTTTATGCATTCTACTTAACGATATCACTGCAAAAAAAGGCCTAGTTAAGAAGATCGTTGGACTAGAGCTATTTAATTCACCAGGGTGTGGTTGAATTTCCTGAGGAAGTATTATCTGCGTCTGTTTGTCTGATTCAGTCGCATATCAGCGACTTCTTTGACACCCATACAGTTATCATAAACTCTTAGCTAGAGCAATGCATCATTTGCTTTTTGCACAGTTTGTAAATTAGGCAACTTAGTAAGCGCAACGAGAATTGACAAATGCCACAGGCTACATTCACACACAGCCAAGAAGAAGCAACAGCAACATCAGCAGCAGAAGCCGCAGCCACCTGATTAATGGCGCAACTTCGCTTTGCGTTGGCGCATGTTTTTTTTCTATTCTATTCTTCCCTATCTGCGAAACCATTTAACCCCCTGGCTACGTTTCTTTGTAGTATGATTAGACAATTCTATCTTTCAAGTTGCACGCTGGCAAATTGGAATACAAGCTCGAGCTAGTTGTACATATATTTTAGTGAATTTATTGCAACTGCTGGCATTTGTGGCATGAACCGAATGAACAGTCGACTAACTTCGTTTTGCCCAACCAAGAGTGCATGGGTTGCTCTTTAAGTAATTGAAAACCATGTGACGCATTTAATGCTACTATCAATATCAATATTTTATTAAGTTAAGCATTTGAGATTCCTTGAAAGCAGACAGCTGCAGCAGCAGCCTCGCATTGAATGACTTCGATTTTGGTGAAGAGTCAAAAGCTTTCTGTATGATGCACTTGAGACACAATAAAGAAAACCATTTTTAACGCCAACGGAAAATTCAAATAACATTACCATCATTGAGTTAACCATCCCAGCATATGTAACTTATCATAACCTCTTAAGGTTCTTGGGTCCTTTTACATTTTCATCATTACTTAATGATCAACCCCCAGTATAATTGAAACTTTATTTATTACAGTCTTCTTTTTTAGAGCGTTAACATTTCATTCAATGTAAAGGCATTTACGCTGCTATTTTTGGGTACTTTTGCACCCACAGACACGCCCAAACTTGTTCACAAACACCAAAACACACCTCACAACTTTGAAAGTTTACTTTTACGGTCAAACTGTGACACTTAACTGGGCAAACTGCAACTGGCAGGCAAAGACATAGGACTAAGGCAGCGGCAACGGCAACGATTTATTTGGCTTTCACTAAATTTACATAATTTTGTGTTAATTGAAAAAGTTTGTTTGGCCACAGAAATATATTAAGGGCCGGCTCAGCATAATTGTGATTAACTGTGTAATTGAGCCACGAAATGCTACTTTTTGTGAGCACTTGGCTTAAAGCAGATGGTTTCAACACAACACTTAACTTATTACTGCAAATTGGGCGGAAAATTCAGAGGTTGTGCGTATGTGTGTGGATTTTGGTTGGCATGTGACCCCGTGCGGCTTAATATTTCATGTGGCCTGACAATAATAACAATACAACAGCAACAAAAACAACAACAAGTTTAATATTTGACGGCACATTTTGCATAATTTGATGATTTAATTTAATAAATAGCCCGAAGGGAGGCGTGGCACTTGCTCGTTTTCTTACTTTGGCATTTACCTAATGAAAAATGCTGCAAGAAATAATTAAAATAAGTCTAAACAAGCAAACAGCTTAAGCGACAACGACGGCGACGTCCTGATCCAGTACTTGGTCTTTTTTTTATTTTAAGTCTGCCTTGGTTCGTGCCTGGCGTACAAAGTGTTTATAAGGTAGGTGATAAGAGCGCTGATTCAGTTTATTTATATTTTTTTTATTAAATTTTCTTTTAGCCTGGAGCCCTCTTACCTGCTGTTTGGCTTAAAATCTTCCCCAATGCATTATATTAACAAGCGTTCAACGTTGTGGTTGATGTCGATGTGAAGGAGCTCTAAACTTTCGAATGTTTTTGCAGTGAGTGAAGTCGTATCCGTTTCGCTTTCATTTTATGAGTTGGCAAAACAACTAACACGCGACTTCTGACATTCTCATATACATGCATGTTTATTTACCCAAGTATGTGTGCGTGTGGGTGTGTGGGTGGATGTTTGGCTGTCTGTCATTGTTTACTTTTGGCCACATATGTTGTCTTCACATATTGTAAACGCTGCTAGCACTAACAACTTGCAAGTCGAGACAAATCGCTGCACACACAACAACTGAAGCCGCGAGCTGTTGGCGAAATTTCCTGAAATGCCAAAGTTTCCAGCTGATATTACAGCTATAAACTTGGCTAGCACAGCAAGCACGAAGCAAATTGGCGACTTACCAAAGAGGAATAACAAAGAGCGTAGATAGAGAGAGATAGTCTCTACACAAAGTGTAATTAAAAGCATTTAGCTAAGGGCATAATTTGCACTGTGGCCGAATGCAAATTTTTTGGGTCAGCCATAACTATTAAGAACGCCTAGCTAATTTCAGAAGCCACAAATCTTAAATGGACTCAAGTTCCTTTGCAAGTCAGAAATCACAACATATACTTAAAATTATTAACTAAATTCCGAGAAAAACACCAAATTTTGTTGTGCCGTTGCCATTTAGCTAATCAATTAATGCTGAAGTGCTGCTCTTGGACAAGGAAATCGAAACCAATTTGACAAATTGAAATTACTGTTGATTGATTTCATTAAGTTTATCAAGATAAAATATATTTGGTTTTTGTAATTTGAATACGAATGCTGGATATTATATTCTGACGCTATAAAACCTAAGGTTTTAGTCACTATTAACAAACATTTTTGTACTCTGTCATAATTTGTTTTCATTACTTTTTGTTGAGCTTCTTTATCGTATTTCATGTAATGCAATTTGACTCCTAACATTGCGACTCACGGTCACGGTCGTTACTGTGATGCAACATCGACAACAACAACAACAATAATAAGAAGAAGAAGTGCAGTTTCGTATATAGTATAGTGGGGCTATATATATATTTCAATGATGTGGATATGCGGACGAGAATACAAGAATACATCGTAGTCGTATCAGTAACAGTAAATTTTGCTCATAACATTCCAAACACTTGGCACGTGTTGGTGCCATAGATTTGCCACCGTTTGCCACATGACACTTGCCACTTGCCCTTTTTACTTTATGGGAATGCGTGCAATAATCAGGCAAACGAGGACAACGATATCTTGATATGCGACAAGTAATAAAAAAAAAGAAAAGGGAAACAACAACCAACACAGAAAATATGCCAAGAAATAAAGCAAAACATGGTAAACAACATTCGAATGCAATTTGCTATAAACGAGCGACAACAAACCATGTAAACTCATCGATATTGCGTTCGTATTCGTATTGTGATTGGCACACTTGGAGCAACAACCCATTGAATCCCCTTTATTCCTGGTACTTGGACAATCTTGACTCTTCCTTTGTTAAAGATTGTGAGTAGACGACCATTAAATCAAAAGTTGAAAGTACGTAGGTGTCTAACTTGAGCAAAGCACTTAACGCAAACGAGATTCTTACCAAACATAAGATCCAATACACGCCCACACAGTCCATAATCCAGACCACGCGACTCTGTATCATGGGAAAGCACATTTGGCCCAACTCGTCGAAATAATTAAGGCTGTGTCGCCTCTGAATTGGAAAGACATCAAATGCGAGGCGCTCGAAAGTCAAATGTTGCGTATACGCAACTTTTTGGAGTTTATCAGCTGCGTCTTCTGCGCTCTCAGCTCATTTCGCAGCACAAACACACAAAAACAACACTTATCAATTCCATTAGCGAATTGTGCAAAGCTTAATACTAATAACAAATTATTATCAATTGCAAGTAATGTGGAGAAAGTTCTAATTCAATTTTAATTTGCTAACAGGAAATATATTTTTTTGTGCACAACATTGCGCATCCACTTTATGCGAAATGTTAAATTCGTTAGCGAAACTGTTGCCTTAATTGGCCGGATGCACAGCAGCGTCAGGGAAAAAAAGGAAAAAATTACAGTTAACATTGAAATGCTGCACTCAAATTTGATGAGTTGAAGCGCAGATATGACAATTGCAACATTTAGTGCTAATAAGATAACTTTTGTCTCACTTTACCAGTTGTCCTTTGCCCAGGAGAGCAGAAGAGGTATGCTGTAACTTAAAGGCAAACAATTTCAAATTCTTCGCCATTGTAATTATTTCTTTGATACATAAATTTTTCATACATTTTACAGGAAATCGTCCAGTCTCTCAGTTTTCATTTTCATTTCTTTTTTTTCTTACCTAACTTTTTGCTGTCGAACCCAAAAAAAAATTGTCATGTTTTATTTTTTCAGCTTTTCTCGCCCTAGTTCGCTGTGCCCATCACTTCTGTGACGAATTCAATTTAACAATTTAGGAGTAAGCACAAAGAAAAGTTTAATTTAAACAAATGGCGCACTAGAAAAAGTTAATAACGTTAGCAAGTTGGTCGAACGGAATAAATGTAAAATCTAAAGCCATCAGCAACTAACCGAATTGACATTCGCTTTTTCATTTATCATTTTGCGCGTTTTCCATAAGGACTTAACTTTATCTGTCTTGTCACTTGGGCGTTTCTTAAGTCATACCGAAACAGAAAACTCATTTCCTTTTAGGCAGAGAACTTCATGCTTAAGGCTTAAATTCTTTTGGAGTTCTTTAAAGCACTTTCAAGCGTAGTGAAGAATATACTCCAAGCCCCAAAGCACGTACAACCGATGAGCATTTGAAAACACCAAGTTATGTATTATATATGAGAAATGTACTCCATGGCACACACGTCTAGAACACATATACATATACTTTAACATTCATTAAAGTCCTACTTCGCTTTTAAGTTGCGGCAGCTTCAAACTTTTGTGGACTTTTGTACGAAGCTGTTTTCAATTCATTTAAACGCTTCCCAAAAAAACCTTTTAAGCTTACGAACTTCTTTTTCTTCTGGCATATCAAATAAATAAACGCTGCGTTTTAGCAGCTAAACCAAGAAAAACCTTTTAGCTTAGCAGACTTTAAAGCGTAAATCGCGGCAGTTAAATAAATATTATGCATACGCCATGTGCGACAGCAATATGATGCCAACATGGGCGACACACACAATAACGGATCAACGCCAACAGATATAAACATAAAATAAAAAATCAAAATCTTAAAAAAATATGTAAATTGATGACACGGCGTATATGTGAGTGTGTGTGTGAGTGTTTGTGTTTTTAAGTGCTTCGTTTGCTTGGTCATTGTCCGCGTGTTGGCAGCAAAATGTGTTTGCAGCCTGGCCGGCACTAATATGCCGTTATTATCAGTGATGAAAGGGTAGCCAGGCGAATCAGGTTTATGAGAGTTGTCGCATCCCATTCTCGGCCTACATACCAGAAAAAGTTATGGCTAACGACTCAATGTTGATTTTCTCTTTTTTTCTCTAGATTTTTCTTTTTTGTTGCAAGATGAAGCTATTGTCTGGTACTATATGTGTGTGTGTGTGGATGTGTGTGTGGGCGCTGCATGTGTGCCCGGCGTAAACATTTAACAGGATGTTCGGCCCAAAAGTATTCAACAAAGTTGCCTACACGCATATTAAATTGTTCGCAACGTTGCCATTAACTTGGCTAGCCAGCCCACACAAATTGTGCACCAATTTGTTGTTTTTTTTTTTAAGTTTGATCAACGTGCGCTTCAGCCAAGCAAAATAATTTATTATCAGTTGGCGAAAAGACAAAGTAACTAATTGCTACATTAAAGCCCAATGACAAAAGTCAACTTCCGTTATCTCATTTTTTATTGCGTTTCCTTTCTCTCTCTCCCTTTTTTCTTGTTACCTCCTTCGTAAATTGGCGCACGTTTTAGCGACGCTTCAAGCATATTTTTTGATAACTTACAAATAGTTGCGCGTGTCCTTTGACTTTGAATTTAACCAGTGGGCGTTCGATCGAACCGAAACCATTTATGTAATTAATTAAAACGTTGCCAGGGTTTTCGATTGAAGATAACCTTGCCGTGGAACAAAATATAATAATCTGTGCACTTAGATTAAACAGAATAAAGTCCAAAACGGATGGAAAGCACTTTATTCACGGAAAATTTAATATATGTCAAAAAGGTTTGAACTACAAAAAATAGAAAATAACAAAGTTTATGCTAATGCTGTGCATATTGGGAAATTATCGTTTTATCACAGACGCAAACTTTTTCAACTTTGTGGGGGCGTTTTTTTCTTAAATTTAATATGTCAAACTGTATTAGTTTTCCTTTTTTTTTCTTGTTCCCCGCCCTGCGTTCAAAAATGGTCCTTTTTTATGTTTGTGTTTGTGACCGTTGCGCGTTCGCAGACAGGATATTTGAACTCAGCTTGAGGTTTTCGTATGCCTAGCAGGACTGGACTCTACTCGAGTCGAGTCGAGTCGACTCTGCGAAATGTCATGACCAGGCATGAATTCATCATTATTTGCTTATCAATGCGTTTGGCCAGCTGCTTGCGTGACGTCAACAGATGAGTAAAAATCACGCAAAACGACGACAACAAACGCAATTAGAACGAAGAAGAAAATAACAAACAGCAGATGTTGCTGGCACATGACATTCGATAGATGCTGCTGACAAGGATCAACTTGGCGGCACAAAGACTTAAAACTATATACAAAAACTTGGAGATGCAACAAAGTAAAGTCTAGCACACAATATATATGTATATAAGAGTATATCAAAATGGCTTTGTGTATTTAATAAATTCCATATAAAATGTGTAGCAAATAGTTGGTTTTGTGTGTTGTGTGTGTATTGTGCTTAGGACTTAAACCTTGACACCGATTTCGCCGGGATTGAATATCTTGACATTGCGATCGTTGACCTTGTAAAGAACCTCCTTGCGTGACTCTTCACTCGCATAGTTGCCCTCGTCCAGGACACGCTCAATTAGCAGCTTGCCATCAACCTCGCGAAAGACGCCGCTTTTCAGTCGCAGCACCTGAATACGCACGTGCCCCAATTTGGCCACATTATTGTCCGTTAGCTGATGGATGTCGCTGTTGCTCAGCTTGGTGATGACCGTTAGGTTTTCGTGCTCCTTGGATAGGTCAGCCAAAGCCTGACAGAATTGTTGCACCTGCAACTTGCTGGCACCCAAATTGAATAGTATTGATAGATTGTCAATCAATATGGTGTAGCTGCTGCGATTAGCATAATTGTTGGCCAGCTGAGTGCGAATATCCTCGACAAGCTGTTCGGTTAGATTGAGGCCTTCTGCAGAACGCAACCACTTGGAGCTGAGACCCTGACGTGCCATATCGCTGAGCACATCGATGATGTTCAGCGTTTTGCCCAGAAAGATGTTTGTATTGTAGCCGAGACGCATGCCAGCATTGAAATAATGCTGATAATGATGCTGCAGACAGACGAGCAGTGTGCCCGCGTTCGAGATGCGTAGGCGTTGGCCCAGGATGCAGCTAATCAGAAAGCTGCCATCAACATTTGATTCCTCGCTGATGTGCACAAATCCGGGCAGCTTTTGTTCATTCAGTCCGCAAGCGATCAGCACTGAAGCGGCCATAATTTTGACAAATGGTTTCAAAATTGTACTGCAATGAAGTTAAATAAACACACAAAAGATTAGGTGAAGGGGAATATTTTAAGTCAATTTATAAATGCCATGAAATGTATTCAATTCATTATGGACGCTGCAGTCAGGCGACGGGGCATAGTCACGTGCTACTTATTCGTGCCTCAAGTTCAAGATAATTAAGTTAACCGGTGGCGCAGACATGCAGACGTTTCTTTCTTTCTTTTTTTTTAATTTATTAACTTTGGGGCGTCGTCGCATTTTCATTTTGTCACTTCATCATCGCTGTCAGCGGCAAAGTCACACGTGGCCAATAACCCAGCAATCAATGAAAATGAACCACTCCAAATAATTTATTAAAATAAAATCAAATTACAACAAAAAAAAATAAAACACATAATAAACAAAAAGTGAAGGTATTGGCCCATGGGGGGATCGAACCCGCGGCCTTCGCGTTATTAGCACGACGCTCTAACCAGCTGAGC
The DNA here is from genome assembly GCA_030179655.1 of Scaptomyza flava. Classification (NCBI taxonomy): domain Eukaryota; kingdom Metazoa; phylum Arthropoda; class Insecta; order Diptera; family Drosophilidae; genus Scaptomyza; species Scaptomyza flava. Next base: position 5,344,321 of record JARNME010000012.1, read on the forward strand.
TAATGGGCCATTGAACGTTGTGCTGCCAAAATACAATTTCAACTATAAAGCTTTGTGTGAAAAACACGCGCAAAGCTTTCGTTAAAGCTTTTTTGCTGTTTTCATTGCATGTGTAACTAATTTGATTGTATGTAGATAATATTTCCTGGATATAGAACAGAGTAGCTAATGAGTTTGTCAATAAAGTTAATCAAAACGTGTTTTTGAAGCTGAATACCAAAACAAAGTAGTTTGCCTAAAAAATTATCAAAGTGCCTGGCTACTATATTTAAGTTAGTTCAAATCTTTGCCTTAGCAACAGTTCGCGTCAAATGCAATCGCTTGTTTGTTTGGTTTTCAAGTCGTTCACATGATTAAATGCAAACTATTTGCAAACAACGCTCTAATTGAACCTTGACTCCTGCAATGCGTATTGCTACCAAATAAGTGTTGTTTTAATTGCCTGGCGTAATTGTTAATAATCATCGCAGCAATTGAAATTAACTCATAATATACACACACATACGTATATACGTATTGCATGGCGCCTGACCGCTGCTGATCAATAATTTCTAGCATTTATTTTGGGCTGCCACATGGCTGATGGACACTGGTCATTCCGATAATTATATAAAGGGGATTTTTAAATACACAATTTAAATAAAAGTTTAAAAAAAAAACTTTTTTGAAGAGACATAAAAAAATTTGACCTTCGTCTGGCTTTTTTTTAGAAATTTTATTTTTAGATTTGATAATTAATATTTTGATTCGAATAACTTGCAAGATACCGCTCTCAAATTATGATTTACAATTAGTGTATACCCATTTCATTTAATAGCACAGGGTATTTAAAAAAAAAAATAAGTAAACAAGAACAATTTGAACCATATAACAAATTTAAACACACTCAATTGGTGTGCAAAGTTTGTCGGGTGTACAGAAGCAAGACCGAATTGTACCGTTTTGCAACGATTACAAGGCAGATAGTGTACAATACCATTACTTTTTGATTGTACAATTGAAACACACACAAATACACACATGCATGTTAAAGCAAACAAACAACTAAAGTGTGAGCGCGCGAGCGAAGGTAAATATCAAAATGTGCTCTCACCAATTTATGTTAATTTGTGCACTCTCTCGCTTTCTATGCGCTCTGATTGACTGACGCACGTTGGTTACGACTGCGACTGGCGGAGCGTCTGAGAACTAACTAACTTCAGGCGATCCCGCCACACTTCTGGAAAACATTTTCAAAACGCCCACGTTGACAGCAGTGTCAAAAATTAGGCGAGGCGATAAAACAAAATCCAAAGCCAAACAATTCGCCGAGTTAACATCGCAGCTGAGAGCAGCAGTTAATTGCGACCGGCAAATGCTTGCCGAAGCTTTGTTCGCTCGCAAATGCATAGGCACGCTGACAGCGACGATGACGATCAGTACGTTTTTAGTGCTCAAGCGGGGACGTCGTGTGCGTGCCTCCAGCAAACAAGAAAGTAAGAAACCCCGCCATATACTATGTACTTCCATTCAATACCAGACCAGTTTTCACCGTGAATTGTTCTTCTGTGTTGTGTTGAAGAGCTGAAGTTCTTGCTCTCGCGCGTGTTTTGTCTGCGAGTGTGTGTGTGCGTGTTGCCAAAAATATATATGTATGTCAAACTTAATATAATAAACATTTCATAGCGGTAGCAAAAGCTAAACAAAAACTACACGCTGCCACATTTCATTTTCATTTTCAAGGTAAAGTTTCAATTAAATGCGAGTCTTTGTTTTTGTGTGTGTGTCTCTACGATGGGTGAACTAGTATATGCAACGATTCACAGTAATTTACAACCATTTATGAACAACTGCATATGCTTTTTGAGCTCCAACTGCTTTTCACGCTGCGAACATGATTTCCCAATGTGAACTTACAGTACGAGCGAGAGCAATCATTTAGTTATCACGCTAAGTTTCGTGATGTGTACTACGTGTATAGAAAAAAGTGACCGGGCAACAAATCAGCTGTTTTTTAAGAACACACATTATATAAACAAACATATATATTATTCAGGGGGGCGCGACTGCTTTTTTTTTTAAGCACTTATCGACACAATTAAATTCTATAAACATTTTTCATATGGATCATGTGATGCTTGTTGCTCTTATGTAGCTGCGCTTTAATAACGAGACTTTGAACATCGAAATTTTTATGATCAGATAAAATCCAAAGCAACAACAAAACTAGTGAAAAGAGTTGCCATTGTTATTGCCGAGAATTTACTTTAGCTTACTCAACGCTGAAAGAGTTTTTAAATTGTTCGAAGATAAGTCTTGAAAGTACATACATTTTGTGCATATTACTTTAATTTTCATACACAATTAAAACATTTTGTTATCAACATATTGATTGACATTTGGTTTGAAGGACATATTTGAATTTATGTTAACAATATTCTGACGGGGAACTGACTAATTTATTGACCATTTAATGCAAGTGGCATGGTTCTCACCGATTCTTTAATAAATACATTAATAAATTATACATATACAAATTCATGATAGCCACAAAGCTATATACAGTGTTGTTTCATAAAGTAGAAACTGTTTCGAAGCGATATGCGTGATTTCTAAATTTTGGAGCCTAGAATGTAATAATTTAAATCAAAAATGTACTTTTTGTATAGAAAAATAGTACTATTTCAGTTCCTATCTGTATCTACCGTACATATACAAATGTATGTACATTTATGTTAAGTCATATGGAATTGTTGAATTTGTTATCGCTTTGCGAGTGGCGACAAATTAAAAGCCGATTAGCTCCAGCCAATATCGGCACAGCAGGGTCATATTTGTGTTTATGACTGGACACAGAAATAATGTGAGGTAATAGGTTCACTCACGAAAGATAAGATCACATTTTCGAGCTTTAGCTTTGCTTTTCCAATAAGAATACGAACAAATTTTATAATATCAATTCCCAGTTATATTACAAATCATATGAACTAGTAAATGTTTGTATGCAAAAACGGATAAAAGCACAATTAAGTCAGTGCCAATGATAGCTAAGATTAAACACATTCATTTGCATACAACAACGCACACACACATAATTTACATACAACTTAAACAGATGCGCAAATGACTTATCACAAGTAAAAGCAAGCCCGACAAAATTCTATACATATAAAAACAATGGATATTTGTAAGCTATACCCACGTGTTGTTCAATGTCAATGCCGTATTAAAAGCCGGACAAAATGCAGCGTTGCCCGTAATATGAGACGCATGAAAATTTAACAAACTGTCGGGCAACATTTGCGAGTCGGCTGCCGCTTGTTAAAATTGCAAGCGCTTCACGAATAAATAATAAACAAATATTTGTGCAATGTACTCACGAATCGAATTGCGCATAGACCGACGTTTCGTTGTTGATTTTAGTTGTGGAAGCGACAACTTTGTAATTTTACAGAAAACATATAGCGTAGACACAAATTAAAATTTGTTACGAACAGCTGTTTTGTTAGTGCTGCCACTTGGTAGCTGCTTGCTGTGAGTTGTTTTATTTCATGTGGCAGCACTCGAACGAAAAGAGTGTTGAATAATTTCCGAGACTTCGAGGCGCGCGCACCAATACAAACGGACGTCGTCTCAGCTCAGCTGTTTTCTTTTATTGTCCTTAGCTTTTCATAAATTGCCGCTAACAGCGATGATGTAACTTGCCAGGAGCTTAATTTAAGCTATTACGTTACTTCCTTATTCAGAGCCATTAAAATTTATGCGCAAAATTTAAAGAGTGACATCATCATTTCATATGAAAACTCATTAAAATTAACAAAATGCACCTTTGGCTGCAATGGATTTTCTAAATTGTGTCTTTCGTTAAATAGTCGTGCGCTAAATTGACCACAAAAATGACAACTCAGAAACAATCACGTTGGTACTTCGGTGGCATAGCAAGCGTAGGCGCGGCATGCACAACACATCCTTTGGATCTCATCAAAGTCACACTGCAGACTCAGCAGGGCAACCTGTCGGTGATTAGCCTGATACCCAGAATCATTAAGCAGCAAGGTATATTGGCATTCTACAATGGTCTATCTGCATCGATACTGCGACAATTGACCTATTCCACAACGAGATTCGGTGTCTACGAGGTGGGCAAGGATTACATCAATACGGACACATTCATAGGCAAGATTACCTTGGCGGGCTTATCGGGCATGGCTGGTGGCATTATTGGCACACCTGCCGACATGATAAATGTGCGCATGCAAAACGACGTCAAACTGCCACCGGAACAGCGCAGAAAGTAAGTAAATCCAGATTCTGAAAATAATTTGATTAAAATCGATCGCCTTCTCCATATGAATTACAGCTACAAGCACGGCATCGATGGTCTCATCAAGGTATACCAATCGGAGGGCTTTAAAAAACTTTACTCCGGCGGCACAACAGCAACCGCTCGCGGCGTCTTCATGACCATTGGCCAGATTGCATTTTATGATCAAATTAAGGGTACTCTACTAGCGACATCCTATTTCCATGACAATTTGATAACACATTTCACCGCCTCATTGATGGCGGGCACAATTGCCACAACGCTAACCCAACCCATGGATGTGCTTAAGACGCGCGCCATGAATGCCAAACCTGGAGAGTACAAGGGTCTGTGGGATATTGTTCTGCATACGGCCAAACTGGGTCCGCTCGGTTTCTTTAAGGGCTATGTGCCGGCGTTTGTGCGTTTGGGCCCGCAAACTATATTAACGTTTATGTTCCTGGAGCAGCTGCGTTTGAAGTTTGGCCATGCCAAGGAGCTCCCACCAATTGTCGATCTTGGATCAAAGTGCTAACATTCCAGCCACACATTGTGCTACTATATACAAACTGAACTATGATACTATATAGGCTAATAATACATAGTTAATTAATAGGTAGCTCATTGCAAGTGCCGGTATCGCAATAGTTTATTAGATTTAAAGTGTTATCTAAATTGTATCGTGCTATGATCAGAATAAAATCCTTGTTGCTTGTATTTGTGTTTCGATGTAAAAAAAAACAAGCTTAACTTCCGTTTAGATACCATCGTCATGCGATGCTTGCATGCATTGAACATTGGTTACGCTATATAAAGCAGCTTATTTTAGTTTGTTCCATTTGTTTGATTTAGAATGTCCGTTTACCATGTGCATCTGGGCGTGGGCCTTTGCCTTGTGTTCCTTGTCAATGTTATTGAAGTTCAAAGTGAAACTGAGCGAATTGTAAAGCTGCGCAAATTGGAGAAACTCAAAGAGGATGAAAAAGTTGTTCAAAGCAACTTCCAAGTCAGCGAGCCAGACGCAGAGGATCATCGAATGATCAATGGCGAGCTTAAAAGTCATGCAACTATTGATAATGAGTGGATGGTAAGTTTGTCTATGATGTTTATGGATCTACGTTTTAGTTATGGTTAAGTGGTTAAACCTCTTAGTTTCTTGAGAGTATCTTAAAGTAGTAAATTACATTTACTTTAGGTAAGTATTACGATCCTTCGCAAGGATAGCGACGAAAAGGAGTATTCGAAATTCAAGGAGCTGCCAAAGATGGGCTTTTGTGAACTAATGGATACCTATTATAGACGCTTTTTCTATGAAACTATGAAGGATTATTCCAATGCTCCCCATCCCGACAACTGTCCCCTGGCGCCGATGGACTTTCAGATCAAGGATTATCCATTAAATGCATCGATGCTCAAGAAGTTTCTCTTGCCTGGCTACTATCGACTCGAGGGTCAAGTGGCTAAAGATGATGAGGTCAAGTTAATGTATATGGCCGAGTTGTATGTGGAGTGAAATATTTTTATTTATATAATAAACAATAAGTAGATAAAAAGAAAACCTATTCTTAGTTAGCCTTTGGCTTTAGAATCTCATAGTAGAGCTTTTCTTGGCATCTGTGAACCATATGAGTGGATGTGTACCAAAAGTTCATTTAAAACAACGATAGCTATAACTATATACAGATGAAGATCAGCTATTCAATACGAACAAAGTCCAACTGCTCGGAATCGTAGCCGCTAATTTAGAGGACCTCGTTGGCACACATCTCGGCATAGGGTGACGTTGCCTTGCGCAGTTCGATGCCCATATCCTGCTTGAGCTTGTTGCTTAGCATAACATCCATGGCACCGCAAAGCTCGACCATGGCATTGGGCTGACCCACTATAGGAGCAAATGCCCGAGTCAAGGGACTCCTTGCCCAT